>CM076570.1:599245582-599584728 GCA_034641835.2 Pinus albicaulis
TAAAAACGTGTACATCTTGGCATGGCGCACACCAATCACTCTAGATGAAGAAGCTGGAGTGCCCCTAGGATATATAAGCACCTGCCTTCTCCTGAACAACACCTCATACCTTCTGTCCTCCATTGTTGAAACAGATATAAGGTTCTTCATCCCTGGCACATATAGAACATCCGACAGTTTCAAGGGAGGTTTGGGTTCCCTATCAAACGTCAATGTCCCCATACCGACTGCTCTAACAATGTTGTTGTCTCCGAGTACTACCTCTATATTAGTGCCTCTCTGAAAGCTCTGAGAAGTACTCCTGGACTCCTGTCATATGACGAGAAGCCCCATTGTCAACATACCATTTACCTGAAGATGCTCCGCTAGTGGAGGGAAGTGCACACTCCCTTTCAACCTGTGTGGCATGTGATCCTGCACTAGTGGACTCAAAAGCAATGAACCAAACTCCCTGTCAAAGCTCTCCGAGAAGTCCTCTATCTCTACAGATGCTGCCATGGTCTTGTCCTTTCCCTTCTTCTTCTTCTCTGGACACACAACTAAATAGTGTCCGAACTTCTAACAATTCCAACACTTGACTTTGGAAAAGTCCTTCTGCTTGTTCATCGGCTTACCTTTGCCTTTGCCTTTGCCCCCACCACCACTTGTGGAAGCTTGCTTATTTCCTTTGCCCTTCTTGCCCCTTGCTAACAATGCTATGTTGTCATCCTCCTCTACTTGTTTGGCTGTCCCAAGATGGTTCTTTCTGATTTCATTTTGAATGCAATCATCCCACAACCTCTCCTAGCTGGGAAGGTTCTCCTGTGCAACAATCCCATCCACAAAACTCTCCCAAGCCTTGGGAAGACCATTCAATGTAATCTGCACCAACTCAGTGGGTGGAATGGTCTCTCCAACAGCAGCCAAGTCATCTCTTACAAAAGTGATCTTTGTGAAGTATGCTGTAACACCATCAGTCTTAGCCATTTTAATGGCCTTCGACTTCTCCCTTAGGACCATTTTTCTGTTTTCATTGGTGCTTTGGTAAAGATTGGTCAAGGCTGTCCACATCTCATGTGCATATGTCTTTCCTCTCACATGAGGAATGGCATGGTCTTTAACACCATCTAGAATCAGTCTTTTTCCCTTGGCATTCTTCTTATTAAAATCAACCAATTGAACAGGGTCAACAGGCATTGCTACTGGGTGTTGTCCGGTATGTACCATTATGCCCCAGACATTTGCCTCCTCAAAGATGCTCTAGATTCTCTCCCTCCATGCACTATTGTTGCTCTGCCCATCCAACCTATTCTCAACCCTCAAGCCCAAAGACATGCTTGTTGTAATTTTTCACTTGCTGTCCCAAACTGCACTTTTCAGCCACCCAAGCTTTGATACCATGTAGAAATTTTAGACCCCACTCCGGTTTCAGTTTCACCTTATCACTCCCATAAAGTTAAATTCCCATTCCCATAATCATATATTCAAATTCTGGAAATGAAATAAATATTTTTGAAAACACAAATTCAGGTCTTTCACAGTGCTGGAAATTGCAGAAATAAAAACAGTAAAATATTTTAGCCACAGAAAATTAACAAGCTGATTTTTGGTCAATATGACCCTGAAATAACCCCCTACAACTCTTGGGGAAAACCAGTTCGAGAGATCTTCTTTATTTCTGAATAATGCTTTTATAGAGAAATGAAATACACAGTAAAAATTCCAGCAACCATAAATTTTTACTTATCTTAAATTTTGTGCTTGTCCTCCACCTCAAAATTCGTGCCAATACAAAATAGAAATTTTACAGTGCAAAGTAGATCATTAAATGCTCTATGGGCAACATAGAAATTTGTGCCAGAACAGTTGTACGAACTCCTCGATTTTTGTGCCAAAAGACAATTGTACGGATTCAGGAAATGCGTGCTAAAAACAGCAGTACGACTGCCTAAAAAATTATGCCTGACCCTTGCTGTACAAACCTTGAATTCAGTGCTGAAATGCTGTTGTATGGACCTCAAAAACTGTGCTTGAAATGCTGCTATATAGACCTCGAAAATTGTGCCGGAAATGTTGTTGTACGAACCTCGAAAACTGTGCTTGAAATGCAGCAATAAATGCAGTCCTCCCTTCTTCGATTTTCGTGCCACTTGCCTTGAAAACCGTGCCTCTGTTTTGCTGTACTCTGGTAAACTTGATAAATATATATTATTAATGATGAAGATAAGAGATGATTACAATGAGGGATCGCCTAGGCTTTAAATATAGCCTCAAGGTGTCCCTTGGCGAAGAGGCATGATCTTTGATCATGCCTTTTCAGTTAATAACCTAAGATAACTAAATCTAATTAATAAATAATAAAATATACATAACATTGCCCCCCTCTTAAGATGCTTTGTCCTCAAAGCATACGTAATGATGGGTGTTTCTGGTGAAACGCTTAAGACTCCCAAGATGCTTCTTCAATGGGCAAGTCCTTCCACTTGATTAAATATTCGGTAATAACACGAGAGCGCAGCTTCTTATCACGGGTAGATAGGATACCTTCGGGCTCTAGAACGAGCTTGCCTTCATCATCCAAAATAGGAAGTGTTGTTTGGGGCAACTGATGGTTACCCAATTCCTTTTTAAGTAGGACACATTGAAAACATTGTGAACATGACTGGTATCCGGAAGGCTCAACCCATAAGCTACTTGACTGATCTTTTTAATAATTTGATACGGACCATAAAACTTTGGAGCTAATTTATTTTTTCCTTTTTGTTTAAGGGAAAACTACTTGTATGGTTGAAGCTTGACAAACACCCAGTCTCCAAGTTCAAATGATCTCTCAGTGCGATTACGGTCAGCCTGTTGCTTCATACGATTCTGTGCAATACTCAATTTTTCTTTTAGAATTTGGACGACCTTTTGGTGTTCTTCTAGTTGAGTTTTTACTACTGGAAAATTTGTTTGAACTGAAGCAAAATATTTCCACTTCGGAGGCTCATATCCATATAGAGCCTAGAACAGAGTCATTTTTGTCGATGTATGGTAAGTAGAATTATACCACCATTTGGCAAGATGCAACCATTGGACCCACTTATTTTGCTTCTCTGTAGCATAACACTGTAGGTAAGCTTCCAAACATTTATTAACAACCTCTGTTTTCCCATCCGTTTGAGGGTGATAAGCCGAGCTCATGTTGAGGTAGGTTCCAACATGGTTGAACAATTCCTTCCAAAAGTTTCCTTTAAATCAGTGTTTTAAAAACCGGTCGGTTTGAACCGGTAACCGGCCAAACCGGCCGGTTAGATAGCCCACCGGTCGAAACCGGCCAGGCAACCCGGCTACCTAGGGCATTTCGCTCAATTTTCAGAAAAACCGAACCTAACCAGCCGGTTAGTAATGGAACCGGCCGGTTTATTCATAAACCGGCCGGTTCCGTTCTTAACTGGCCGGTTAGGTGCTAACTCATCCGCGGACCCACATGTTCGGCGGTAGTTATGTTTTAGGGCTGATTTGGAGCCAATGGGAGGGTTCATTTAGCTACTCTTTCCCTATGTGGACCCACGCACGGCCATAAATGAGTTTTAGGGCCGATGTGGAGGTAAGGGAAGCATTGACATTTCATGGTAATGTTAAATTCTTAAAGTAAAAGTGACATTTCCTTTATTTTTTCATTTTTCATCCTTTTACTTAAATTTTTAACATTACCATGAAATGACTCAGGATGTTTAAGAGTAGTTTCGACCTCATTGGATTTCATATGGAGAAACTAGAATTTTAGGTTTCACTCAAAATTCAGCAGACTTAATGGTTTTCAGGGTTTCATGGTTTGGGAATTTGCAATGTTTCCATTTGATTCTATCATGTGTAAGGGTATGATATTGGCATTTGATGTACCCTTCAATCAAAGGAAAACAACTAGTTAGACATGCTAATCTTTTTCTATCGCATTTTAAGGTTGAGGAAATGAACCCTTCACTCAAACCAAAATCATTGGTTAGGCATATTGAAAACTTTCAATTTCTATCATGTTATAAAGTTGAGCCAATCCAAGTACGAAGACTTTGAGCTAGATGATGTTTATGTGTCTTGTTGATGATCCCATTTCTAGTAGCGATGAATCAATGATGAGTTTCATGAGAGACCATGTTTAACATCGGTGATTTGTAGTTTTGATGTCTATTTGCTACTACTACTACTACTAAAGTTGTAGAGGAGTTTTAAAGGTCTCAAACTTTGGTGTATTATTTATGTCGCTCATGTTGATGATCCCTTGTTTAGTAGTGGTGATGATTTTGATCATGATGAGGAGTGATCATGTTGTTGATCACTAATATGTGTGGTCTTGTATTAGGCCAATGGCCTCATAGCTTGTAGCATTGTTTTTGGACTTTATGGGCCTTTTGGAGCCTCATTTCTTATGTATCTTTCGATGATATGTATTGCACTCGGTGCCATTTTGATATATTCACCTTTGCATGGTATATAAATGAGCAAACTTTGCACATTTTGTCTCTATGGGCTTGGAATCATGGTTGCAAATCTTAAAAATAGTTTTTTTTATTAAAAAAAATAATTATTTAATGTATTTTTTTTTAAACCGGTTCATTGGCATCTAACGGCTCCAGTTAGACAGTTCGATTAGAAACCAGTTCATTAGGCCACGGTCCGGTGCCGGTTGATTTTAAAACATTGCTTTAAATTTGGCATCCCAGTCGCTGAAAATGACTTTCAGGAAGCCGTGTAGTTTATAAATATGTTTGCAGAATATCTCCCAATTTTCTTTGCAGAGTCTGTTTTCTTGATAGCGATAAAGTGAGCATATTTAGTGAATCTATCTACTACGACAAAGATCTTATCCTTCCCATCAGATACAGGTAATCCTTCAATAAAATCCATCGATATTTCTTCCCATTTCTGAGTCAAAATATTTAAGGGATGAAGTAACCCATGTGTCATAATATTTTCGCCTTTATTTCTTTGACACTTGTCACATTCTGCAACATATTTTTGAATATCGTGACTCATACCCTTCCAAAAAAATGATTGACGTGCATTGTAATAGGTTTTAAAATATCCGACATAACCAGATGACATGGAATCATGTGATTCCTTGAGTATTTTTTATATAAACTTGGATTTTGAGTTTAGATAAATTCTCCCTTTATACCATAAGATATCATTATTCCACTCAAATTTTGAATTCCCTGGGAGATTATTGATTATAGCCAACATTTCTGGATATTTGGCGTACTCACTTCTAATCTCATTAAGCCATTCAGGCACAACAACCAAAACTGCAAGTAGTGTTGATTCTTCATCTTTTCTGGACAGGGCATCCGCTACTACATTGTCTTTTCCTTTCTTATGTAATATCTCCATGTCGAAAGCGGAAATATTCTCGATCCATTTTTGTTGTTCTTTAAAGAGTGTTTTTTGTTGAAGGAGATACTGAATATTGTTATGATCCGTTCAGATGGAAAATTTACTCCCTAACAAATATTGTCACCTTTTGGCCAATGCATGCATAATTGCGAGCATTTCCTTGTTGTATGTGGACTTGAGACGCTCTTGTTTATTTAGCTTTCTGCTTTCAAAAGAAATAGGGTGACCTTCTTGCATTAATAATGCACCAATACCGAATCTAGAGGCATCACATTCGATGATAAATGGTTTATAAAATTTGGGATTTTCCAATACTGGTGCATTAGCCATTAATTCCTTCAAATATTCAAAACATTTCACTGCTTCCTCATTCCATTGAAACAAATTTTTATTTAAAATATTCGTAAGAGGTGCAGTTCTATGCTCATAGTCTTTAATAAATCTTCGATAATATCCCGTTAATCCTAAAAATCCTCTGAGCTTGGATATACTCACTGGTTTATTCCATTCCCTTATAGCCTTAATTTTAGAAGGATCCAATTTTACCCCTTCATGGGATATTATGTCTCCCAGATATTTGACTTCTTCTTTTCCAAAGGTGCATTTGGATTTCTTAGCATAAAATTGATGATCTTCTAATAATGTGAGAATTTTATCCAAGTATTGCAAATGCTCTTTCCAAGTTCTACTATAAATCAAAATATCATCAAAAAATACTAGTACAAATTTCCTAAGATATGGACGAAATAATTCGTTCATAGTGGCTTGGAACGTAGCTGGTGCATTTTTCAACCCAAAGGGCATTACTTTAAACTCGTAATGACCTTCATGTGTTTGAAATGTAGTTTTTGATATATCTTCCAATCTAATTCTGACCTGGTAATAACCTGACCTTAAACCTAATTTAGAGAAGTATTTTGTGCCGTTTAGCTCATCTAGAATTTCATCGATAAAGGGAATTGGAAACTTATTTTTAATTGTTATCTTATTTAATCCTTTGTAGTCAATGCATAGCCGAAACGATCCATATTTTTTTCTTACCAATATAACTAGGGTAGCATACGGACTCTTGCTTTTTGAGATGACCCCACATTTTAAAAGGTCTTGGATTATCTTCTCAATTTCAGTTTTATGGTGATGTGGGTAGCGATAAGGCTTGATGTTAACAGGGTCTAATCCTGCCTTGACTTCTATTGTATTTTCGATTTCCCTATTAGGAGGCATTTTCATCGGTAGGTCTTGGAATACCTTTTCATGTTTCTGAACTAGTGCTTGTACCTTCAGTGATTATTCATGGTTCCTTTTGTAGATTACATTTCTAACTGATGACATTGTACTATATAGGTTGGCGCTCCTTTTCGGATCATCTTCATCATCTAGGATGATGATACAATTTGATTTTCTGGGGCTTGGAATCCTTATAACTTGTGCTTCTGCCCTTCTCACTTAAAGCTTATAAACTGCTTGTGATGTTTGGCAGAATAAGTACCCAAGGTTTGTAGCCATTGAATTCCTATGACCACATCTACTCCTCCTAGTGGTACGACATAGAATGGAGATTCTAAACTAAAGTCTTTAATCTGTAATTTGACTTTATGGAATTTCCCTACTTGCCCAATCTTCTTACCATCAGCCACCATTACCTTCATATTAGGCATGGGAAAAGTAAAGAGGTTGAGTCATTTGGCCATGGTTGAATCTAGAAAATTGTGCATGCTGCCAATGTCGATGAGAACCATTACCTTGTTTTTCTTAATATGTCCTCTTAATTTTAGTGTCTGAGGTTGTGATATACCTGTCATGGCTGATAATGACACTTGCAGAATTCTTTCATAATCTACTTATGGAGAGAACTCTAGGGTGTATTATATTCCTTCTATATCTGAATCATCATTGTTAGAATCATTAGTTGCTTCACAATTATACAGATTTTTTTCTTTTCCATTAGCACATTTGTGCTTAGGGTCCCACTTTTCACCACAACGTTTCCACTTTCCCTCTCTCATCCTTTGTATTTCCAAGTTAGATTTGTCTCCTTCACGAAGGCATGGTGGAACATATTTCATGTTATCTTCTTTTGTAGATTGAGAAAACCTTCGTCTCGAATATACTCTTTCTGGTTTTGACCCAGATAACCTTTCAAATTTCTTTTCAACAGCTTTTGCTTTTTGCCTTGCTACTTCTACTGATGTAATTTCATGAAGTTCGAGCTCTTATTGTATATGGATTTTAAGTCCTGAGATGAAAGACTAGATTAGACGAGATTCTAACAATCGGAGTACTCTAGTTCTTAAGGTCTCCCATTCCCCCGCGTGTACTCATCCACATCTCCTTTTGGCGTAATTTGATAAACGGTGAAAAAGAACTTTTCTTCTTTTATGCCTTGAAACCTTATTTTTTGAAGAACGCATCCTTAAATTTCCTCCAATGATAGCGAGCGTGCGTCTTTTTCCACCACATATACCACTTGTATTCGCTTCTCCTTCCTTTTTCATGGAAGCATGTTTAATTTTTTCATCATCACTAGTAATGTCATAAATCTCAAAATATTCTTCCGCTTTATTAAGCCATGCAACGCTATTTTTTTCATTACCATCAAATTTGGGTAGCTCGATTTTGGCTCTTCGCTGATATGCTACTGGTGGAACAAGAAGGGGATATTGATTAGAAAATACATTCCAGAGTTGCTTATTTTGAAAATCTGCATTACTATCTTCTTGATGATGTGGGGAATCGGTCTTTTCTTGATGCTCTTGAGGTTACACAGATATGCGGAATTGTTTTGTTGGTTGGTTCCCTGACAGGAGATGTTGAGGATTGTTATTAAACAACATCTATTTTATCATTTAGCTTGTTGAAGAGTTTTGTCATATTGTTCATTGCTTCGTTCTGCTTGTTCATTGCTTCGTTAAGTTTTTCTGTGGCCTCGTGATGATTTAGCCACATTTGTCTTTCTATTCGATTTGTTGTGTCATGGATTTTTTTGATGTCGTTGGAGTGCCTTGAAACTGTACCTTCCAGATTGACTAATCTTTTTCCGAATTCTTCGGAATTGTTATTGATTTGTTTCTCAAGATCTCCCAATTTCTTCTGGAATTCCGCCAGCGACATTGACGAAGACATCGAGCGTGTATGAGGTGGGGAATATCTTTCTGCCAGTTTCTCTCCTCTTTCTTTTTTTTTTTAAATAATAATAATAATAATTTTTTAAAATAAATTATATAATAATTATATAATTATTATATATATATATATAATTATTAATTGAAAACTATATAATATATAAATAATTTATATAATTATAAATATATATATATATATATATATATATATATAATTATCAATTTGAAAACTATATAATATATAAATCGATTATATAATTATTATACAACAATAATAATTTTTATTATTTTCGTTTTAAATTTATAACTATATGACCATAAACTATATAAATTATATAATTTATAATTTATATATATTATAATCGTTTTAACCGACTATAATAAACCATTCGTTTACCAATCGTATACCCAATCGAATGTACATGTCTTATCAATTCGGTTAAACAAATCGGTTTTATGTTTAACGTGACTATAGTTTGGACGCGGTGTCGAGCTTGCATGAAGGACGTGGTAATTTTAAATCAGTGTAGTTTTACTAACTCAAATGGAGTGTAAAATCGACGTGGAAGGGTGTCGGAAGAGGACGCGGGAAAAACGGTGACAGCGGAATGTGGGACGGATGGACGGATGGGTGGGAAGATTGGCGGAGACCGAATTGTAGAGTGGAACGAATGACTGGGACAGCGGCGGTGACAGAGCACTTTGTTGAACGGAGAAGGGCGGAGGCCACTACGAAATAGAGCCAGCACGGCAAAATGCGAGCCACTTGTAATCCCGGTCGACTATAATGAAGAATCACTGTAATCATAGTCGATTTATTACAGAATTTAAAAATCACAATCGAGTTGTTACGAAGTCTATAATCACAGTCGAGCTAATAGTTCACACTAATCCGAAGTATCAGAAGTCACTTTATCCATCCACGGTCGGGGTGACACGGTCTAGCTTTGTTCTTTCACATTAGTTGGGTTACATTTCCGGAAGATCCGAATTTCTACTCCTTGACACGGTCCATAAAAATGTGTTAACCTTTTAAATTTCTCTTCCTCGGTTTCTTAGGTTCACAATCTAGAATTGCAATGGAGTGAGGGGGGGGTACACGGGTAAACGCGGAAGCGGGAGTGAGGGATAGATCGGATGAGAGGAGATGGCTACAAATTTCCTTTTAAAACTAATCACATCACAAGCCTTAGAAAAAATGCGATTACGGAATTGCAATTAAGAATACGTAATGCAGGTGATCACACAGATCCCGAAGAGCGATGGCTCCGATACCAATGGAGTGTAAAAACTCTGGTAAACTTGATAAATATATATTATTAGTGATGAAGATAAGAGATGATTACAATGAGGGATCGCCTAGGCTTTAAATATAGCCTCAAGGTGTCCCTTGGCGAAGAGGCATGATCTTTGATCATGCCTTTTCAGTTAATAACCTAAGATAACTAAATCTAATTAATAAATAATAAAATATACATAACAATCATTAAATGCTCTATGGGCAACATAGAAATTTGTGCCAGAACAGTTGTACGAACTCCTCGATTTCTGTGCCAAAAGACAGTTGTACGGATTCAGGAAATGCGTGCTAAAAACAGCAGTACGACTGCCTAAAAAATTGTGCCTGACCCTTGCTATACAAACCTTGAATTCAGTGCTGAAATGTTGTTGTATGGACCTCAAAAACTGTGCTTGAAATGCTGCTATATAGACCTCGAAAATTGTGCCGGAAATGTTGTTGTACGAACCTCGAAAACTGTGCTTGAAATGCAGCAATAAATGCTGTCCTCCCTTCTTCGATTTTCGTGCCACTTGCCTTGAAAACTGTGCCTCTGTTTTGCTGTACGGATTTGCTAAAATAAATGCTGGCTCGATAAGTGTGCCAAGGTGCTGCTTCTCCTTTTTTCTCTCTGTTCAGAAATTCTCCTTGCTCTCTCTTGCTCCTCCTCTCAATCTGCTCATGAAAAGAATGAATGACCTTTTCTCTTCTTTTCCTCCTTTAACCTAACCCTAAGTGACTTTTGGGGATCCCTAAATCCAGTGGCTGAGATAGCTTTAGATCAAGGGCTGAGAATAAGTGTGCATTTAATTCTCACTTTCTAATTTTTGATTCACCCCACTTAAATAAATACCCACTTAGCCTTTTATTTCCATAGTCACTTTTTCACTTTCTAATTTTACATTGACTTTAATAAAGTCACTTTAAAGTTAGACTTTGTAACTTTATCACTTACAAAGTCACTTTTAAATTAGATTTGACTTTACCACTTACAAAGTCACTTTAGGAGAAAAAGATAAATATATTTGGACACTTTTCCCTAGGCCAAAGATCAAAGCCTTAGGGAACCACTTGTCCTCTGGTACCCAAATTTTAATATTGTCCACTACTTTTGGGAGTCCTATTTCACATTTTGGCACCTGTGGACTTCATCAGGCCTCCTCTAAGGCCCAACAACATGTACAATTGATCATTCGACCTTTTGAGAGGCTTATTCTTTTGTTTATGAGCTAGTTTAGTGGGCTTGTCACCAAAAGTTAGTTATTTTGGACATTATTTTATTTTAGGGGCTGATTAGGCCTGATTAGCTAAATTGAACTCATTAAAAGTGTATAAATACAAGTGATGTGATTTCATTTTAGCATCATCACATGGGTGAGACTTGTATATCTTTAGAGAACTTCGCTATCCTTCTTGGAGGATGAATTTTTGGAGCATGAAATGAATTTTGATGTTTTTCTTTTTGTCTTGTCTTGGAGTTTCTTGATTGGCAAAGTTTTGATGGTTGGATATACTCTTAATACATGTAATTGCAATTTAATGCTATTCTTTCTTTCTAATTTTGTCATATACATTGTTGCTGGGATTTCACTATACTAGGGCTAATTTACTGCATCCATTTATGCGAAGTTGTGGAAATTTTGTTTCTAGATAGTGATGCTTCATGTATGGGCCATGTATTATGAATGAATGTTCCTAGAGATATTTTATCATTGAAATTCATCTTGATGAACCATTTATTTTGCAAAACGAAGTATAAAGCTCTTGAAGATGCTTTTGTTGCTGCCCTAATGCTATGCGAAGTTGTCTCCGGGGCCTCCTTGACATAGAACACTCAATATCCATAGTCATAATTCTACTTAACTCCAATTTCCCCAAAGGATTATGCATTGGTCCTCCATAGGCGATCACCTCAAAGCTTATTTCTTTCACCTTCCCCTTTTTTCTAGGACTAGCCTACATAGGTCACCTAGGGCATCAATTATCTCACAATCTAGCCATCAAAACACTTCGATATTTGGTCAACAACTGTGCTGGTGTGTTCTCAAGAATCCCTCCAATTTTCATGATATTCCGATGGTGGGATCTTGAGATATCGCAAGCCCTAGCTTGAAGACCGATTCTTGTCCTTAGTTTCCTTAGGCTAGAAACCTCATTGGGATTATTGCATTACCTTTCATTGAAAAACTCTTCTTTGATCCCCTTCTCCTCCCTGATTAGGTCAAGCACATCATTTGCCCAACCCCATTCCCTTGACCTAACCTCGGGTCCACTTGGTCCCACAACTTATTGAAGCCAATTTCACAAAGACCACTTGGAAGACAAGTTTCCACAAGGATTTTAGGTGCTAAGAATCTTCTTGACAAGTCATATATTCAAACCCTAGCTCTTGGAATTCCTCTAACCCCTTCCTATAGAGCCTTTCATCTTGCTTTCAAAGCAAGCAAGCCATATATCTGAGCCTGTCTTGTGAATAGGATTTTAGGATCACCTCTCATCCTACCATTGATCCATTCAATTTCGTGATCTTTATTATAACAAGTCTACTCCCATCGGTGAAAGTCCGTCAAGAGTAGGGAGCCTTAGCCGAGGTGATAGTGGGTTATTGCTCCATTGTTGCCCTTGATCTGGTAGTAGCCCTCCAAGGACCCCCTTTGAGAGCTCTTGTTAGTTTGAGCGGTAACATGTAACAATGACTCTTTTGTCTTCTTGACTCAGAAAAAACCTAGAAGCACACAATGGGTGCTTTGACCTAAAAATAAGTTGACCTAGACCATGAAACCCATGTTAATAAAATAATAATAATCAGTTTTCTTTCTCTTTTACATTAAATACATAAAATCACGAGTACATAAAATATTATGAAGACCAAACCTACTTACATTTTCCAACATTTTCTTGACTTGAAATGTATTGATTGGGCTGCCTTGATACTGAGTGCTTCCTCCAACTGCTTAAATAATGCATTTTGATTGGAATATGCCAAATTAGTTGTTACAACAATCCTCTATTAGTCAGGGCTTCCACAAAGCATGGGATCTATCCTCATTTTTCTGTCAGTGTTCCTTCTTTGCTGATTTGTCAAGGCTTCAAAGCATAGATATATGTGCAAACGGAGATCCAAAACTTGGATCATTCCTCAAACTATGGGCAGCGGCTCTCTACATCATGCATTTCAGCCCCTTTACTATTTGCAGGAGTGTTATTGCAGTTCTCTGTATTATCAACATATTTTCTCAAGGCTACTAAGTGGACTATTAATCTGTAGCAAAGCATCGCTTGTTCTTCTTGATTAAGATTCTTAAACCTACTGCTGCTGCTACTTTGGTTGGCATGTGGATGTCACTGCTGCGATGCAATTTATGCTAGGGTGTTCTTCTTATGAGGCAAATGTCATGCTCAGAACCTGTTGGACATATAATTTCCTACCAGATTTACAAAGTCCCCCTTGTACAAGCTGCGATTGTGGGCTTCACTGATGGTGCCATCATCAAATCGTATTCAAAGATTCTGTCAATGGGCAATAATTACCTCAGCACTGCGATAGAAAGCTCCTTTAATATTAGCCATGGCTTCCTGTAAAGATACACTTTGAAAATTCAATGGAAGATGTATATAGGCTAGTCAGCACTGCCAAATGTCGTGAAGTTACAGGCTATCTCTGATGATAGTGCTGATTTTGATACTTCGAGCCACCTAATGTGCTGCTCATATATCTAGTCTGATAGCATCTTTTCACCATGCATTTGAAATTCTACTTCTGTCATTTGAGGCCTAACTTCGTTAAGGACAGGCTTCAAAAAACATCAATCGATCAATCAATCTTTGACAATTTCCCTGACTGAATTTTTTCTTTCCATTCAGTGAGACAATTCCATGAATTGATCGAGAAATATTATTAAGCACTTCTTGGAGCCAAGGAGATCCATGTGCTTGAAACATTTTGGGCCAATTCTGCTAAAAAACCAAGGTGTTCTGAAGATCATACTCATCTCTGTGTTTTGGCAAAACATATGCAAGGTGCAAACTTAAGTAAAAAGGCCTTCATATTCCTTCATTCTGCTGGAGATATCAGATCCGTAAGATAAATCTGTTGCAATGTTGTGGTAAGATAAATCATACTATTGTGACACATCAAATAAGCTTATTGCATGCTAGAAACAATTCTGAGATTGTTATACTGTAATAGAGAGTTATTGTGACTCTGTTGACTGCTCCTGGGCTGACGTCAACTATGAAATGCTGGCTGCAACAATCCTTTTGTCTCACTTGAAATGTGATTATAGTTGTTGATGATAGTAGCGTCAGACAGGTACTTTTGCACAGGTCTAAGTGTTTAGACATTTGTAAGTCGTTCAAAAAGTCCCTTGACCTTAGAAATTACTTTAATTAAAGGAGTTATTAAAGTAATTTCCTTTTATAAGAAAATTTGAGTTAATCTAGTGAAATGCAAAGGTTATTTGCATTGGTATATTAGATGAATCTCAACCATTGATTTCAAGTGACGTTGAGATCTGATCTCAATTGTCATGACTCATTCGCTTTGGAGATGAGGGTTGTGGATTCGGTCAATAACTTGAACTTATAAAATGAAAACTAGGCTAAGGGAGAAAACACATCTAGTGAGCATCAGACAGTGAGATAGTGAGATTGATTGGGTGAGGAAGGACTTTCATCCAAGTGTATAGGCAACAACTGAGAAGGATCGAGATTAGCCAACAAGATTTAAGGACAGATCTCTAGAGGGTTTGATCACCTGGAATATCTCCACGTTTTGTTGTTTTTGTATTTTTTCCTTAGATGGCCATTTTCTTAGGATGGGAGCCCTTGTACACTGAATAAATTTATGAATGAATCAACAGATTTGAAGGGCAAAAGTCTCTTTGTGCATATGTATGAGATTGGTTAATGTTTGCTTCAGCTGTTATCTTTTTTACATGTGTTAAAATCTCAGCAGCGTTTTTTATTCAGTGGATCTGCTGTAATAAACAACCAGGTATTAACCATGTTGCTGATCTTAGAGAGAATTAACAAGAGTAGAGGTACAACATGAACACCCTCCTTCATTACAGCTGGATCTCTGGATATAATTATTCCTTTAGACTCTACCATTCAAGGGTTGGCTGCCATTTATCATTTCAAGCTACAGTATTTCTTACCCTTGAACTCCTGCTGGAGCTATGTTTTTACCATGTCTGAGACTTTTTGGGAGAAGTTTTAATTGTGCTGCATTAACACTTTAATTTGTTTTGAAATTACCCCTACAAATTTGCTGTAAATAACTAATGTTGCAAACATTGACATTGGGATAAAATTGACAAGGGTCTTGTTGCCTCAAAATGTAGCAGGCCTTGTGAGGGTAGTTCACAAGACAAGAGCTAGACCAAGGGACAACACTATGAGGTGTGGTCCACTGTCACCACAACCACTACCTCCTGCTCTTTGGTGGACTTTCACCACTAGGGAGGCTTCCCTATGTTAGGTCACCTAAAAGATCTATCAAGTACAAGGGATAAGGTGATAAGATAGGCTTAAGGGGGGATGCTCTCCTTAAGGACAAGGCTTAGCCAGAACAACAAGGCAATTTGTATCCTCCAAAAGGCCTAATTATGACACAACGTGACCTAGGGCTTGAGAATAAGCAAGGTTAATAGGACCATCTAAGGTCACAAGGCCAAGAAAAGGATTCTAATAGATGTCTACATTTGATTTATGGAACAAGAAGCCTTCAACAACCCCCAACTTGAAGCCTAGGGAAAAATAGGACTTTTATAGGGCACAATCTACCTAGGGAAAAGGACACTTGCCCTAAAATAAAGAAATTAGCCGTGGGAATGACTTGATTTTGAGGCAAATACCTCACCTCCATGTGTTGAATCCTATGTTGTAGGAAACACTGGTCCTGAGGCTGTTTCTGGGTATAAATAGTACAGAAACGCGTTTGGTACAACCTGGAAATGCGTTTTAGGCCGTACTGACACGTTTCACGTGGGGGAAACGTGGCCCAGTACGGTCTGAAACACGTTTCTAGGTTGTACGACCACGTTTCCACCTTTAAGTGGTGTTTTGTTTCGGTTTTTTTGTTTTTGTTTTCTTGTTCTTGTTTTTTTGTTTTTATTTGGCGAATAAAATATCTTTTGGATGCTTCTAGATGGCTCTCACAAGTTATAAAAAGACTCTCACTTCATTCTCTCATCACACAAATTGAGCAAGTCGTTTCACTTGGAGTTCAGAGACAGACAATTTTAGCAAGAAGAAAAGAGGAAGAGAGTAGTGGTTTCAGCTAGGGTGTTTTCAACAGTGAGCAAAGGAGATTTCAGCAGCAAGAGAGAGATTTCACAAGCAGATTTGGAGTGTGGAGTTTCCGGCTACAACATTCTTGGTTTTTGGCTTAGCTACAACAATTTTTCTCTTGTCTTCTGTGGCATTTTGGGGTAGCTTCAACTACAAAAATTAATTTGGGTAAGAAACATTCATTTTCTTGGTTGTTTCCCACTATTTCTTCTATTTTTCAAGGGTTTATGCTTCCAAAAATATGAAAAACGTTTTTTCTTTACAAATTTGTTTTTTTAGTTTTCTTTACAAATGACTTCCAACCAAGGTGCAAGTTCAAGCCCCATGTCCAACCCAAGCGCTGAATATTACCCTCTTTAGAGGCATGTTCAAAAGCTTAAAAAATGTGGAGGTGGTGGCTCATGGGAATGGCGATGTAATCTTTGCAGTAATTCGTACAAGGGCTCCTACCCAAGAGTGGAGGCACTTATTTTGCATGGAGGACAGGGGATTGCAGGTTGCAGGAAAACAACAGACCCTTTGGTGAGGAGGGCATATCAAATAGAGCAATATGAGGCAGATGGAATTAAAAGAAGGCATCAAGAGCTTAATCAAGCTACTCCTCAAGCACCACCAAACATTGAACCAAGGATTGTAGTTGAAGCAAGGAAGAGGAGAGTCACTCAACAATAAGATCAACCACCATCCAAATTTACCAGAGGGGCATCCACTTCAGTTCAAGATAGCATAATTGCTAAATTGGTGAATGTGCAAGTGAGAGAAGAAGATGATTCCAGAGTGGTTAGGTGCATCTATGCATGTGGCATCCCATTTAATGTTGTTTGCTCTCCTTACCGGCAAGATATGATAAGGGCAATTAACAAAACTCCTCAAGGGTACAAGGGGCTCAACTATGAGAAAGTCAGAACTCAACTTCTCAAAAATGAGGAGGAGCTTGTGGAGGATATCTTATCACCAATTTGTTCTTCCTGGAGTAGCTCTAGGGTTACCATAGTCTGAGATGGATGGACAGATACAAGGCGCAGACCATTGATAAATATCATTGCCACTTCACCAAAAGGAGCAATGTTTTTAAAGGCGGAAGACTGCTTAGGAGAGGTAAAAGATGCACAGTTCATTACTGATGTTATTATAAAATCTATTGAACAAATAGGACCTAACAGGGTGGTGCAAGTTATCATGGATAATGCACCAGTTTGCAAAGCTGCAGGTCTAATTATTGAGGGGAGGTATGACCACATATTTTGGACATTCTGCATTGTCCATACTCTGAATATGATCTTAGAGGATATCGACAATAAAGTTCCATGGATAAAGGATATCACAGTGGAAGCAAGGGAGATTGTTAAATTCATCACCAACCACCACCAATCTCAAGCAATATTTCAAGAGTAATCTAAATTGAAGTTGTTAAAAGTTGCTGACACAAGATATGCCTCAAACTTCCTAATGTTGCGCTGTCTTGTTTAGGTTAAGAAAGCATTAGTTTCTATGGTGGTGAGTCAACTTTGGGCTAAGTGGAGACAGGCAAATTCAGAGTGGGGTGCGTAGATTGTGCCTTGATGAGGAGTGGTGGAGGAAGATAGATTTCTTGCTAAAGTTCACAACCCCTATTGAACAAGGCAGAAGACTGTTTAGGAGAGGTAAAAGATGCACAGTTCATTACTGATGTTATTATAAAATCTATTGAACAAATAGGACCTAACAGGGTGGTGCAAGTTATCATGGATAATGCACCAGTTTGCAAAGCTGCAGGTCTAATTATTGAGGGGAGGTATGACCACATCTTTTGGACATTCTGCATTGTCCATAATCTGAATCTGATCTTAGAGGATATCGACAATAAAGTTCCATGGATAAAGGATATCACAGTGGAAGCAAGGGAGATTGTTAAATTCATCACCAACCACCACCAATCTCAAGCAATATTTCAAGAGTAATCTAAATTGAAGTTGTTAAAAGTTACTGACACAATATATGCCTCAAACTTCCTAATGTTGCGCTGTCTTGTTTAGGTTAAGAAAGCATTAGTTTCTATGGTGGTGAGTCAACTTTGGGCTGAGTGGAGACAGACAAATTCAGAGCGGGGTGCGTAGATTGTGCCTTGATGAGGAGTGGTGGAGCAAGATAGATTTCTTGCTAAAGTTCACAACCCCTGCATTTGAGCTTCTTCGGAATGCTGACACTAACCGACCTTTCTTAGGAGAGGTATATGATGGCATGGATACCATAGTTGAGAAAACTATGGAAATCATTTCACAAGAGTTTCCACAACTTTTGTTTTTTGATGATCATTTTGTTGATTTAGTCAAGAAAATAATTGTTGATAAGTGGAACAATTTCAACACTCCATTGCACACTTTAGCATATGCCTTGAACCCCAAATTTTATGATGAGGAGGTTATTGCTCAAAGCAATGGGAAGAGGAACGCACCCCATAAGGATAGAGAGGTGGCTAATGGGGTGAAAAAATCCCTTATGAGAATGTTTCGAGCTCATATACACAAGGAGGTGAAGGAAGAATTTGTCAGTTTTGCTACAGGAATAGATGATTATTCAGATATATCAACTTTGGAGGAGAGAAGCACCATGAATCCAGTTAGGTGGTGGATTTGTCATCGAGAAAATGGTTTACATTTACAAAACCTTGCCATTCATGTTCTTTCACAAGTGGCAAGCTCTTCATCAACAGAAAGGAATTGGAGCAGCTATGGTTTTATTCATTCCGAGAAGCGCAACAAGTTGGGCTCACAGAAGGCAAAGGATCTTGTTTATGTGCACTCTAACCTTCGCCTTGCATCTCATAGGGGTCCATAATATAACCGTGGTCCTTCTAAAGAATGGGACGTGGATCTAGAAAGTCCTGATTTAGAGCTCTCTCTTGCTGCCCTAAATATTGAGGACTAGGAGCCTAGAAGTGGAATTGGCCAATCGTCTTCTCAGCTCCACCATCCACTGTTGAGCATGCTTCTGCTTCTATTTTTGATGAGGATTACTCTTTGGTCTTTATAATACTCGCAACCTCATATATATAATAAAGTTTGATTTTGAGAATTGGATATATAATAAAGGCTGATTTTGGATATTCCGATATTGCTATTTTCATTATGTGATCATTCATGAGTAAATGTGATGTAAATTTAGAGACTTAAGTTTATGCATTGACATTGGATAATTTAATCATAATGTTTAAACTTTAAATGTAATAAATTATAATGTATCATGTATGCTTTATGATTGAACATAATATTTCTTAAATGTCCTATTATATATATATATATATATATATATATCGCATTTCCCAGTTTCGAAAATTTTGGGGCGTCACGTTTCGTACCTGTCCCTGTACACGTTTCGAAAACTCGTATCCATTTCCCCGTATCATGCAACTTAGGTTGAATCCCTATACTAAGGAAAGTTTCAAACCCTAGTTGAGAAAGATGGATTAGCCTTGGCTAGCGACTTGCCTTAAGAGGTTGAAACTCTAGGTTTAGGGTAGAATAAAGTGAATTTATGAAGGTTTTCAAGGTGATCAACCATGTAACAAGGGCCAGTGCCTTAATCTTGGGTGGAGGCTAGGGAATGGTTAAATATGACTAAGCCTTGGCAAAACAATAAGGGAATATGAAACCCTAGGTTTCAAACCTTAACTATGACTTTTGTGAGGGAGAAAAGTCAATGGGGAGAGAGTTGAAAGATTCACCCATGGGATTGTCATTCACATTGTATAAGCGGGTAATGCATGGAATACTATCATCTAGATTCAATAGAATAATTTTCAACAATAACTTGCACATAGAAACCATAGGTAATCAACCTTTCCATACAATAGCCACAAAATACAAATATTTATTAAATACAAGTTACACTTACAAAATATAATGTATGAACAAGTCCCTTATGTTGAGAATTTGGTAGGGTGATGATTAATTCAAATTCTCTACTTGATAATTACTTGTGAGCTTACTTATTTCACTTATGTTTTTTCTTCTTAGCTTATTATATCTTTCATCATGTCAATTATCAAAAACACAAGAAACACAAATTTAGGCTCTTCAAGCCAGGGCCAAAACCTCTCCCTCTTGGAGAGGAAAACCCACGAGAAATTCTTCTTATAGACTTTCAGATGACAAGTACCATGACCATAGCACAGACCCTTGACCCTTGTATAACTCTAAGACCTTGTCACTTCTTCTTCCTTGACTCCTTAGGCTGATCCTTCTTTTCTGCACCGTCCTGCACTAGGATTAGAGAGCTCGGTCTCTAGCTATCCAATTCCTTCTTTCTACATTGTTCTGCACTTGATACTTAGAGAAACTCGATCTCTTATTACCAATCTTTAACACAAAACTTTTGCCTTCAATAATATCCTTTCTTAGATATCCAAGTGACTTCTCTATTCGTTCTTCTTCCAGTACTTTAAAGGTAGCCCTGACCTGAATAGTGATGACTCTAGAAACTTATCCTTGACCTTCGTTGAAATTGCAGACTCTTGAGATCCGCACTGTAGTTGCTGATTGTTTTTTAATCACAAAAATATACTAACTTACTTCCTTTCTGACCTGTCTCTTCTACGCATTTAAACCATAGTTCTTCTCCTCCTTTTCTTGCACTTTTTCTAGTCCTGAAGCTCGCACTAAATCACAGAAAATCTTGTCCAAAATCTGTCTTTTCTGCGCAATACATATAGGGTATATATAGTTGTTTCCACCTGTAATTGAGCCGACCTGTCCATATGTAGTGAGGCTGACTTGAACACTTGTTTATAGGCCGACTTGTAAAGAGTATATTCCAGTGTTAATGAGGTTGACTTTGAGGGCTGCCTTGAGCTATTTCTTTTTGGTTAAATGACAAGGTCTTGAGGTATATTCCTTTGACTAGACTCTTCGTATACATGACTCTTAAATACATTTATAACCAAAAGACAAATCCTAATAGACATCAAGAAGAAGTCTATTGACCTATAATAGAAACCTTGCTCATGAAACCCACGAGGCAAGCATAACAAAAATACATTTTATTATCTTTGTCTTCTTCATTACATAAATACATAATTACATAGTCAATATGAAGACCGAACGTAGTTACACTTTTCAACACTTTATTGCTCCAAAATGACATCTCCAAAGCCAAAGAATAACTCCATTAGCAAAAATCCACCATAGATCTCATCTCCACAAGATACAAGTCACAATTCAACTGAGCCGAATTCTCCAAGAGGGATGAATTTGCAACAAGTGATCATGATAAATGAAGTGAGCCTATCCCCTATTTTTATGAGGATTAGGTCACCTATTTTTAATATACAAAGCCCCTAAACAAGTTTGATTATTAAATGACCTTGGGTTACAAGCTAGCACATTAGCTAATAACAAAATAAGTGTAATTTTCCCACACGTGCGAGTTGTAGCGTCTTGATTGCCGACGTAATCCCTAATACATGCTCCAATTCCATGTGCAAGGGTGATGAGGTTTCAACGAATGTGTAGATGCTTGGATCATCAAATATTTGAGGTTGGCCCTCAAATCCACCTCAATATCTCCTTTGAGGTCCCAAGATCAAGTGGTCCCCAACTGTCAAATAAGGCTTGCTTCTCTCTAATGTTAGGGCTTCCTCTAGTGCAACAAGCCCTCCCAAATCTCTCAGTGGGAGACCATCCTCATCTGGGCTCTGAATTAGCTCCTTCCCATCAAGTTGTGTCAAGGCCAACCTGGGGGCATGCTAGGTCCAGTGGTGTCATTATGAAGAATCCTCAAAACTAGGTCAAAGTAGACCAACCTCCTAGGTCATGGAGGTACTATGAGATGTGTGTCATATGCTAGTGATGTTAGGAGGCTCTAGTCTCTCAACATTGCACTTGCTTAGGACAATGTATTTTTTTGAAGGCTTGGGTACTTGTGGAGCGGGTGCCCATGGCTTGGGTTGCTGAACCACCTGGCAAGAACAACATGGATTCTAGTGAAAGCAACCATTCATCGGATACTAAGACCAATAATGCATCTAAGTGAACCAAACTTGAATGTTAAGGGAAATTTAATACTTCAAATGAAGATTCCTTTCCAAAATTAGGACCAAGTTCTCGCAAAAGTGTTTTCTCCCTAGGTAGGGGTGGCTGATGGTCAACCCTATTAGGTGCTTCCAACCCCTAAGGGGAAGTGGCAGTTCCTTGGCCCATCCTTCACTTGATAGGTGTTAGTGTATAATAATGTGGTAAAAAATGGGATAAGGCCTCATGGTCAAGTGCCATGGTTAAAGGGACTAGTTGATGGGGGTGTCTACATCTTGAGTGTATAAATGTGAGGAGGGAGCATTCATGGATGCATTAGTTACCATCTCATATTGATTTTTCCACCTCTCTTGTGCACCTTTTACTTCTTCTTGATTTTTCCTTGTGTTAAAGTTACCACTTATAGCTCGATGGTTAGAGCGTGCTTTGTATGATGTAGTAGTTTTATTACCCCTTTAAGACGAGTCAGTTTGTCGCTCATTGAGGTTGGGACATGCAAGGTTTCCTCTTTGATGAAATGGAGCATCATGTGCTCAGGAACTGGGTGATGTGTTGTTTTTCCACGATACTAGTGTCTAGGATAGAATCTTAACTTACTGACGCTACCAAACCAAGTATCACAAGGAGTCTACTTTGCACAATAGAATATAAACAACAATAAATCTACTAGTGCACATATTATACACAAATTTTTACAAAATTTGTACAATAACCCTTTGTTATATTAATCAAACTGAATAATCCAATAGTATAGGGCTCCCATACTAGGGATAATGGCCCTCATACATCCACTGATACAAGATACAAAACTGGGGCTTGGTGTCTATCCATCGACAACCAATCTACCCTCAACAAGACACTCTGAACATCTCGCTGATGTAGCATGCAGTCACAACTCCTCTCAGTCATACCCTGTACCTGCCCAGTCCTTCGATTCCTGATCTGTAGCACTGCCTCTATCAACGATCCAAGTCCATCTGGCTAATGAACCTCAACTATCCAATCTGCTTACTAGTGCTTTAATGCATCAAGGGCACAACACATCGAGACTCCTGTTGAGTTGTTCATAACTCACAACTGCCTACTGCTTCTCCTCAACTACTCAGGGACTTCAACCCGCTATAGTGTTCCTATGCTGCTCCAATGAAAACTAACATAGGGCACGAAGGGATGCCACCTATCACTGCAAGATGTCCATCTCCCACAATGAACACGGGCTAGGAAGCTGCACCTCTTTTGCTATAGATGTCCTTCTCCACACGACAAGTCTAGGGCTACTCCAAACTGCTCCTAGCTGATCAGACCCATGAGCTCAACAACTGCCACTTTAGCAACTACTTTTGTCCATCAAAGTGCTGCATACTAGGCTCCAACTTGAGCACTATCACACTGCCCTCCAACATATCATAAATACCCAATCCATTGTCCACGCTTTGTCCACTCTCACATTGCCCTTCAACAGACCACGAGTGACCAATCCTTGTTGTAGCATCTGCTCCTAGTTAGGGCATCCAACCTCCTAGGAAACCATTCCTCTTGGCTGCTAACAAACTTCCAAACTGTCCTTTCCTAGGACACCATCCACTAGCATCAATTCAACCTTAACACATCAATTCAATACATACCTAGGCTTGCGTAGCTTCTGCGTCACCCTAGTGCTGTCTGCTACATGCTTAGCCTGCACTTGCGCTTCCCGCACTCGAGCTGCCTGCACTCGTCTTGCCCGCACTTGAGCTGCCTGCACTCGTGCTGCCCGCACTCACGTTGCCCGCACTCGCGTTGCCCGCACTCGCGTTGCCTGTCTTGATGTGTAGACTATGAAAGATGTTTCTTGTATGTGAGGAATGACTCTCCTCCACCTTATATTTATACACAATACAAGGGCTCCATTAAATTACATGTGTGGGCTTGAAAACTTGTCAAAAAGTCTCTAAACGCCTAGCCGACCTTAACCAAATCCACACATTAACATCAAAAATTAATATCTCCACAAGGACAACTCGGAATTTGATGATTTTTGTTGTGTTGGATTTTTCTCAACGTCCTCTATCATCTCCATCCACCACATGTCCAATAAGCTTCATGGATTCACACCCACAAGCTCGGGTGCAAAGCCCACATGCTAGGGTTCCACGCACACAAGCCACACTTTTGTACTTGCTCCTCCACAACCCTCAAGCCTAGGGTTTGGAATACGTCCCAAGCTACAAATCTGAACATGATGGCCATTGACGTAGGTAGAGCTCATGCTAGGATTTTTCCCACATGCTAATCTTTATGTCCTAACCGTCTTTTGCATTTCGATTTTTCTTTCTTTTGTTTTATTGTGGCCATGATATGCTTTTTCCTTTTCTTGTAGCTGTCCCAACCTCCCAACCTCCCAGGGAAAATTTGTCAAACCATATTCAAGGTAAGTGGACATATGAGTGCCAAATCCCCAAGAACTAATGAGAAGTTGTACCTGAAGAATGGATGTAAGAAATAGGGCTTGTAATGTGGCATAGAAAGTGTCAAGTATGGTATTGGGAAAATGGAACACGCTATCTTAATCATGGCTTTCCAAGTAGTGCCCCTCCTATAACCCAAAGGGCCTTATGGGAGGTCCCACTGGACTTGGGTCAAAGATTAACCCCCCTAGTAAGGTGAGAGAACAAGAATATGGTCAAGGTTTGTCAATCTTCTAGATCACCCCATTATCCATATTAAATCCCCAACACAAACAATTATAAGCACCTGATTACAGAATGATTAAAGTACTTTTTGAATAGTAATCCACCTTCATCCAAGTGCTAATGTCAAATGGTGAGAGGCACATCACTGCTGCAAGTGGCGGAGGCACATGGCATATCGATGTCTAATGGTGGCTGGCAGGGGCTACTGGCTATCTGGCTGGCCGATTGGCTGTCAAATGTAGGAGAAAAAGTTCCTCCTATGGGGTTACCCATTTTGGTTGGTAACAGGTCCTAAAAACAAAAATATCGTAAAAATCGAGAAAATATTGGTAAAAAATGGTGAACATTGGCTGCTTGGAAAAATTAGGATACCACCAAAATATTGGTAAAACTCGACAAACATCGGCCAGACCAAAAGATTGCAGTTTTGCGATTCTGTGTGTGATAAAATCGAGATTTTTGCAACATTGTAAATAACCCTGGGTAGTGGCAATCTGTTGGCATCTGAACAGTGTAAGTTTCCAGAATAATCAGATTTATCCTCCACAATTGATGCTAGAAAAGAAACCCTGGGAAATGCATATCATCATGCAGAGTGAACGACCAAAGTGCTAGAAAAATCACAACAAATAAACCATGTCCACCTCCCATGATGAAGTAGCAAGTTAGCAACCATAGCATGCTCCATAACCATCAAAAGCACATAAAGCACAATCATCTCGATCAAAGAAAGGAGTTGTGTACATCCAATCCATAAAAAACTCCATGGATACCATAGTGCAAATCATATCTTGTGATGAAAATCACAAGAGTTATCCTCGTGCAATATGAGGAGTAACATACCAGAAGCCCCTGTATGTTAGCTTTCTAATACCCATCTGCTAATTTAATAAAAATTCTGCGATGGAGAAACTGAAATGTAAACTCCAAACACTTTTACTAAATATGCTAAGTATTCTAACAAATAATAGCAGCAGAAAATAAAATCACAGAGACACAAGCACACACTAAACATTACACCAAAGTTTACCCCGGAAACACCAACTGGGGAAAGCCTGCCAACTTGTGTGTTTTATTATTATTCTGCTCAACAAAATTCTCAGAAAATTGATTACAAATACTTGGAAAAATTCCCCTTCAATTTGTTGCCCCTAAACACACTGTTGTGCGTCTTTCTAAGCAATTCGGCCTCTTTATATGCGGCTGTACAGACTTCTACAGGCTATTCGGCCCTCGTGCACAAGCTGACTATGCCTTGGTACGTGAGCACGCCGCTGAAGAAATCGCTGAGGTGATTCGGCCTCTGTCTCTCTACCCTATCACGCTGAATTGGAATCTCTTCTTGCTGAGCTAAAACACACAAGTCTCTAGTGCGTAATGGTAATAATGATAGCCAAGTCTGCGCCCTTCCCTGCCACCAACTCAAGTCGAACTAGCCCATTAACTCAAGTTGAACGGCTCATTAACTCAAGTCGAACTGGTGAGTTTGATTTACTTTTGACAATAGGAAAATAGAATTTTCATAAGTCAAAATTAATTGAAAGTATAACAGCGCCTTAGCTACCCTCATGGGTTCCACTGCCAAATTTAATGCACTTCTAAATTTAGCAGAACCCTTCCATCTCTAACTTCAATTAACACAGTATGAGTGCAAAGAGATAGCTTTGGTTTCCCAGTTCAAAATGGCCCCCATTTGCTGAAGTTAATTTTATTTGACATTCGGTTCAAAAAAACAGAATCACCCCGCCATGCTTGAGAATCTGTCTTCTCTGGATCTAGCTGATTCACATAGGTGGCACTAGGTTTTGGAATGGATTGCTTGTTGGTGACCCTAGCAGAGAGATGTGGCTCTGAAATAGGACTTGCATGCATCTTCATTGCCTCACCCAAAGGTAGGGGCCGTCTCACAGTGACTGGCACTTCAATACCCTGGTCAAGAGATGGGGGGTGACTCATTAGGAGTAGATAATCTGGAAATAGTGTGGGGTTACTTCCCCGTAGCCTTAGAAAGGCCATGAGCAGTGTGGAAGGCCATGATCAATGTAGTAGCCCACACCCTCTTGGGGTTTCACAGGGATTTCCATGGACATTAGATTGACCTCCTTCTCAACCACCCCAGAACCAAATCATGGGATCCGCTAGTAAAGATAGATAGTCTCCATAGGCACTTTTTTTGCTCTTCCATATTTGTAAAGGAAGGCAGAACATGATGCACCAGGCTCTCATTGAGAGATCACAGTACAGATTTCTTGGTTCTCAGTGCCATTAAGTGAGATGAAATATTGGACAGGATTGCAGTCCTGAGATTTGCTGCACTCAGAGTAGCTGTGCACAAAATGTTGTAGTTGGATTGATAGACAACTCTCATAATTCTTTGTAAATGGTAGAAATTATAACAAAATAGAGTTACGATCAGGTTATCATTGACTTGGTTCATTGAGAGGTTGGTTTGATAAGTTATGCATATTGTGATTCAGATACTTGCAAAACATCTCATTTGCATATTATTTTCCTGAAACATTTTTTAACTTCTTGGAGAGAAGCTATAAACTTGCAGAGCTATTGGGAGTGGTCCCACCTTAAAGGGAACTATATTTGAGCATACAAATACCCGTTTCATTTACCGTTTGAATATTTTGCAAAAGATTCTTCACAGCGTTAATGAATTTGGTGGTTTGTATCAAATCTCTATGTTGATGCATCTTTATATGATTATAGCATGCCATTTTATGCTTATTCCTGTACAAATGTTGTAGTTCTTTTCTGCTATAATATGTTATATTTTGTGAGTGCCCTGAGAGCATTTTCTTACATGTTGGAGGTTCAGGAGGCAAATTTTCTTAAGATTGTTTCTTTTGTTGTTTCTTGTTGTATATATAAATGTTAGGTTAAAGTAAATTTATGTTGATTTTTGTTGCAAAATTTTCAGGAGTATGGGCACCGTGTGAGATTAGCAACTCATTCAAATTTTGAGGAATTTGTATTGACGGCTGGTCTTGAGTTCTATCCACTTGGGGGAGATCCAAAAATTCTTGCTGAATGTACGTTATACATTTTCTATTTGTCCTTTTTGGATCATGTTTTCTTGAGTGCTATGTTATGCAACTGTAGACTACTGACCATTGTTCCTTCATATTCTTCCAAGACATAGGCTATGTTCCATCATATACAAAAGGTGGGTCTCATAGAATCTCAAAACATATTACTTTTCTTATTTTGTAATGGCATAATTGGTTAAATTATATTATTGTTTGCTTTTAAACAGTGAATATCAACTTGAAATTTTGACAGGATGAACCTTTGATCCATAATTCTGGCATGTTTTGAATTTGATTTGTAGTATTATTCTGTGCTATTGAATTGCTTATGGAAACCAGTTTAGTTTGAACTGAAAGGGTTGTTGTGCTTTAGTCCCAAGTTAGTTACTTTGATAAATCTGGTCTATTTTTCTTTCAGTGACTATATGCATCATCAGGTGATGAGTTATGATTGAATCATGCAATGGATTGTGAGTTATTTCACAGAATCCATCATTATGAAGCCATTGCTACAAAGCCTTAGTTGGGTGAAAGGTTGCTTCCCGAATTGTTGTGTATGTAAGACCTTGGTGTCTATAAGAAACCCCTGATTTTGAAGCTGAATTGACATCACAATTAGAGGCAATATGATTGTGTCCATACGGAACACTTCCATCTCCATTGATCATGAATTAATAGGTGCATACATTGTTGAGTTGAATAAGATATAATGACATACCTTGTGTTCTCATGATTGAATGTTATTCCTTTCTCCTATTAATTTCTGTGCACCTGTATTTTATCTTTATTAACTCCATGTTGTTTTCATGGCCTTGAATTCATAACTTCAAGTGAATTCACATTCAACATTTGGAATCATTGTCGAGTTTAGAGTTTGACAAGGATAGGGATTCTTGTTTTGGTTGGTGACAACGACTAGGACTGAGATAGAGCATGAAGTCGTGAAAAATATGCATCGAGGGAGTAGATGTTATTGCTTGAGGAAGTAAATAGTGTGACAGCACTACCTTATCCGAGATAGTGAGCATGTGATTTTTAGTTGATAGGAAGACGCGAGTGAAGTTTGAATATATGGAAATCATTTTAGTATGGATAATATTTTGATATTTTTATTTTAGTTTGCAAGTTAAATTACCGTATATAATCTTGTGAATGCCACGAAAAATGTCTCAATAAGGTATGGATTTGGGAAGCAGAGGAGGATTATGGCTTATGATTCCTTAGTCATGATTGCATCAATCTTGACATCAAACTTGTTTAGATTTCATCTCACTCTCAGAGGAGAGGAGAATGATGAAGAATAAAGGGTTTCTTGCTAGTTTGAGAGACTCATGAAGGTGGATCAAAGACCAGGAAGTGGCATCCTCATTCAACAATGCCCCTTACATGGGGAAATCAAGTTCATGTTCACTTCTAAAGAGTGGTGGAGAGGAGAAAGTTAGTGGCTAATAGAGGATGCTTGAGGAAGGCAAGGTGACTGCTAGAGAGAAGACATCCAAAAACTATTGAAGTATAAATTGTAATTGTGGAACTTCTCAGAACAAGATAAAGGTCAAGAGGCTGGCTAAAAGACCACTCATCGCAGTGGTTCCTCAGGAATGGGTAAAACAACCAAGTGAAGGCATATGATCGGCCAAGCAGATAGTGACGATGGGGTGAGAAAACCAAGGCTCATCTGGCAAAGACAGGCTGATAAAATGGCAATCACAAGAGGTAAAATGGGAAAGGTTTCATTTTTACACAAGCTTGAAATCAGAAAACTCTGCTTGAAGTTGGTTTCATTTTTACACAAGCTTGAAACAAAGATAAACTATGCTTGAAACCGGTCTCATTTTTACACAAGCTTGAAACAGAAACAAACTATGCTTGAAAAAGTAAGCATGCCCCCAGCATGGTGACTCAATTCAAGGTACATGCCCCCCAAGCTTCAATCCATATGAAAGGCAGATGGAGTGAAGGTTCAAAATACGAGATCAAGAGAAAGACTCGACTGGGATTTTACGAGATACGATCAAGACTCGAATTGAACAAGGAACGTGTTTCATTTTTTAACGAGGTTGATGCAAAAGGCAAACTATCCTCAGAACACCTTATTTCATTTTTTTTTAACGAGCTTGACATAAGAAAACGAACTATGCTCCGACAGACCTTGTTTCATTTTTTAAGGAGCTTGACACAAGAAAATGAACCATGCTCCGGTCAACTTGTTTCATTTTTAAAGGAGCTTGACATAGGGAAAAGAACTCTACTCCATACGCCTTCTTTCATTTTTTAACGATCTTGACACAAGACAAGGAAAAAGTCGCTCCGACCCCGACATTTTCTTTTTTTAAGGAGCTTGACACAAGAAAACGAAGCTGTGCTCCGTCCAGAAACCTCATCATAATGAACAAGCAGTCATCGCTTTAATGTTCCACTCCCGATGGAAGGAAAACATCCTGGAAGTCAGGACCCAATGCCCCCAACACCTGATGCACAATGGCACTATCACTGGGTACAGGCATGGGGTAGGTAGCCACATAGTTGACCTGCGGTGGGGCAGATACAACGGGTGGATAAAAACTAGGAAGGGATGATGGCTAGCCAGCTGCCGGTTTCAAGGCCCTACCATATGTCATATGACAATCTCCTATATGCAGCTCTATGAGAAAAGAAAAGTTTTCAATTCGATGAATGCTATCTAGTTAAGGGAAGAGCTTCAAACAGTGATGCGACATAAAACAACACTGCAAATGAAATCTTTTCCAAACTAGATGACTTTCACTATCCAAAAGTAATTTCAAACACTCAACGATGCGAATAATGCAATGTAATCTATGCAAAATCCTCTTTTTCGAAAACTATGCAATTGTAATCTATGCACAATTTCCCTTTTCTTTTCGAAATGATAAGAATGCACTCAATGCATTTTTCGATGAAATGAGAATCTACTTAATGCATGCTTTTAATGAAGGAGAATGCACTCAATGCGATTTCTAGTTTTCAATCATTAAACAATGTAATCTAAGTTCAATGATGGATCTCAAAAAATACTTTTCAATGCAACGTGATCTAATGCATTTTAACGAAAAGCAAACTATAAGACGAAAACTAAAAGAACACAAATCTCCTTAATGAAGGATGAATGCAAAAGAGATGTAAACAAACACTAAGAATGCAATCGTTGTTTTAAACACTTTGTAACGAAATTCTCAAAAGGTGACAAGACATATGAGGTCAAGCACAAAGAGGACTTCCAAACCAAGAGATCAAAACAAGGCATTCATTCCCTTTTACATCAAATAATCATGGAAAGAAGACATTTCAAACAATGAGCAATGTAATCTATGCTCATATAGAGAAAAGACCAGAAGGGAAAGACACACTGGTGAAGGATTCAGGGAAAAAGTCTCAATTTTCACACACCCTGAAATTGGCCCGACTTTGTCATTGACAACTAGCGCCAACTGGCGCGACTTGCTCACTGACAACTAGCGCCAATGCCCAATTGGCGCGGGTTGCTAACTGAAAACAAGCGCCAACGCCTGAAAATGAAAAAACAAAGAATTTCTCCCAGCCAAGGCCAGACTCACCACTTCATGCAGAATCTAAAACAAACCAGAAGCAAAGTACTGACCAAAAGAAACTTCCGAACAAGGGTAAACCCTAGCACCTACAGGAGATGGCGCCACTGTTTGGCTTTAATCTGCGCCAGACAAGGGATGGCGCGAGTGATGAACTGGCAACCCGCGCCAATTGGCGCGACTGTCAGGGTGGAAACCACGCCAATCAAGCCAACCATGAAAGGATGAAAACTCGGAAAAACAGAGGTCAGATCTGATCCTCTGGGGCTGAACCAAAAGCCAAACACTCATAAAAGAGCCAGCCAAAAGTGCTGATAAAGCAAGCAAAGTCAAGAATCGACCGAAAGACAAGACAATACTCCAAGTGTTCAGTTCATAAATTAAACCGGAGATTGACTGAAGCAACATTGATCTACTTTCGCTAATGCAGAGCAAGAGCGTTTCGAAGGCTATCTGGCTAACTTCAGGCTCCATCTGTAGCTTACAAAGCAGAACAACAACAAGCCAGACGATCCCCAGCAGAGTCGCCAATTTGTTGTGGAGGTAAATCCCCTCTGCGAACAGAGGCGATCCCTACTAGCCCAGACCGGGTCTAGCAACAATCGTCACACGCTATAGTGCAGGTTCCTAATTGCAAATAAACCAACTAGCGATGAAGGCTTACTTGGAATCCAACGCTGCCGTTTGTATTGAGATTAGCGCTCTCGTTCCTTAGCTCTGGCAGATCACAATCCTCACGATCTCCGTGATCGGACACCTGCACACGCAAGAAACAAAACAAACGCAAGTGTAAAATCCAGTATATGCAACTATATGTCAGTCAGAGAAGACATAACTCATCATCATAATCAACAACAGGAGTGGAACCATAACCAATAGTCGCTTATCATTAATCAATCAAAGAAGAATACAACCATAGCCCTGACGCTGAATTCTCCTTCGGAGGGTCGCCAGCGGAACACGTCTCGAAAAAGCCTGTCGGGGATAGGACAAGCCTCTATCTTCGGATGTCTCGACAATAATCTCCTTGCTTGGATTTGGCCTTAAGGGAATGAATCAAGGCTCTTGCAGCATAAGGCTCTGATGGCTCTTGGGAACTAGCTATTTAGCCATTCAGCCTCTTCATCAATGGATGAAGGCTATATTTATAGAGGAGAGGAGGAGGTTGGGATCCCTACAATAGTGGAAGGGAGGCCTTATCCCTTAGGAGGTTCCCCATAAGGTGGAAACAAGAGGCCAAAGGAGGAAGGCTGTGGTTATTCAGTCGAAACCCACTCTTGATGACTCATCCACGAAGTTGTTGTAATCGAAACTTCGCCTCTTTTTAAAAAAAACTTTCCAAAAGCAGATTGACGCGAGTGCTTAACTGGGACAGAGCGCCAATTGGCGCGGGCTCAGTGTTAATTTTCCCCCATTGGCGCGAGGACATAACGGGCTACCAACGCCAAGGCAAAAACAGGTGTTTTTAGGGGTCTTCTCAGGAAATGATCAACAGAAGAAATGTTGTCCTCATGGAAATGGATGCAATGATGGTATTTGCAAGGCATGACACTGCTTATTGGTCACAGAAACGACCCTCCAATGGGAGATATGGGGATTGCAGGGACGGTGACAAATTACTGTGTAACAGGTAGTTACTGAGATACCTATGGATTGGTTGGGGAGATTGATCTTGAGTTCCCTCCCTTGGGTCGTTGACTCAAAGACCAGTAATTTTGGTCGAGAAGGATTAATTCTCTCCCTTAGGTCATGAACCAAGAGATTGTATAGTCGGGGATTGAGATAGGGATGCCTCCCTTAGGTCGTGGACCGATACCCCTTGTTATATTTGGGTAGATGGACCCTGTGTATATGATTGAAAAATGTTGCCTCGTTAATTGATACCATTGGTCAGTTGGGCACTGACCTAGACGCCATTGGGTTTAGGCTTATGGGATGTGTTGGATGTTATGTATCTTTGCTTATGATGAGGCTTGTACATCTGATCTCTCCCTTGGGCTGTTGCTGAGAAACCTATGGATTGGTCAGGGAGATTGATCTTGAAAGAGAGAATTTTGCATCTGATCTCTCCCTTGGGTTGTTGCTGAGAGACCTATGGATTGGTCGGGGAGATTGTGTTGAGTTTTTTGAGTGTTGGGTTAACATCGAATGTGCTCTAGCTCCCAAACTTTGTGGAGGGACTAGAGTACATGAGATCTTTAAGACCCAGAAAGGGATTTAAGAAATTCCATCCAGTTTGGGAGATAATTAATTAATTAATATTTTTAATTAAGGACCCTAAGTCTAATTTAGGAAAATTAAAATATTAAAGGTAATTAATTTAAACATGTGATGGAAATGACTTAAGTCACATGGATCAAGCTTTCTTTTAATATGAGGCATCAATTCAAGATTAGATCATGGCCATTGGTTTCCCAACGAGAAAGTATAAAGGAAAGGCTTGGGGTCAGTTGGAGGACACACACACAAAGGCATAGCACCGAGACTAAGCTGAAATTCTAGGGCGGGTTTGCTAAGAATTTTCAGAAGTGTTTCAGCTGCAGCGATGGGTAGTATTTGCTAAGGGGATGGTTTGATCCCAGAGCCAAGAATCAACAAGAGGGAGAGAGGTAGCAACCCAGAGCAGCATAGAGAAGTAGGGGCAGCAGCAGCAGCTACGTAGCAGCTGCGCAGCGTAGAGGGCTTCAACCACTACGCAGGTGCTACGCAGGCCCAAAAAGGGCAACACTGAGCTAGGAGGAGGCCCCCAGGGTTATGCAGAGGCCATCCAGGGCAGCATAGCGACTGCGTCACCCAGTCTGGGGTTAAACAGCCCTCTCTAGGCCAACGTAGCGCTAGCAGGGCTGACGCAAGCAGCTTCAGGGGCAGCCCTAGGGTTTCTAGAGGCAGAAAGTGGCTGAGTCCTATAAATCCCATTTGAGGGTGTGGATCAATCAAGTTTTCAGTCTCCAAAATAGGAAGTATTGCTCTAGATCCATTTTTCTCTGTCGGGTTAACCAGTAAGGTGCCCAGATTTGCTGTATTTAGAAGCTACTTAATAATATAAACCCTCCAGTAGCCAGAAGACCGGTTTTCCCGCATTGGGTTTTTCCGGGGACAGTTGTCCAGAAAATATTGTGTCACTTTGTCTGTGTGCATGTATTTTATTTTAGATCTGAATCGGTGAAAGTCTGTTATGTGTTTACTTAGATGTTAATCTGAATTTTTAGCATTAATAACTTGATTAAGTAGGAGAAGTATAACCAGTTCTAACAATAGGGTTTATGCATGAAGTAATATTAAAATTTTTTCACAGATTGATCTTGAGAGACAATGAAATGTACCTCCTTGGCTATGAGGGAGTGTTGGAAATATGGTAGCCATGGTCGGTATTTTCATCAAGAAAAGAAAATTGAATTAAATTTGGATTTTTAACTCCACATTTGCTCAAGTCGGCTGGGCCCCTTTGAGGCTCCCTTTCAACCCCTTTGAAGGACTATAAATATGTAAGCCTCTCCTCATCATTTGGTACATCGATGATCTATTGTTTTATCTCTAGTCTAGTGAAGGAGAAAGGAGTAGGAGGCCAAAAATCTCAGGGAGGCTTGGCACTTGTTTCTGGTCAGCTATTATGTTTTTTTTTTCCTGGATGTATTGATGAACTGTGAACTCTCTCTCTCATAAGGAAATATTTCTGGGTTTTCCCCTTGTGGGTTTTGCCCTGGCCTTGGGCCTAATTTTTTTGTCTGTCTCATTATCTGTATAGATCTTTCATGTTTAGTGGTTTGAATTTTCATCTCTATAACTACTTAATGATATATATATATAACTGATGCTAATTGATCATTGGAAGTAGTTATCTGTGTGAAAATTCCTTGAATGCAAGAACTGGAGATTTATCTTCTAACTATTAGAAGTTTATTTGTCTTTTGAATTATTATTTGACAAATAACGATAAATTTACAGATGCGTTCTTCACAATAAAACCAATGCACCAAATGAGGGTTTTATATTATTCTTTAACAATTCAAGAGTACAATGATTTGCTTGCCAAACTGGAAAAACTCTGACAACTGGAAAAATAATCTGGAAGACACCCTTGTCTCCCTCTGCAATTGATTTGGCCTATCCTAGCCTGCTCGCACTCTCCCTGGCCACTTGCACTGCAACCCAGAAATGCGCACTGCCTAGCTGAATAAATTTGTACAACCCTAGAAATGCCTCTAGCTGAGACGTCTAGACTCCCTCTGCCTCTAAAATCGACTTGCTCTGCCTTTGGGGAATTGATTTAACCACTGGAAACTAGTGTTGAGAACATCATGATTTTTTCGCCAAAACGATATTATCGCCAATTTTTTCGGCGATTTTTTTATTTTGAAAAAATCAGGAAAAGAAGTAGCGATTCAAGCCGAAAAAATCGTAGGACCGTCAAACAACGACCCAATAACATGCAAAATCGATTTTTTTTTTTTTTTGGTCATTTTTGTAGACAGAGGGCAAGAAAGAGAGCCAAGGAGGAGGAGAAGTCATCTACAAGAGCAAGAGAGGAGAAAAGTGAAGGAATTTAACAACCCAAGCCAACAAATTCAAATTTGGACCAAGTTTCTTCAACAAAAAGTTTTTTCCAGGTATGGGCATCAAATTTGACCCCTTTTTTTGTTTTTTTCTTGTTCTTCCATGGTTTTCTATTCCCCATGTATTTTCCATCATTTTTTATTGCATTTGGTTGTGTTTTTTGTTTTATCGAGTGGAGAGGGCTTATTTTGGTCAAAAATGCAAAAATTTGGTTGTTAAATCTATTTTTTATATATCTTCTTGTGCTCCTAGTTTCTTTCCATTATTTTTGCATGGGTTTCAATGTGTATTTTTTGTGTATATGTAAGTTGAGGGGTTTTTTTTGTGAAAAAATCAAAATGTTGTATGTAAAATTGTAATTTTTTTATTTTATTTTTTAACTTGCAATTTTTCTTGTGCCCTAGGTTCAAATTTCAAAGTTCAAACTTCATCTTACAGTGAAACTCAAGAGTTCAACAAATTTACAAACATGTCAAGGAAACTGGACCCTTTATGGGAATTTGGTGAACCTGATTAGGGTTTTGACCGATCAAACTTCAGTTGCAAGTTATGTGGGCAACACATGACAGGGGGGGTATATAGATTGAAATACCATCTTACAAAAGTTCTTGGACATGAAGTAGGGCCTTTCACAAATACCAATCCAGAGATAATCCGAAGAGCTCTCAAATAATTGGAAGGAATAGAAACAACTAAACTCAGCAAGACAACTCAGAAGAGTCAAATAGCAGGGTTTAGAGGTGATCGTGAGAGTAGTAGTGGTTCTTCACCATCAACATCTTCTACACCCAACCTCTTAGCTACCTCATCATATTTTGTTCCTAGAACCACTCCCGATGCACAACCATCTATATTCTCACTTATTAAAAAAAGGGTGAAGGAAGAAGCTGACAAGTTGTTGGGTAAACTTTTTATTTGGAGTGATATTCCTTTTAGTGTTGCCAGAAACAATCCATTTTATCAGGTTACGATTGATGCTATCACTGTTGTTGGCCCAGGATACAAAGCCCCATCATATGATGACTATAGAGGGCACATTCTTCAAAATGAAAAAGTTGATTGCACCAAGAGATTGGAGGAGTTAAGGGCATCATGGGAAGTCGCAGGATACACTGTGATGTCAGATGGTTGGACTGATCAAAAGGGTAGAACCCTTATTAACTTTTTGGTCAGCTGTCCCAAGGGAATGTTTATGAAATCTGTTGATGCATCTGCGCATGTCAAAGATGCACGATTATTATGTGATTTATTGGATGTGTTCATTCTGGAGGTGGGTCCACAAAATGTTGTCCAAATCATAATAGACAATGCTGCAAATTATGTTGCTACTGACAAGATGTTTATGGAGAGGCATCCTAGCATATTTTGGACACCTTGTACTGCACACTACATTGATTTGATGTTGGAGGACATAGGAAAGATTCCTTTTGTCAAAGATATTGTTGAATCATCAAAGATCATTACAAAATTTATATATAATCATGCATCTGTACTTCATTTGATGAGAACATTCACCAACAAGGAGGAGTTGGTGTGCCCTGCTATTACACGATTTGCCACTAATTTCATATCTCTTCAATTCGTCCTGAATTCTATGTGGGATTTGAAGAGAATGTTTCTTTCAAAGGAGTGGCGTGCTTTGACATACAACCAAAAACTAGAGGGAGAGCCATCTGCAGGTTGGTTTCATATCAGGAAAGCTTCTGGGTGGGAGTGCAAGAGGTGTGCAAGATTAATGAACCTTTTGTAAAGGTTCTTAGATTAGTTGATGGAGAGAAGCCCTCAATGGGCTACTTGTATGAAGCCATGGATAGGGCCAAAGAAGCCATTCACAACTACTATGAAGATAAGGGTGATGAGGAGTTTCAGAAACAACTTCTTGTATGGGAAGTGATTGATGAGCGATGAAACAACACACTTCATCGTCCCATTCATGAAGTAGGGATCTTCCTGAACCCCGAATTTTCTTACTCGTGGTTTCTTATTTGATGCTGAGGTCATGTATGGCTTTTTCACTTTTGTTCAGAAGATGGTTGCATCTCAATCAGAACATGTAGAGATATCCAAAGAAATGGAAGTATACAGAATGACAGGTGGCACATTGAGCTTTGACATGGCTGTCCAGAATAGGACTACTAAAATGCGAGGTAAGATTTAGTTTGTTTCAAAATTCATTGTCTCTTCAAGTGCATGAATCATAACTCCATACTTTGCTTCAACTTTCAATTTTCGAATTTTCATTATTTTAAAATTTTTCTTATGTTTGTAACTTTATAAGTTTATCTTATTTGTTGTAACTTGTAGATGCATGGTGCAGGAGCTACGGTGGCTCCTCCGACAACTCACATTGGGTAAGCTGGCTAACTCGCACTGCTGTATTCAACCTCCTCTGTAGATGAATTCAACCTCCTCTTTCCTGTTTCCCAGACACTTAAAATTGCCGAGGAAAATTCCTCCGAACTCCTGCTCTCAAATCTCTGTTGATCCCCTGCTCTCTGATGCTTCCGAGCTTCAACTACTCCCTTGCTGAATACCTACAATTGGGTAGTCAAACTGCTCAATTCATTGCTGATGCCATATCCAAGCCCTTCGACTCGCTTTTATAATCTCTTGTTGGAGTCTTAATGACCACGATTACATCTCAACCGACAGCTAAAATCATCTTGACTTCATCCATGGAAGTCTCCAGAGCAAAAGTCGAACTTCCTTAATCAATCAATTTTAATAAACCACTTTTCCTAAGGAAATAATTAAATTGTTGCTAATTAAATTAATCAAGGTGTCTCTAAGTGTTAACTTGCGAAACCATTTCTGGGTTTTGGAGATCTCATGTTCCTTGGCCTCTTAGACATCATTTGAGACTAGAACAACTGTCCGCTGCTACCAAAACATCAAAAACTAACAATTTGTTGAAGAAAAATGTTCTAGCTTGTTTTCCTTAGAAATATCAACAACCTATACCTACATCAAACATAATAGTGCCACTTCATAATGCCTAAAACCATATAAAAATAATGATGACAATCAAATAGGAAGGGGACAATGTGATATGCACCCTCCTGAGTCCTAATCACTGGACCATAAAAATCATCATCATAGTGTTGAATCCACTGAAATGCAACATCAATATGCAAGGACATAAACTAGTCACTTTGCACTAGACACTTGTCTTTAAACATCATGATGACCATCGTTGATCAGTGGTCAGTTCTTGAAGCATCACAAGGGTAATGCTAGGAAAGTGTGTGCCACCGCAATGTCCCTGGATAATATCAATTGACCATTTGGAACACTTATAATTATTTGCCTCCTATAGCAAAGTGCTCAGAATCATGCTTATCTACCATCCTGGTTAACATCTTTGTCTTCAAGATAATCTTGGAATATGTAACTGAAACATGCTAAATGATCCTCATACATCATGAGTGGAACCAAGTCTCTTGTATCATTTAGGGGCATTAATGCTGCTATACACTATTTCATGCCAATAGAATGAGTGAGGAAAATTGAATGGTATGCCACATGCATAGATAATCCTGAACGCTTGTGCATCCATGTCATCCCTACAACTTTGGTTAAGGAAACCTACTATTTTTCTACAGCTTAAGGAGTGGACGAGGATCCATTGGCATGGGGGAATAAGGATTGACCATTTAACATTCTATATGAAGTCTCAGATTCAACCTTCCATTTTTTGAATTTGATTTGTGCTTCTTCCTATTCCCTCATGTAGTACTTTCTATCTTTTGTTGGCACTTTATCAGATGTTTTGACTCATATTGCCTTACTCTTGTTTTTCATCACCTATCATAATCCCATAAAGATGCTTCCTGACAGGGGTATATGAACTTTTGTGGGTTGTGTTACTACAATAGGGGCAATGGAATTTTTGCAGTTACACCCCCTTTCCCTTCTTCATGTCTTATGACAAATTTTCACATGTGTGTTGAACTCTTGTTGGGTTAATTTTTTATCATTATTGTCAGCTTCACATCCCCTTCCATTTCTTCCTCTTCATTGTATGGGCTGCTGTGATACAATTTTTCTTCCTTTTAACATGGGTATTTGGTTTCCCATCAACAGGTTCATAATAAAAACAGTTGTATAATGATAAGTCACATACCCATCATGCTTCTTGAGAATGACCTGTTGCCTGCAATAAAATGAGGGAGAAGAATGGTAAAGAGTTGGAACCTGATGCTTATTGAACTTGTATTTCATATATGTTTTCAGAAGTATGTCTTTGCCTTTGGCATGTAACTATATCAAGTTTCCAGCAAAAAGAAAACACTTATCTTGTTCAACTTCTTTCTGATCACAGACATTTGTAACGGATACATGAGGAACCATTTGTTTTTGTTATATTTCATGAAGATGTATGTATCCTATTGCTTTTTTATATTGATGACAAATGCAAGGAGCATGCATCAGGGTGCTGTTAATAATACCTGCTTCCAGATGGAACGACAGAATTGCTTTTGGTTTAGCGCATAAACAATTTATGGGCCAACATGTTTTGAGTGACCAAATAGAAAGATTAGAGTTGCAGATGGTGAAGGAAGATAAATATAGACCAAGAGAGGTTCAATAAAAGAGAGATCAGCATAGGGAACTGTGAAATAAAGAAATTCAAAAAATTGAAATCTAAAATGGGAAGTGTGCTCCTATTCCCAATTTTTCCTGGCATGAATACAAGATTCTTTTCCTTTTCCTTGTTTGTATCCTATAAACTGAATTTGTAAAACTTCCAGGAAATTCATGGTAACTGCTGAACAATTAACAGTGATTTGATTGCAATTCAAATTTTTCTTTGTAAGAGTGTAGTGCAGATGTTGCTGGGAACAAGGGACTTTTTCCATTCACACTTTGGTTGAGGAACCTACATTATGAATTTGTGAATCAAACTCCCTCAATTCTCATTTTAATTGTAATTTTCACTTTTCTGCTGATTTTTTTTTATCAACTTACATATGAATCTATATACCAATGCAGACATGGTTAAGAACAAAGGGTTTTTGCCATCTGGGCCATCAGAGATAGCCATACAGAGGAAACAGTTAAAGGCTATTATATACTCCTTATTGCCAGCATGCACTGAACCTTTTGGCGATTCAGGTGTCAAATTTCGAGCAGATGCGATACTTGCAAATCCTCCAGCATATGGTGTGATTCATAATTCCCTATAATTTCCATATTGTTCACTCACATGTTTCTTTTTGGATCTTATCTGCATGTCGAGCTAGAATTATTTTCTATCATTTTTTCAGTTTTGTCTTCAAATATATGAATTTAAGCATGACGTATTGTACACTTTTAATTCTCAAGTAAATTTTGTTTTCTGTTGATTCAATGATTGTAGAAAATCAGCTTAAATGGTTCCCCTGACCAACAGCGTTAGCATTGAATTGGCATCAAAGATCAATCATTGTATTACTTGTATTTTCTTTTATATCCTGTTACATTTCCTTCCCCCTGGATACTGACTTTAGTCATGATGTACCTAGAAATCCCTTTTTTGGTTCTCAATGCTGTTTTTGGTTTTTGTGTACGTTGTAGTCCCAGGGACCACATTTGTGGACATTATTCGAATTCTTTTTCATCTTCTTTATTTCCAGGGTAAGTAAGATATTCTGGTTAAATTTTGTTTGTAGATGTTGGGATTGTAATTTTACTTTAATAATTGTTTCATTGGCTCAAAATTATGATGGTTTTAACCAATGTTGCTGACATTGTGTTGACGAAAATGTCACTGATTGTCTGGAAAAGAGAATATTGGAGGCACAAGGAAATATCACAAAATATCAACAATTTTTTTTTTCAACTTCTTTAACTTCTAAAATCAAATAAATGCATTGCCACATAAAGATGAAAACATAACTAATATATGAGATGTATAAGATGTCAAGTGCTACATGCCATGTCAACACTAAATAATGTCCTGAGTCTTGACTCAGCTTCAAAATATCATTAAAAAATATAATAAATGTATCTCAGCATCATGAGTCATCTATAATAAAATCAGATAAATAAACTAGCGATTTCCTCTGCCCCACTTTATGGGCAAAGGTAATGACTTAGAAATGGCTTTTCCTTTGGAGGAAGAAGGGCTTGGGGTTGGCATTGGACTCCACTCATTAATAGAGGAGAAAGGCAACTAGAAATATTATAGTTGCAAATAGTGAAGGGAGGTAAACATAGACCAAGAGAGATTCAATAATTTACTGATCAACATAGGGAATCGTGAAAGAAAGAATTTAAAGTGTTGATTTTTGTGTGCCATCGGGAGGTCTTCCTGCGTGTCTAAAAGGTCTCCTGTTGAAATTTGGATACCGGAGGACAGGTGGTTCCCTAAGGCTTTGATCTTTGGCCTAGGGAAAAGTGTCCAAAAGAATTTAATTTTTCTCCTAAAGTGGCTTTATAAAGTTATAAATTAAAATCTAATTTAAAAGTGACTTTAACTGAAAAAGTTACCAAAGTCTAACTTTAAAGTGACTTTAATAAAGTTAATGTAAAATTAGAAAGGAAAAGTGACTTTGGAAATAAATGACTAAGTGGGTCTTTATTAAAGTGGGGTGAATTAAAAAATAGAAAGTGAGATTTAAAAGAGCATTTAATCTCAGCCTTAGATCTAAAGTTATTTTAGCGATTGGATTTGAAGATAACCCAAAAATCACTTAGAGTTCTATTAAAGGAGGAAAAGAAGAGAAACGATCATTCATTCATTAATTCTTTCATGAGCAGATTGAGAGGAGAAGGAGAAAGCTGAGGAGAATTTTCTGAGTAGAGAGAAGAAGGAGGGCAACAACACTAACTTTCAGCAAATCTGTACAGCAGGGCAAAGCGCAAATTTCGAGGCAAGTGGGCACGAATTTTGAGGAGAGAAAACTGCAGATTTTGTGGGAGGCCATACAGCCACTCCGACACTGTTTTCGAGGCTGTTTGTACAGTTTTGAAGTCTGTAATTTCTGCTGTAATTTTTTTGTTTTGTGGGCACGGAAACCGAGGTGGAGTTTGGCACGGTTTTCGAGATAGGTTTTGTTTGGAAGTTGCTGTAATTTTTTTTACTGTGTAAATTTCTGCATCACTGTAAAAACAATATTCAGAAAATAAAGAGAAGCTTTCGAACTGGTTTTCCCCAAGAGTTGTAGGGGTTTTTCCAGGGTCATGTTGATAAAAAATCACTGTGTTAAAATATTTTGTGTGGCTGTTTTAGTTTGCTGATTTTTATTTCTGCAATTTCCAGCACTGTGAAAATTTTCCAGAATTTGTGTTTTCAGAAAATATTTATTTTCCAGCTTGTTGAATGTAAGGCTATGGAAAAGGGCATTTAACTATTTGGAGAAATAAGGTGAAACTGAAAACCGGGGTGGAAAAATAGAAATTTCTGCATGGCATCAGAGCTTGGGTGCTGAAAGTGCAGTTTAGGACAACAAATATAAAAATTACAGGTTGCTGTTTTTTCACTTAGAAAATTCTAGCAAGCTGATTTTTCACACAGAAATTTTATCTTTACTACAGCAGTGTTATTTTCAGTTTTTAGGACAACAAGGATGTCATTGAGATTGAGGGTGGAAGATAGGTTGGATGGGCATAGTAATTACAGCGTTTGGAGAGAAAGAATGCAAAGCATCTTTGAGGAGGGAGAAGTCTGGGATATCATGGTTCATACCCAACAACAACCTGTTAATGTGCCTACTGATGCTGTTCAGTTGGCAACATTTAATAAAAAGAATAACAAGGGAAAAAGACTGATACTGGATGGTATTAAAGACCATGTGATTCCTCATGTGAGAGGAAAGAGACATGCTCATGAGATGTGGTCTGCCTTGACCAATCTCTACCAGAGTACCAATGAGAATAGAAAGATGGTCCTAAGGGAGAAGTTGAAGACCATTTAGATGGGGAGGAATGATATTGCAGTTGGTTATCTCACAAAGATAACTAATGTGAGAGATGCATTGGCGGCGGTTGGAGAGGTCATTTCAACCACTGAGTTGGTGCGGATTGCAGTGAATGGCCTTCCTACTTCATGGCTGAATTTCGCTGATGGGATTTGTGCATGTGAGACCCTTCCCACATGGGAGAGGTTTTGGGATGATTGCATTCAAACAGAGATCAGGAAGAGTCAGCTTGGGGCAGCCAAGCCAGTTGAGCAGGATGAGGATGTAGCATTGTTGGCCGGAGGCAAGAGAGGCAAAGGCAAGAAGCATGCTTCCACAAGTGGTGGTGGGGGCAAAGGCAAAGGTAAAGGTAAATAGGAGAACACGCAGAAGGACTACTCTAAAGTGAAGTGTTGGAGTTGTTAGAAGATGGGACACTATGCAGTTGTGTGTCCGGAGAAGAAGAAGAAGGGGAACAACCAGACCATGGCAGCATCAGTAGAGATTGAGGACTTTTCAGATAGATTTGACCGAGAGTTTGGGATCAGTGCTTGTGAGTCCACTAGTGCAGGATCACCTGCCACAGAGGTTCAGAGGGAGCGTGCATTTCCCTCGACTAGCGGAGCATCTTTGAGTATCTGGTATGTGGACAGTGGGGCTTCACGTCATATGACAGGAGTCCGTGAGTACTTCTCACAGCTTTCAGGGAGTGGCACTGATATAGAGGTAGTACTCGGTGATGACAGTGTTGTTAGAGCAGTCAGTGTAGGGACACTGACATTTGATAGGGAACCCAAACCTCCCTTGAAGGTTTAAGATGTTTTATATGTGCCAGGGATGAGGAAGAACCTCATATCCGTCTCAGCATTGGAGGACAGAGGGTATGAGATATTGTTCAGGAGAGGACAGGTGCTGATATATATCTCAGGGGTACTCCAGCTGAGTCAGCTAGAGTTATAGGTGTACGCCATGCAAAGGTGTACAAGTTTGCATTTCAGCCCCTTATGGCATTGAGCAGTAGCACCGACAACAGAGTTAGTAGTTCTGAGCTGTGTGAGATTTGGCACCGCAGGATGGGAGACATGTATCATGGAGCCTTGAGGACATTGCGGGAGATCACTACATGTGTGTCAGATTTCAGTATTGATCACATTGATACATGCAGAGGATGTGCGATGGGCAAGTTTGCCAAATCCCCTTTTCCCAGTAGTGACAACAGAGCGACTGGGATACTTGATTTGATTCATTTTGATGTGAGTGGTCGGATGTCTCATGGTTCCTTGAGTGGATATGAGTATTATGTGTTATTCATTGATGATCACTCCATGAGGACCTGGATTTATTTCTTGAAGACCAAGAGTGAGGTCTTCAAGCAGTTTCAGGAGTTTAGAGCTCTTGTGGAGAGACAGACAGGTTGGAAGATCAAGTCCCTGAGGTCGGACAATGGAGGTGAGTACACCCTTGGAGAGTTTGTTGAGTATTGTGTGGAGGCAGGCATTAGGAGGGAGTTCACAGTTCCTTACAACCCCCAGCAGAACGGGGTTGCAGAGAGGAAGAATAGATCCATCATTGGGGCTGCCAAAGCCATGTTACATGATCAGGGGTTACCTTTGTTTTTGTGGGCAGAGGCCTACAATACTGCTGTATACTTGCAGAACAGGAGTCCTCATCGTGCCTTGGGGCATGTGACTCCAGAGGAGGCTTTTTTTGGGAAGAAGCCTGATGTTGGTCACTTCCGTATCTTTGGGTGTATTGCATACCCCTACGTACCCAAGGAGAAGAGGACCAAGCTAGAGCTCACCGCAGAGAAGGGTATCTTTGTGGGCTATAGTTAGACCTCGAAAGCCTTTCGGGTCTATATTCTTGCTTCGATGAAAGTTGTTATCAGGCGGGATGTGAGATTCGAGGAGGACTGGGCTTTCAGGAGGTCACGGGAGCTAGAGTATCTGGATCAGCCAGAGCCTCAGCAGTAGTTGAGTCAGTCACAAAGATCCAGTGGGCAGGGATCAGGAGGATCCGGAGGTACATCTATGACGATGTCTGGTCCTTCAGTGAGCACTGGCTCGCAGAGTTAGAGGGGTGGTGCTTCGGGCAGCATGCAGAGCAGTCCACGGAGCAGTTCACTAGGGAGTCCACTGATGGACAATTCACACGGTACTTCAGCGTCTACAGGTTCAGATTCAGGCAGGAGGACAACAGACAAACAGTCAGGAGTTCAGACTTCTGATGAGGAGGAGGAGTTTCATTCTCCAGTGGGAGAGGTGTGCTCAGGGAAGAGGAAGCCCAAGTGGCTTCAGGATACCTTGAAACAGGCCACCTTTGTTGCTGCACCTAAGAGGCCAGTCAGAGAGAGCAGACCACCTGAGAGGTTTTGTAGCTATATGGCAATGGTTGCCAACATTATTAACTCTGAGCCTTCTAGCTATGAGGAGGCAGCTAGCCAGCAGGTCTGGAGAGAGGCCATGCAGGAGGAGTATTCTTCTATCATGAAGATTGATGTTTGGGAGGAGCTGTACATTGAGCAGCCACAGGGCTTTGAGGTGCATGGGAAGGAGTCCCATGTGTGCAGACTGAAGAAGGCCCTTTATGGCCTGAGGCAAGCTCCCAAAACTTGGTACTCTAGGATAGATACATACTTGCAGGAGGTGGGTTTCACAGAGAGTGAGGCAGATCCGAACTTATACTTCATTGTGATAGGTCAAGAGCCTCTCATTCTAGTGCTGTATGTGGATGACTTGGTCATTACGGGTGTAGAGAGACTCATAGAGCACTGCAAGAGAGATCTTGTGTCGGAGTTTGAGATGAAGGACATCGGCTTGATGCATTACTTTTTGGGTTTGGAGGTGTGGCAGGAGGAGGGGCATTTCTTCCTGGAGCAGGGGAAGTATATTGTAGACATCCTTGGCAGATTCCACATGGAGTATTGTAGACCCATGTCGACATCGATGATCACCAACTGGAAGAAGCTTCATGCTTTGGATTCCGAGTTGGTGGATCCCACATTGTATAGACAGTTGATTGGTTCCTTGATGTATTTGGTCAACACCAGACCAGATATATGTTTTGCAGTCAACACGATGAGTCAGTTTATGTGTGAGCCTAGGAAGGTTCACTGGATTGCTGGAAAACACATTTTGCGATACTTGTAGGGGACAGTGGAGTATGGTCTGGATTATAGGCAGGGGGATGGAGTGAGATTGGTAGGTTACACTAATTCTGATTAGGCAGGTTGTGCTTCTGATAGGAAGAGCACTTCAGGGTGTTGTTTTGGGTTGGGTTCGGCAGTGGTGTCATGGTTCAGTTGGAAGCAGTAGTCAATAGCATTGAGTTCAGTGGAAGCAGAGTATATGGAAGCTAGTCTAACTAGTTGTGAGGCCATCTGGCTTCGCAAGATGTTGTTTGGCTTATTTGGTCAGCCGTTGAGACCTTTAGTAATTTACTGTGATTGTCAGAGTTGCATTAAACTCACGGAGAATCCAGTATTTCATGATCGGTCAAAGCATATCGGCATCAGATATCACTTCATCAGAGACTATGTGCAGAAGGGAGCTGTGAAGCTCGAATATATTCCCACTGATGAGCAGGTTGCAGATATTCTTACCAAAGCCTTACCACGGGGCAAGCATGTCTACTTCAGAGACAAGATGGGTGTGGTGAGGAACACCTTCCTCGGTAAGAGGGAGTGTTGAAATTTGGTTATCGGAGGACAAGTGGTTCCCTAAGGCATTGATCTTTGGCCTAGGGAAAAGTGTCCAAAAAGAATTTAATTTTTCTCCTAAAGTGACTTTATAAAGTTATAAAGTCAAATCTAATTTAAAAGTGACTTCAAGTGATAAAGTTACTAAGTCTAATTTTAAAGTGACTTTAATAAAGTCAATGTGAAATTAGAAAGTGAAAAGTGACTTTGGAAATAAATGACCAAGTGGGTCTTTATTAAAGTGGGGTGAATTAAAAAATAGAAAGTGAGATTTAAATGAGCATTTAATCTGAGCCCTATATTTAAAGCTATTTCAGCCATTGGATTTGGGGATAACCCAAAAGTCACTTAGAGTTCTATTAAAGGAGGAAAAGGAGAGAAAAGGTCATTCATTCATTAATTCGTTCATGAGCAGATTGAGAGAAAGAGAAGGAGAAAACTGAAGAGACTTTCTGAGTAGTGAGAAGAATGAGGGCAACAACACTAACTTTCAGCAAATCCGTACAGCAGGGCAGATCACGAAGTTCGAAGCAAGTGGGCACGAATTTGGAGGAGAGAAAATTGCAGATTTCGAGGGAGGTCGTACAGCCATTTCAGCACTGTTTTTGAGGCTGTTCGTACAGTTTTGAAGGCTGTAATTTCTGCTGTAATTTTTTTGTTTTGTGGGCATGGAAACCGAGGTGGAGTTTGGCACGGTTTTCGAGATAAGTTCTGCTTCGAAGTTGCTGTAATTTTTACGCTGTGTAAATTTCTGCATCACTGTAAAAGCAATATTCAGAAAATAAAGAGAAGCTTTCACTGTGTTAAAATGTTTTGTGTGGCTGTTTTAGTCTGTTGATTTTTATTTCTGCAATTTCCAACATTGTGAAAATTTTCTAGAATTTGTGTTTTCAGAAAAATATTTATTTTCCAGCTTGTTGAATGTAAGGTTATGGGAAAGGACATTTAACTATTTGGAGAAATAAGGTGAAATTGAAAACCGGGGTGGGAAAATAGAAATTTTTACATCTCCAAGTCGGCCCTAGATGAATTTTTGTTTTATTGAGACAAGTCAGCCTAGAAAGAAGTCAAGTCGGCTAGCTAGTGAAGGGACATGTCCCTTGGGTTGTCAAAGCCCCTTTGACATGTATAAATAGATGGTTTGACAAATCTTTTGATCACCAAGAGCCCTTCATTCTTATGTAAGAGCCCTTGAAGGTCTTTTCGTTTTTGCATAAATTGCACTTCCAGTCCCATGTACCACCGGAACCCATCTGCTTCACTTTGGTAACATGCTTCTATAGTGGATAATATTATTGCTCCCTGGTTGGTTGAGTGGATTTAGGGGCACTTGAAACAAAACTTTGAGAAGCCATGAATGCTGGAAAATTACAAAATGAAAAGCTCACGCAATTTAGGGGCATTTGAAACATAACTTTGAGAAGCTGTTAATGCTTTAAAATTAGGAAATGTAAAACTCACTGAACTAGCTGCTGCCCACGCCCTTCCTCTTGCTGCCCATGCTCCAAAACATAAATAAATTCGTTGCTGCTGCTATAGGAAGCTCATCTTGCAAAGCAATGTGTGAGAAATGAGTGAATGAAGTGCCTTTTTAAAGAAAAGAAGAGGCTCATAGGGTTTCAAGAGACTTCTATTTTTTTCATCTTCTAGAGAATTCTATTTTTATTTATTTTTATTAAATTCATCTAAAAGCCGCATAAAAATTGGTGTATTAGTGTATTTGGGTGTTAGAAGGGGACCACACCCTTCACCCCTTGAGCTGGCCGAAAAAGGTCAAAGAAAAATTTAATTTTGCTTTTTTGCAGGCCAATACTAGACTTGTAGCGGCCGTAACAGGGAGAAAACGTCACCGGCCGTACCAGACGTCATTTCGAAATTGTGAAATGCCGTACGGTACGACCGACGACATTTCGACCCCGTTTCAATTCTGTTTCGGTGTTTCGGGCCATCCCCGGTATTGGTATGCCACCTTTTTAGGCATTTCCTACAACATAGACCTCTATGAAGTGTGCCTTGCCCTTGGTACACTTGTGCCTTGGTGCCCATGGCTCCTGGCAAGTGAAGCACAACTTCCTCCTACGGAGGTCTCTCCGGGTCTCATCGTCTAATTGCCCACGCCCCTGAATATCTCGCTATGGAAGAGGCCTAGTGTCTCTACCCCTCTGATAGAAGACAGGTCTGGTGGGTACCTGCGCTCTAGTCCTGGGAAGCGCATCCTGCAAATTTCTGGCTCTACCTACTGCATCTTGCAAAATGGTGGGCTTGCTGGATCTCACCAAGCCCCTTAGAGGCTCTGCTAACCCCTCCAAAAACAAAAAAAAACTCGTGGACTCCGATAAATCTGGCACCATCACTGATATGTCTAGAAACTCAGAGATATATGTCTCGGCACTACTGGCCTGCGTGAGCTGTGTCAACTCTCCGAAGTGCTCCTCAGGGTCGCTTCTCTCAAAGCACTCCAACACCCTTCGTGTGAACTCCTCATAGGTTGTAAAACCGCATGCCCCAAAGCAGCCAATCCATAGAACCACCAATCGTGACCCTCTCCTTCCAAGTGCAAAGTGGCAATCTTGATTGTCTCCATCTCTGTCATCTGGTTAAGCTGAAAATAGACATCCAACTTCTAACCCACGCCTTGGCTCAACTCTTTGGCATCCATCAAAAGTTGGAAGGAATAACCTTCCCACCATACGTTGCAAATCAGTGCCATGCGTATAGGCTCCCCTACTCGGCTCCTTGTTCTTGTTGTTACTCTTGAGCTGGCAGAAATCTTTGAAGTTGATGGCATCTCTAAAATCAGCCCCATATGATTGGTATTCCAAAAAGTAGTCTCCCATGGCCATATCCTCCTGCCCCTGTTGCCCTCCAGCACTAGATGCTAGAAACGTAGGGATAGTCGACCTGGGTGGTGCGCTATAGATGTGAGGCATGTTGTGTGGGTTTGTGGCTTCGTGGTGTGAGGTACCTGAACCCTCTCCCAAATGGATGTTTCCCTGGCTGCTCTTACCCTTGTTATTACTGCTGTTTTGCTGTCTCAACTCTGCAATACCCTTGGACAAATCGTTGATAGCCTTCAAGAGGCTTTGGGAAAATTCCTCCTCTATCTTTTCTTTGTCATTAGGATTATCCAGCACGTTTAGTTTTTCACCCTCTTGCTCAAGTGTTTCTGCGTGAGGGGTAATGTGTAGCTCTCTTTCCCGGCTTCGGTACCTCTGTCTCCTGTAATTGATGTTCTGTCTCCTGTCCTCTGGTGTCATAGAATGAAGGGGTTTCCCACAGGCTGAGCCAAGATTATGGGTCTGATACCACTGTAATATTCCTAATAGGAAATAACAGTGATAAACAAATCAATTTTCATCATGCAACACACATAATTCAACAATCAATTAGACACCAATAATTCAGCCATTTTTGGGAGTGGTCCCCACATTCCACTTCTCTCTAAATTTTCTTTTTTGATAATGTTGGGAAGCCTTTTCCTCCAAAAATCAAAGTGGGGTCCTCCTAACCCACTTTTCCTAAGTTGGAAGCCAAAAATTGTCAATTTTTTTTTTTCACTTAGCAATATTTGTTAAATGGGGACATCACATTGGTTCCTTCTTCCTTTATTCAGAGGGCTTTTAAAATGTCCAGATCAAAATGATTGTTTTCTCCAAATTCAACTTTGCAAAACATCGGCTCTTTAGTCCATGAAAGTGGAACAAAAGCACTCTGGAAACAATGCCCAGGATGAACAGATTCTGGTTTGCTCCAATAGCATGTCAGAAATTCTGTCTTATTTAATGTGCAGGAAAATTTGTTTTCTCTGGCACACAACGCATATTTCATGGGTCAAGGACTTAAAACCAACAGGGTAACAATCACTGCTAATCAGAGCCCACCGAGGTGAACTGCAAAAGCTTTCTAGTACTGACCATGCACTTGACAGTTATATGCTGCAATTTATGATCATCTTTGACTTTGTCTACACTCCTACTTGCCTGGTCAAAACCAGCTGCTGTGCCTTCTCAACATCAGCTATTACTTGCTAATTTATCAGTTCATGATATTTGCACATGTCCAACTCAGAACTATCCTGGCATAATACTCTGCACTTAATTGCTTGCACACAGCTACATCCTTGCATGAGATTTTGTATTACTTCTAACGGCTTGCATGGATGCTGCTTGAATGCCATTCACCATCAACTCCGGGGAGGATATTGAAGTGAAATTATTCAGATCAGAAATCCCCCTTGCTGAAAAATTTGATTACTAGAGAAAGAAAGCACCCATTTTCCTTCTATTGAGATCATTGGAATATTTGTACTTTTATTCATGACTGATACTTCCTGGTCAAGCTATAGAGTTAATACTAAATGCTTGATTCCTGTGACATGCTATAGTTTGGAAAATATATAGAACTCTATCCTTTCATTGTACATCATATTTTTCTAGTCGAGATATGGGAATAAATTATGGAAAAATTGATGTTGTGAAAATAAAATTTACTATGAATCAAGTACTCTGTTTCATGAAGTTTTGTACAAACATCGAGTAAAATGTAAAGTCCCAACATACACATAGTGCGTTTCATGTCAGGATGGAGAAGTTGTGAAAACATATGATCTTCTTTTCCTCATATTCATTGTCTATGCTCTGTCCATGTCTTTCTTGTGTGTTAAGTTACACTCCCGAAACATATGAAGCCCATTTTTTATTTGAGTTATCTTTAGAGTATTATAGAGCAAAGACCTGTAGGATTTATTGCCATCCTTCTTAGTTATTCAGTGTCATACATGTGATGTTAATTTTCCCTACCATTTGTAGTCTATGCACAGGCATGGCAAGTTCTTGGGGAATGTGATTAATTTGAAAGTGCTCTACTTACAAGATAGGTGTTAATTTCAAGAAGCTTTCTATATCCCAAATTTGAAGAACCTTTCTGTATCTGAAACTCAATATTAGGTTTGTACTAAAAAAATGTCTTCTCAGCTATGCCTAGAAGATCTTGTATGTATTTACTTTTCGAGTCATTTACTAAGGCTCATAAACATATGCTTGATGCAGGTCATGTGCATGTGGCAGAGGCTCTTAAAGTGCCATTACATATATTCTTCACGATGCCATGGACGTAAGTAATGTTGTTTTCACATAATCTACAACATTACTTCTGGTGATTGAATTTGTATGGGTGCTAGGGAAGGTGTAAGTGGAAAACAAATGTTGTGATTTGTAGAAATTTCTGCTCTTAATACTTCAATGCAAATTAAAAAATTTCACATTTTTGGTAGAGGTTTCCCAGATACAGTCCCCATGAATTTATAGTGTTTGGGCTGCTCTGAAATAATATAATTTACAATATTTCAATTTTCCAACCACAATAAAAAAGTTAATCCAAGACAAAAAATACCAATATGTGCTGACAAGTTTCAGCACCCCTCAGAAATCTTTTCATACATAAAACAAATCTGAAATTCACTTTATGATATCAGAAATTACAACAGTAAATCTTCCCTAATATCTTCAATATCAAGGTTAATACCCTTAAAAATTTCAGCCTTGACTAATGTCAAATTGACAAGACATATAAGTGCTGGAAATTTCCAAACTGTGAAGACAATGATGGTTGAAACCTGAAAATCAAACTGCAACAAGACAGTTCGGACAGCTGAAAACTTCAGATCTCTATATATATATATATAGTTGGCACGGATAGAGAACTGGCATGCCGCTTCTGGCCATATCAGAGGGTACAGTGGGAGCTGGTTCAAGTACATACTCTTAGTTTAAGTTAAGCTGGTACAACTCTTCAAGTTCTCCAAAACTCTAGCTAGGGAAAATCATGAAAAGCACTCGTTCCACAAAAAATCTCCACAACCTAACATCAACACTAGCAACCCTCTTTGTTTTCAAGCAAGACATCTCTCTCTTGTTCTTCTCCAACAAGTACAACTCTAGGGTTTATCATGAAACCCTAACTCCCTCCTTCCTTAGGATAGAAACCCTAATCCAAGATATCAAGAATTCTTAAGAAATTGTAATGCATCAAGATGAGAGGTAAAGTAGAAAGATGAATTTCCAACAGAGAGCTGAAAGCACTCTTCTCCTCACATCTCTAAATACAAGATGATGATTATGATAATGAAAGGGCTCTCTCGTTCTTCTATATACATGAGAAGTAATGGAGGCTAACAATACAAAAGTGGGCCTAAACTACTACAAGCAACCTCCTACAAAAAAGTAGGACTATAGTTGAAAAGCGCGGGAGCAGAGCTAAGTTGAATGATATAGGGAAACAAGTACATGTTTCCAAACCGGAAATGCACAGGAAAAGTGACCCAAAAAATTTGGAAACTGGAAAACATGATAAATATACACACACACGCACACATTGAGCACATTATATTGAAATTTGGAAGTAAATCACTATGAATAAATGCGCAAATGACATTTAAATGAAAAACATAAATGATGATCAATGTTCCATAATCACTTATATTGGGATCTTCATCATTATTATAACCTTTTGACTCTACCTCAATCCTCTATAGTGATTATTCAACACCACACAATTTTGATGAAACTACCTAATCCAAGCTTTAAAATATGGTATGAAAAGCTTATAATGCCCAATTAGTGATTTTGGTTTGAGTGAAGGGTACACTTTTGCTAAGGACACGATAGAGGAGCCCAACAAGAAATATCCCTAACATCAAGGTACATAAATGGCTTGGTGTTAGTTTTTGTAGCAGTAGACAGGTGTTCTAGTCTCGTCTTGTGTCATAGAAGATAAAGAACACAAGATCTCCAAAACCCAGAAAACATTTCGGGAGAAAACACCTAGAGACAACTCAATTAAGTTAGTTGATCAATAATAAAAAAATCCCCGAGTCTAACTTTGGAAAATTGATTAATTAACAACAATTAATTGAGAAACATCGAGAATGCTGTAGAAACTCACACAGATTGAGTTTGAGATGATTTGAGCCGTTGATGGAGATTTAATCATGGCTATTGGTTCACCAATGAGAGATTATAAGAGAATGATGATGGGGATGGAGAAGGTACATCAAGTGAGTGGGTAATCTAGGCAGATCCAATTTCCCAAGAAGAAGTGTGTTAGTTTCTGTAGCATCGGAGTTGTTCTAGTCTTGAAACTTTGTGGAGAGGCTAAAACGCATGGGATCTCCATAACCCAAAATTCGTTTCTAGAAATTCCACCTAGAAGTGTCTCAATTAGATTTATTAACCAATTTTTTAATGTTTCCAGGGTTTGAACTTAGGAAAATTGATTAATTAATCAGAATTAATCGAGATAAGGTGTGAATCATCTTGAAAATCACACAGATCGTCAAGGAATTAATCTGGGCCCTTGATTAAATTTTAATCTTGGTCGTTGGAGGTCCAACAGAAGATTATAAGAAGAAGTCGATGGGTAGATGAAGAACACACTTGAGATAGTTGTGAGAACCATAGAAAGTTTGATTTTCTAGAGAGCCAATAGTGCTAGAAGAGTTTGAGCTTCAGTAAGGAAGCAAAGACAAAGAGGGGAAGAGACAGTGAGGCTGGAGGAAGATTTCCAGATCCGGCGAGTGCATATGCAGTGAGGCTGATGCAGGGGTTGCATAGAAGCCTGTAGAGGCAGTTCGATTTTCTTGGAGAGAAGCAGAGTTTCAGTTCCAGAGGCCAAGAAAGGGTTCTAGAAGGTCGACAGTTTCTCAGCCAGTGGCAGACAGGACGACTATAGGAGCAATTGATTCAGACTATGCGTTGGAAGAGACCGCGCAAGGGTGATGCAAGCCTGCACAGACCAGTGTGAACGACTCACTTGGAGCTGCAGCAGAGCTCGAATTTGCCTTTGCATTGGAAGAGACCACGCAAAGGTGACGCAAGCCTGCACAGACCAGTGTGAACGACTCACTTGGAGCTGCAACCAGAGCTCGAATTTGCCTGTGGGGTGAGGAAAATTCCTCACTAGATTTTTGCCAGTATTTTCTCTCTAGGATAGCCAGATTCGACATCCAAATTGTACTCTAAATTTCTCACTGCCACATAATAAATAAAATCCTCAGCTACTGCATCGACTTTCCCAAGTTGGGTTTTTCGAGGGGACATTTGTCCAAAAATAACTTGTTAAGTTTTATGTGTGTGTGCTAGTATTTTCTCAGTTTCCAGTGCTATTTTCTTTAACAGTTTATTTGTGAAGGTTGCAGTGTGAATTATTTGGTATTTTCCGTAGCAGATAAATTGTTAAATTAATTAACAATTAGAAAAATAATTTCTAGTTGTTGCAATAGGATTTCACTAGTGAAATTTTTACACAAAGATCCAGTCGAGAAGAGAATTCGAGCCAGAGATCAATAGCGAAGGTAGAGGAGCAACACCAAAGATTATGATGGAGATTTCCAGTGCCAGAAGAGTCAGTTGAGAAAGGCCAAGTTATTCCAGAGGAGGCTGCGTAGGGGCTTGCTCAGAGCCTCAAGGAGGTAGTTCGATTCGGTTGGAGAGGAGGTTGATTAAGATGCCGAAGGCCGGGATAATTTTCCAGAGGGCCAGGGAACACTTCCAGAGGAAATAACAAGTAGGACATCTGATTCGGAAGTTGATCGAAAAAGTGTGTGTGGGACTGTGCAGGGTTGCGGGGAAGCTTCACCCCCCCTCGTTCCCGCTCCCAAAATGCGCTCCGTTCGGGAGAGTTTTGGGAGCGCTCGGAAACGCGCTCTCGAAAACGCTTCCTGAGGGGAGCGTTTTCGAGAGCGCATTTATGACCCTGTAAAAACGCTCCCTGCCTTTTTGGGAGCGTTTCCGGAAGCGCTCGGAAGCGAACGCTCCCTGAGTGCTTTCGGCATTTAAAAAACGCTTTGGGAGCGTTTTTTAAACGCCGGAAACAGTCGGGGAGCGTTCGCTCCCGAACGCTCCCCAGCAAAAAAAACGTTTCCCACCGGCGAGAGATTTTTTTTGTTGAAAAATCGTTTTGTTTTTAAGAGGGGGGGAGGGTCATTCTATTTATTGTTTGTAGTTGAGTGAGTGAGAGAGTGAGAGGAGCAAGAGGAGCAAGAAGGAGAGCTTGAGAGCGGAGCTGCATAAGTGACAAGGAGAGAGCAAGGAGCAAGCTGCAAGGCAACCGAAGGATTGCAAGAAAGACGTAGGTCTTCTAATCTAATTTTGTATTTTCTACGATGAATTTGTAAGTTGTTTAAAAATGAAAACTTGATTTTTTTCTTGAATGTTGCATTTTATTGTGTTTAAAACTTAAAAATTGAATTGTTTTTTTTCCTATGTTGCATTTCGTGTTGCCATTTGGCATTTCTCCATTTGTTTTGCAGGCTAGAAACTTGAAACTTGAAACTTGAAACATCATGGCTATATGTCTAGGGATTTTCCTCATGTTGGTTCCTTTCTTTGTAATAGTGGTGGTGGAGAGTAGTAGAAGAAAGAGGCAAATCAGAGAAGAGGAGGATGAGGAGGAGGGTTATGGTGGATTTGAAGAAAATCTTGAAGAGGAGGAGGATTATGTTGAGGAGGAAGTAGGGAGTGGAGAACATGAGGACACAGATTCCCCAACTAGACAAGACCAAACTCAGACACCTTTGTGGAAATATGTTCAGAAACAAGGAGGGAAAGGTGGTGGAACCACTAAATTTATTTGCCCCCATTGCAATAAACAATACCATGGTTCATACACCCGTGAGAGAAGGCACCTTTGTGGGAAAATGCCAGGGGATGGAGAAAAAAAATATATGAATCAAAATTTGTACTAGTGTGCCAGCAACACAGAGAGAGAAATATAGAAAGGAAGAGGAGGTTGCCCTACAGAGATCTAAAAGATCTAGGGGTTTCATTGATTCTTATTCAGGCCCATCACGTCATGGACAAACAAGTCCAACTTCCACCCATGCCAGTGGTTATGGAGGCATTGGCACATCTGGATTAAGGCGTAGAACCATATCCAATTTCCTGGACGAAGGGTGTAGGAATGATGTGGATTCAAAAGTTTACCGGTTTCTATATGCATGTGGGGTGCCATTCAATGTTCTTCACTCACCTTATTGGCATGAAATGGTTTATGCCATTAATGATACCCCCAAAGGATACAAGAGCCCTGGGTATGACAAGGCCAGAACCGTGGGTCTTGATCATGAAAAAGCTAAAATAAACCATTCTTTTGCTAGAATGACAAATTCGTGGAATGAGCATGGGGTGTCCATTGTCTCTGATGGATGGACCAATGTAAAAGGAAAGCCATTGATAAGTGTTTTGGCTGTGTTGGTTAGTGGTGCAATCTTCTTGTCAGTATATGATTATTCACACAAATTCAAAACCGACATTAACATTGCAAAACCATTACTTGATATAATTGAAAAGACTAGGCCATACAATGTCATACAGGTCATCACTAATAATGCTGCTAACTGTAAGGCAGCAGGAGCAATTATTGAGGATAAATACCCCAACATATTTTGGTCTGTGTTTTGGTTCACACAATGAACCTTTTGATACATGATATCATTAAAAACAAACAACCTCAATTCAAATGGCTTGGTGATTTGTACAATTGAGGTAAAAAAATGATAAAATTTATTACAAATCATAGCAATACCCATGGGCTTTTCCGTACTCACTCCAAATTGGAGTTGTTGAAGATAGCAAAGACTAGATTTTCTAGCTATTACCTCACCTTCAGGCGCCTTTTGAAGGTAAGAGAGTATTAAAGGTATTAGTGGGCTGCAATGGTATCAAGCCCACACTGCGAGGTATTAAAGGACAGGGCAGCGACAATAGTTGACAGGCAAGGTTTCGAACATGTGGAGGAGACCGCCCTTGATGCTTTGTTTTGGGCACGTGTGAGGGAAATTTTGAATTTCACAAAGCCCATTTATCACATGATTCGGTTTGCAGATACAGATAAACTAGTGATTGGGGAGGTTTATGAGCAGATGGACAACATGTTGGGCCAAATAAAAGATGTTGTTAAGGATAATGATCCCAACTTGCATGCTATGATTCATGACTGTGTGTGTGCACGGTGGAATAAAATCAATGTTCCACTACATGCCTTGGCATATATCCTTATGCCAAAATATTACTCCATCTTGGTTGGGCCAACTTGCACCTGGAGGTCGGGTTAGGATCAAACCTCACACAGATCTAGAGGTACAAGAGGGTTACATGAAGGCATTAGACAAGTTGGTACCTGACAGGGAGGAGTGTGCTAGATTGCGCCTTGAATTAGGCAAATACTTCAGTTGCACTGCTAACCTTGGTTCTTTCCATGCAATGGAAGACAGAGACAGATTTGATGCTCTCACATGGTGGGAAGCATATGGCGGCATGGGACTTTCGCCATATTTGGAAAAAAAAGTTCTCTCACAGGTTGTGAACACTTCTTCTGCAGAGAGGTGTTGGAGCACCTACAGCTTCATACATAATGTGAGAAGAAACAGGCTGAATGAAAACCGAGCTGAAAGCTTGGTTTATGTGCATTACAACTTGAGGCTGTTGGGCCATTACTGTGATCAGGCAAATGAGGATCAATCATACAGAGTCTGGGACAACAACCTAGAGGATGATAATTTGAAGGACGGCACAGTACATATGGAAGAATTGGAAGCAAAACTTTTTAGGGATGATGATGAAGCATCAGTAGCATCACCACACACAGGGCCAGTCCCACCATCTACTGGTAGCAGTGCGGGTGTGGGTGCCAGTGCTAGTGCCAACCAGTTCTCGATATCAAACTATTGTTCCTTTACAGATTCAGCGTCCACCTTCCAGTCTTGGTCGTGGTACTCCTGAGAGTACTAGAAGACCACCATTTCCTTGTGGCTCGCACAAATTAGACATTTCTCGTGGGTGTGGCAAGGGGCCAGCCAATAGATAAAATAGATTTGTTGTTTACTAGTCTTTTCTATTTTCTAGTAGTTTTTATCTTTTATCACTGTTGACAGTTGAACAGTTGAAACTTGACTCTTTCATATATTTAATGACAATTTAAGTTTGAAGTTTGAATTTGACAGGTGAAACTTTGAAGTTGGCATTTATAAGTTTACAAGTCATTATGAATTATGAATATGATGCTTCATGAAAGTTATATGGTGATCAATGAATCAATGATGATAAATGTTATATAATATCAATGATGATAAATATTATATATTGAATTTTGAAATCAATGAATCAATGATGATAAATGATATATATCAATGATGATAAATGTTATATATCAATGATGATAAATGTATATTGAATTTTGAAATCAATGAATCAATGATGATAAATGTTAGATATTGAAATTTGAAATCAATGATGATAAATGTTATATATCAATGATGATAAATGTTATCTATTGAATTTTGAAAGCTTGAAACCTTCAGATTGATGATTCACGAGACTCAAGAGTCAATATGTTGTATGCTTCCAACTTGTGGGCGTAGTTGATGAAGATTATAACTTCTAGATGATTGATGTTATACGATTCAATCTATGTTTCTATGTTTTTTATGTCTAATTCATCATTCTACATGTTTTTGTTGACATATATGCGTCAATATATATATATATATATATATATATATATATATATATATATATATATATATATATATATATATATATATCCGAAACGGCTCTGCATCGGGAGCGAAAATGGCGCTCCTGGGCTCGCCTCGCTTCCCACTCTCGTCCCAAGTAACCATTTGAGCACAACATCTCACAAATAGGTGTTTCTTACTGAGTTTTTTGAGGCCAGGTTGAGTCCAAATTACTTGTGGAGAAGGGAAAATTTCCCATAGTAATTTAACGAGTGATCTCTTTGGAGAGGATTGTGAAATTTTCAATCTGAAAATGCTACTGCAGTGATTGATTTATTTCACCTACTTATTTATGATAAGTTATTTATAGATGCTTCAGTAAATTTTGAAATAAATACAACTACAACATTCACTTTAATCTAAAGACAAATAGAACATGTATCACACAGTAGAAACAACCACATGAACATAGTTATTTTTGGACAATTGTCCCTGAAAAAACCCAAAGTGGGAAAACCGGTGCAACAGATGAGGGTTTATATTAATCTTCAGTAGTGAAAAGATCATTTACAGAATATATGACGAGCAGATATTTAGCATACACATGAGATGAATTTTCCGAACACCTCAGAAGAATTCCCGACACATGGTAGGCACTCTTCCTCCCTCTGCATCACTCTACGTGGCTCCTCTATGCTGGTTTGCGTCACTCTGCGTGGAGGGCCAGTGCTGCTGCTCAGCATTTCCTCCTCTTCGTCTTCTGCCTGCCTTCTCTTCGTCTCTGCTGACCTCTCCCTCCTCCTTTTGTCTCTGCAACCCAGCCACTACAACCTCACCCTCTGAAATTGAACTCTCTTACTTCAGAATCGATTTCCTTTGAGTACTGAGAATGTGCTCGGCTTACTTTCCAAATGACCCTCAAGCCTTCTCTTATAGCCTTCTCGTTGATGAATCAACGACCCAAATTATATCCTTAATCAATGGCTCAGATTGAAAGATGACTTGATCTTCATTTTCTAGAAGATACACACTCAGCTTTATTAATACTCTCTTTTTTTTTAATTTCCCTAAGCTTAGACTTAGGGATCACTTTAAAATAATTAATTATTTTAATAAAGCATGATCCGAGTGGAATTTCCACAAACGATTTCTGGGTTATCTGGAATACTGGTGTCCAAGCCTTTTCCCGAAATATGAGACTTGGAACACTTTCCAATGCTACAAAATCAACACCCCCTCTTAGTGAGGAAAGTGTTTCAGTAAGGTACCAACTGCTTTTTCTTTGACCTGAAGCATTTGCTGCGCTGCTGCCATCTCTACTGCTGCCTGTGACACCACCTCTGCCACTGCCTCATCCGTACTACAACTCCCTTTAAATTTGAAGACCATCCAATCCTCTACTGAAAAAGATTCTCGACCATCCCCATCTTTTCCCTGAAGTAAGTAAACTTAATCTTACCCAGAGCCTTTGTGAGGATATCTGTCACCTGTTCTCCTGTAGGAGTGTACTTCAACTGTACAACTCCTCGTTGGACATAGTCTCTGGTGAAGTGGCACCTAATGTCAATGTGCTTCGACCGGTCATGAAACACAGGATTCTCAGAGAGTTGATGCAACTCTGATTATCACACAAAATTTCAGTCAGTTCCATCCTCTTCTTGAGCAAGTTCAAGAGAAGTTTATGAAGCCATATGGCCTCGCATGAAGTTGTGCTTGCTGCGATATATTCAGCCTCGACTGAGTTCAGTGCCACGGATTTCTGTTTCGTACTGCACCAGGAAGTCATTCCTGATCCGAGACTGAAACAATACCCACTGGTACTTTTTTGATCCACTGGTCTTCCAACCCAATCTGCGTCAGTGAACCCACTCAACTAGATTTCATTGCCTTGGGTGTACTTCAACCCATACTCGACTGTCCCCTTCAAATATCTGAGAACATGTTTGGCTAATGCCCAGTGAACCCTCCTTGGTTCCACCATGAACTGGCTGAGGGTATTCACTACATAACAGTTGTCTGGTCTAGTGTTGACCAGGTACATCAATGATCCTTTGAGTTGCCTATACAAAGTAGGGTCAGCCTCATCATCCTCAGACGTGTGTATCTTCTTCTAGTTAGTAATCATTGGTGTAGCCATGTGTCTACAGTCCCTCATCTGAAATCTCTTCAGGATCTCTGTAGTATATCTTCCTTGCCCAAGGAAGATTTCTCCCTTTTGTTTCCAGATCTCCAAACAAAGAAAATAGTGCATTTGCCCTAGATTCTTCATGTCGAATTTGGTAGCTAGATTCTCCTTGCAGTCTTTGATGAGCTTAGATGGTCCAGTCAGGAACAAATCATCTACATATAATACTAGGATTAACGGCTCCTCCCCTAGTCTCAGATAGTAGAGTTTGGGATCTGCATCACTCTTGACAAATCCCATCTTCTGCAGGTAGCTATTGATTTTCCCATACCATGCTCTGGGGGCTTGCTTCACTCCATACAAGGATTTCTTATGCCTGCATACATGAGTCTTCTGCTAATGTGTTTCAAAGCCCTCTAGTTGTTCTATGTACACTTCCTCTTCTATCACCTCATTCAAGAACGGTGTCTTGACATCCATTTGGTGAATCTCCCATCCCATCTGCGCTGCAAGAGAGATGACAAATCTGATTGAAGTGTACCGAGCTACAGGGCTGCTGGTTTCTTCATAATCAATTCCCTTTCTTTTGTGCATATCCCTTAGCCACGAATCTAGCCTTGAACTTCTCTATGCTGCCATCTGCAGCATACTTGATCTTGTAGATCCACCTTGATCTTACAACCGATCTGTTCTGCGGTCTGGGTACTACTTCCCACACATCGTTTGTCATGATGGAGCTGTACTCGTCCACCATGGCATCTACCCACTCTTGATGTTGAGTTGCCTCCCGAAAAATAAAGGGTTCTCTGACCTGTGCTACCAGTGCCTGGTACATGTCAGGTTGCATGCGTTCCGTCTTCTCATATCTAGGGGCTCCAACAAATTCCTCTGAATCCCTCAGAGTTTGTTGGAGCTCTCTGCTCGTTCTTCCACTGGTGGTGGGTGGATTTACTTGCTCTCCTACTTGCTCTTCTTTGGAAGAAATTTTTTCAGAATCCTTGTGCTGTGGAGAGGTACTCGAGCCATCTTCTGTAGGTCGCTATGGATGTACTAGCGGATCCTTCTCAACCTGCATATCTCTAGCCATTTCCCGGGATCTCCTAAAGGTTCTCTCCTCCATGAATTTCACGTCCCGCCTAACTATGATCTTCTTGTTTTCTGGAATATAGATGCGATATGCCTTTGCATTTTCACTATATCCTACAAGATAACCCTTCTCCGCAGTCCGATCCAATTTCTTCCACTTCTCGTCGGGTACGTGGCAATAAGCTATATTGCCAAATATCCTGAAGTGGCTCACCTCAGGTTTGCTGGCAGTGAACAACTCTCAAGAGTCACTTTTACCAATGCTCTATGAGGCACCCTGTTTTGCACATACACTGCTGTATAGCAGAATTCTGCCCACAGAAATTTTGGCGTGTCTTGGTCATATAGCATCGCTCTCGCAGCTTCCATAGTGGTCCTGTTCTTCCTTTCTGCAATTCCATTCTGTCCTGGATTTTATGGAGCTGTCCATTCTCTCTTGATGCCTTCCTTTGAGCAAAAACTTGTGAAGTCTTTATCAATATCCTCTCCACCATTATCTGATCGCAACTTCTTGATCTTCTTTCCGGTTAAATTCTATGCCAAAGCCTTGAATTCTTTGAATCGCTCAAAGACTTCATCTTTGATTTTGAGAAAGTAGATCTATGTTTTCCGGGAATGGTCATCAATAAAGGTAGCAAAGTACTTTGCTCCATTGAGAGTAGTTGTGGACATTGGTCCACAGATGTCTGAGTGTATCAACTCCAATACACTCTTGGCCCTATTGCTGCTTCTTGGAAATGTTGCCTTCGCATACTTCTCTAGTACGCACCCCCTGTAGACATCGTCTTTCCTTTTGCTGAATCCTGGGGCTCCCATGACAGGCTTCGTGAGGATCTTCAAGGTTCCATGATGTAAATGCCCCATTTTTCTGTGCCATAATTCATTCAGGTCTCTTTCATTCGTACTTCTGATTAGTACCATTGGAGACTCGAGCTGTAGCTTATACAGTTTATGGCTCCTTACTCCAATTTGTGCCTTCCTTTTTCAGCTAGGATGTTTGACATAAACTTTGTTTGCGATAAATTAGACATTGTAACCCTTGTTTTGGAGCTGAGACACGGAGAGTAAGTTCATCCCCAATCTCAGTACATGCAATATGTTTGTGGCCTGAAGCTTGTTACCAGCTGCTGTCTGAAATATTAGGGCTCCTCTACCAATGGGGGTACACTTGGCCTTGTTTCCCATCGTTATCTGAAAGTTCATTTGCTCTTCCTGGTAGCTCGAAAAACATTCTCGAACTCCCGTCATGTGAGCAGATGCTCCATTGTCAATATACCAAACTCCTGGAGAGGCCGTGCTTGACACACAAGTGAAATCCTCTTCTAATCTGGATGCCAGAACTGACATGTCATGATCGCTCTATTTCTGCATGTTTTCTGGAAGACTGCGTGAACTCTTCCGAATTGCTATAGCATCTATGTCGGATCTTAGATCCATTGCAAATCCTCCTCTTCTGTCTTTTGCCTTTAGCTTAGATACCATGTGAAATTTTCAATCTGAAAATGCTACTGTAGTGATTGATTTATTTCGCTTACTTATTTATGATAAGTTATTTACAGTTGCTTCAGTAAATTTTGAAATAAATACAGTTTCAACATTCACTTTAATCTAAAGCAGAAGAAAAAATAGAACATGTATCACACAATAGAAACAACCACATGAACACAGTTATTTTTGGACAATTGTCCCCAGAAAAACCCAATGTGGGAAAACCTGTGCAACAAATGAGGGTTTATATTCATCTTCAATAGTGAAAATATCACTTACATATGACAAGCAGATATTTAGCATACCCCTGAGATGAAGTTTGTAAACACCTCGGAAGAATTCTCGACACGGTAACCACTTTTCCTCCCTCTGCGTCACTTTGCATGACTCCTCTGTGCAGTCACTGGGCTAGACTGCATCACTCTGCGTGGAGGGCCAATGCTGTTGCTTAACACTTCCTCTTCGTCTTCTGCTTGCCTTCTCTTCATCTCTGCTGACGTCTCCCTCCTCCTTTTGTCTTTGCAACCCAGCCTCTACAACTTCACCCTCTAAAATCAAATCCTCTTACTTAAGAATCGATTTCCTTCAGGTACTAAGAATGTGCCCGACTTACTTTCCAAATGACCCTCAAGCCTTCTTTTATAGTCTTCTCGTTGATGAATCAACAACCCAGATTATATCCTTAATCAATGGCTTAGATTAAAAGATGACTTGGTTTTCATTTTCTAGAAGATCCACATTCTTCTTTATTAATACTCTTTAATTATTTAATTTCCCTAAAGTTTAGACTTAGGGATCACTTTAAAATAATTAATTATTTTAATAAAGCATGATCCGAGTGGAATTTCCACAAACGATTTATGGATTATCTGGAATACTGATGTCCAAGCCTCTTCCCAAAATACGAGACTTGGAACACTTTCCAATGCTACAAAATCAACAAGGACTACCAATTTGGCATCTAGTTTAGTGTACTCAGATTTTTCTGCTGAGGAATAATAATAAAACCCTCATCTGCTGCACCTATTTTCCCACATTGGGTATTTTCACGGAAATTTGCCAAAAAATAAGTGTGTCAATTTTATTGAGTGTGTGCTCTATTTTTTCTTAGTTCCAGATTTATTTTCGCATTGTATTTTATTTTTTGGTGAAAATTGCAGTTGTGATTTTATTTGTTGTTTTCCGTAACAGATAAACTGCACATAATGATATTCAATTAGAAGAATAATTTCCAGTTGCTGCAAAAATTTCACATGGTCTCAATGCATCCCCAATTGGTGTCAATATGATCATCTACTGGGCTTGGGACTTAGTTAAGTTGCCCAACCCATGATGAAACCACCTGCCAATTACATATAAGATCCATCGTGCTTCCTCACCACTAGGTACAATAATTTATTAGTGCATCTAAGTGAACCAAGCTTGTTAATCAAGGGCACATTTAGACTTCATAATGGGTTTCCCTTCCAAATTTGGTGCTTTAAGCTTGTAATAGTGTTCAACTTGTAGGAGTGGCTAATAAACAATCCTATTAGGTGTTCCCAACCCCTAAGGGGAAAGATAGGTCCAAGGTACATCCTTAAATTGATAGGGGTCATTGGAATATTGATGAGATGGATACAGACACAGGGGTCTCAAAGCCAAATGCCATGGGTTCAAGGATGGTAATGATTAGGGACGTCCACGTGTTTAGGTGTATAAATGTAGGAGGGAGTAATCATGGATTCATGAGTTACCTCAACCTTTGTTTTTCCACCCTTCTTCATTTGCCTTTTTCCTTTTCTTGATTTTTCTTTGTATTACTGCTTGGGGCTCCAGGAGATGAGAGCATGTTGTGTATGATATAAGCAGTTGTTACCCCCTTAAAGTGGGGTAGTTCATTGCCCACTAGGGGTTGGGACATGGATGGGTTCGTTAATGATGTGGGGGCACTTGTGGGGCCCGAGAAACCAGGGTGATGGCCATACTGATAAGGGGTAGAGCTCATGTTTGGCTTTTGCCCACATGCTATTTTAATGTCTTGACCATCATTTGCATTTTATAATATTCTTTTCTTTTGTTTCTTGCGAGTGGCTATGATATGTGTTTAAACTTTAAAGTTATTTTAGCTGCATCAGCCTCCAGGGCAACATTTCCAATCCTGACCCAAACCTGTGGACAAGGGGAGGGGGTGTACTAGTGCCTTGTGGACCCAGTGGTCATGTGGACTTAAAGATGGAAGATGATGAAATCGGGCTTGTATTGTGCGGAGGGGAGTGAAAAATGTGGAATGGGAAAATGGGACTGTGCTACCAAAATCAGGGTTTCCCAAGTAGTGCCCTTCCTGAAGTTATAAGCCAATAGGGGAGATCCCACGAGACTTGGATTGGGGATTATCCCCCCATTATAAGTGATGGAACAAGACTAAAGTCAAAACCATTCCTCCTTCCAAGTCACCCAATAATCCATGCCGAATATGCTGAAGGAAAAACAAGCATAAACATCAAATTGCACAATTAAAAACATACCTTTGGGATTGGATTGCCCATCTTCAAACATATGCTCTCGATAGATGGGCAAGGGGACATATGACTGGGTGAGGGAGCAGAGATCAAATGGCACAATATATCGACTACACTAGTGGTTGTCAGGGGTTGTTGGCTGTCGAATGAAGACAAAATTTCCTATGGGGTCATCCACTTTTGGTGGGTAACACAGGCCATGTAGACAATGATAGCTGAAAATCAAATTTGCAAGAAGACAATGTTGGACAACTAGAAGCTTCATGTGTGTGTGTATGTAAGAGATGAAAGTTACACCCATACTCTCAGCTTAAGATAAGTTGGCAAATTGTATAACCCTACCAGCTCTCTAAAACCCTAGCTCGACCAATGATATTTTTGCAATTTAACATCAGCACTAGCAAGCCTCCTTGGCTTTGAGCAAGATACTTGCTCTCTTCTCTTCTTCTCTAATAAGTACAATCCTAGGGTCTATCACTAAACCCTATGTTTTGTTGAGAAATCTAGGGGCAACTAGATGAGGTGTTTTCTCTTTGCTTGATAACTTCTTTTGTTATATTTTTACTTAACTTGATTAGTTTCTTCTTTCACTTTTTTATTATTAGTGTTCTCTTCATCAAACAACTACCACACCATAAAGAACAATAAGACAAGAGGTCACAAAATATAGGCAATCAACCAGAGCCAAAACCTCTAGAGCTTAGAGGAAAACCCAGAAGAATTCTTCTCTTCTTATAGACTTCAATTGATGAATTCCAAGAGCTATAAACCTTGACCAAGACCCTCCAAGACCAAGTTATTGCTTTCCAACAATTTCTTCAATTTTGACCTCCCAATAGATTCTTTTGCAACTTCATCTTGCCATCAAACTCATTTGCAACTTCATTCTCCAGCAGAATCTTCTGTAGAAACCCTAGCTCTTACATGTGTGGAAAATTATGGTAGATTCTTTCTCCTTTCCTCTTCGCTTGAGTTTATTCTCTCTTGTAGAGAACTCGACTTTTCAAAAAGTCCTTGATGCCTAACTTGACTTATGCAGCTTGGCCTTTACTTTGCAATAGGTGCCCTAATTCCTTCGCACATGTGGATAGTAATAGCCCAAAACAGTACAAAATTCTATCTCTTCTTTTCTTCTTGTTGTCCTTCTTCTTCTTCTTCTTCTTCCTTGATCGAACTTGTGTGAGTGTGATGAAAGCCCAAAGTGAGGTCGAAGTCTCTCTTATATATAGGCTTTCTGCTAGGTTGAATTGCTCCTTTAGGCCAACATGATATTTGCAACTTGACGAGGTCTTGGAGGGTCCTTTGACTGTATTTTGACTGAAATAATTTCTTTTTACAATATGTAACATGTCCAAGAAGAGTCTTTCATACATGACAATGACTCTCTTGATTTGTAGACTCAATGAAAAGCCCTAGAAGCTCTCAATGGGAGCTTGACCTATAAAATAATTTCCTTGAGCATGAAACCCATGCCTCAAGAATAACGATAATAAATTTATTTTTCTCATTACATCAAATACATAAAATCATGATTACATATGTCATTATGAAGACCGAACCTAGTTACACATTTCAAATTTTCAACATGTTGTTGCCTATTTAGGGTAGATGCCCTAACCTTAGACTTGAGTAATGCTCAAGAAGCCCTAGTGCCTCAAAACAAGACAGATAGAGTTCAAATAAGAATCTGAGAGAGAGAGATAGAAAGCACTTTCTCCTCACATCTCTAAACACAAGATGATGATAATTAGAATGAAAGGAATTTCTCCTTCCTCTATATATATGAGAGATAAAACTTAAAAGAGGCCAACAATACAAAAGTCTGCATAAACCCTCACAAGGAACCTACCATGAACAAGTAGGCCCCCACATGAATTACTCCTCATAGAAGTAACACATGCCAAGTTCCAAGGAGATGATGATCTACAAGAAAGGCTCCAAGACAAGAGCTCTCCTCATCCAAGGCCCAATGGTCCTTATACAAGGGCTTCAAATTTTCTAATGCCTTTCCAAGTTAATTGTGCTATGTCTTGGTCCACCCATGTATGTGTCCACTCCCTCAACCCAAGCTAGCAGAATTCAAGTACAAGCCTTCATGTAAGCTATGTGAGTAACTGGTGCCATCCTCCAGAATGCTATATGCTCCTCCTCCAATGTTGGATATTCTTCAAGCAAGCAAACTCTCCTTGCGGGCAGCAGGTAGGATGCCACCAAGTTATTTGAAGATCTCTGATGCTCAAAGCATTCATATGAGATCTAGCAACCAATAAGTAATCCTATCATAGATCAGCCAAGGGATAAACATACACCATGCACCCCACATCTCATGAAACACCCCCAAACATGCCACTTTTGGTGTAACCCTAAAAGTTAACAGCCTTAGCAAGTACTGCCTTCTTTCTACTCTCTGAGAGAAATTTTCTCACCAATTTTTTCTTTTGTATTTTAAAGTTCCATGTGGCAATCAAAATGCTTGCCTCTGCAAATTTTTGAAAAGTTACACAGTGCTATTTTCTTGTAAAATTATGACAATCTCTTAAATTATCATCCCTTTTTTAGCATGTGAAATTGTTTGGTTTGCTTGGTTTCTGAAATGGCAATGGCTAATTGTTCTATTATTTTTAATCAATCTTTTTGATATATCTTATTCTTATGGATAGGCCAACAAGTAAATTCCCACATCCACTGTCACGTGTCAAGCAGCCAGCTGGTTATCGGGTGAGTTGAGATCCTCAGGTGACAATATCTGCTTTGAATATCCCACCTAAATTAATATAAAATGAGTTTCTAGTTTCTTCATATTGTGATATAATATTTTCTGACTAAATTTATTCCCTCTTCTTGGTAATCCACATACTGTATGTTCCCATTAACAGTTTTCCTAATGCAATTTCAATTTGTGTGTTTACAGTTGTCATATCAAGTTGTAGATTCTTTAATTTGGTTGGGAATTCGAGGTCTAATCAATGATTTTCGGAAGAAGAAATTGAAACTGCGTCCTGTAACATATCTAAGTGGCACCCAAGGATCTATTACAGACCTTCCTACTGGATATATCTGGAGTCCACAACTTGTCCCCAAACCAGAAGGTACTCATATGTTGAAATGTATTTTTCATTTGATAATACGTTAAGTAAATTTATTTCCAAACATATATTGAGATTTATTTATTAGAACATATTAGGTGCGCTATGCATAACTGGAGTGACTGCAATGTTCTTCGACAGTATTGTTATTTACTATTTGTATATGAGAATAATTTTTTGGGATTTATGCCATTGCTAGAATTGTGTGTGTGTGTGTGTTTATATATCATTTTATGTTAGCCAGTTGACTATTCATATGCAATTTCTCTGTTTGGTCTATTTTCTGCTTGCTTCCTTTGGTTGATATGCAATTATTCTCTTGCAGACTGGGGACCTAAAGTTGATGTGGTAGGATTCTGTTTTCTGAATCTTGCCGAGGATTTCAGGCCACCGGAGTCTATTTTAAAATGGCTTGAAGCTGGCAAAGCACCTATTTATGTGGGGTTTGGAAGTCTTGTAAGTTCATCAAATTATTCACTGTGGCTCTTTCATGCAAAATATGCTTTAGATGTCTCGATTAAAATGTGAAGTAACATTACAACTAGAGCATACTTTCTGATATAGAGGCAAACTGCAACTTCTAATAATTATTAGTAGCAAATTACAAAGAGTAATTACTAGGCATGATGATTCCTTATTGAAATATTTGATAGCTTTTTCAGAGTTGACTTTTTGATGTTAATCAAAATTTGTGTAGTGGTCCTATATCCAAAATTAAACTACTACTGCAACTATAGATGTAGCAAAAATAGAAAATTGAGAGTAAAAGGAAAGAAAAACAGTGGGGTGCCAGCACACTCAAGAGTGGATTGCTGCTGCAAATGTGAGCAATGGAGGAAGATGTCTTCAATGAACACCAATATACGAGTTGAATGCATTGATAAAAGGATAAGAGTACAAATGGGTGGGGAAATTTTCTTTTTTGGGGAAATTGAGGAAATGCTGTTGAATTTTGTAGCTACCATCGGTATCCTCCACTTGTATTAACCAACAAAATAAGAGGAGGTAATTTGTAGTTTAAATTTGAAATTTTTTCCCCCAAAAAGGTCAAGTTAGCTCCGTCAAAATCGAGTTGGCTCAGTCAAGGTAACACACCACTTGGGGCACATTAGACCTCTATAAATAGGTCATTCAACCTCCTCCACTAGAAACCAACTCGGATCTTTAAAAACTTATCTGCTACTGTTCATCCGTGTGAAGAAGAAGGAAGAGATGATGGCCGAAATCTGTCCAAGTCTATTCTAGCTCAAGTTTGACTTCTGTTGACTTTGCACATGTGGGAGCCTTCTGTGATTTTTTCTGGACAGCAGTCTGAATTTCTGTGGTGAGTGCAGGAGACCTAATTTCGGTCTCGTTGCCTTGTGGAAGAAGCCAAAATTATCTTTTTTTGACCATGTTTGACCTGCGCTTAATGGCTGGTCAGTTTGACTTTTTTTTTGACTGGGAAATCAGAGGTATCTCTGGTTGAATAGGAAAATTTCTCTAAGAAAAGGTTGCTGGGTTTTTCCTAGGATAAATTTTGTGTCTCTTGTGTTTGGCTGTCTCTTCATGATTCTATTGTTATTATTGTTTTACTGTTGAAGATTTTCTATGTATAATTGATTATTGATGAATATGACACAAGATAAATTAATGGAGAAATCATTGGAAGCAATTATCAGTCTGGGAAATCATGAAAACTCAACATATACTGCTTACAGAAACTTACAATTGTACTTTTGGCTAAGCTGTTGTGCTATGACAGCTGTATCTATGCCATCAAAATTAACAAGGGCTTGCACCTGGCCTCATCTGCACCCACTTAATGGGTATGAACCTGAGTCTCAGTGTAGCACCTCACTGCTTGCCATTAGACAACACTAGTGCACTGGGAGAAATCCCTATTTATACTAAAACGACCCCAAACCCTTAACTTAAAGCTTAAGGCTCTAATAAAACTGATATTACCCTTATTATGTAAGGGCATAGGACTGGAGAATTATTACAAAAACCATGGGCATACATAGAAATTGTTAGTCTAATTGTCATTGATGTCAATATCTATGAAGGCCAGCATGATGATGACGAGCAAGCATAATGAAGGCAAGTACGACGAAGCAAAGTCAAAGGAATCGATGAAGAGGTCCTTCATTCTATTTCTGCAATCACAGAGGATCAGTCACATTAAAAATAATTTTCTGATACCTTCTAGGCAAAATTCTTTCATAAGACCTCCACCATCTGAAAGAGCATAATTTTAGCTTTACAACGAGCTATTACACAGCCCAAAACTCCAAGCAGTTTGAGAGGTATTGAATTTTTAATTTAATACATAATTTCTGGCTCAGTGAGCCACTCTCACTTATCACTCATGTCAGTCTGTTTCTTCTAGCAAAAGCACTATAAATACAATGATTCGGACCTCATTCTTAGCTATCCAATTCGGTGATCATCCACAGGAAGTGTATTACAGTTCACAACTCTTGAACTTAAAGATACTGAAGAGAGTGAGCATAAAATTAAGGAGAAAGGGTCTACGGATGAAGGTTTCTGGGTTATAAATCGGATGATTGCCACCTCCAGGCAGTTATATAACTGATCTACATCTTGGACACCTATAGGATCACTGTATTACACCTCGGATCCACTGTAATAGCTTCGGATCACTTCACTGTAACATATTTTAGACCTGCTGTGGCTCAAAACAGTGGTGCAGTCTCACGGTGTTTGCTTCAGACCTGCGCTATCCTTTTATTCGGTGGCTCACTGTGATCTTGCTCGGACCCACTGTAATATACTTCAGTGCCTCGGATCTGTGGATTATCTCTGGCTAGGACCTTCGTAGATTGCCCTCAGACCTGTGCTATCTTTCTGTGACTCGGGTATGTGAATGACTGCCTCAAGCTCGGGTTTGTAAAGAACTGTCTCCACCTCAAGCTCAGACCTTCTATACTGTGGTTTAGAGTTAGATAGCTCGTTCAAGCAACCTCAGTATTGCAGTCTCATTGGAGTTTTTTGATATGTGGAGTATATACATATTCAGTGATATATGTGAAGATTTGTATGTGACTGTGATGCATTTGAAGGTATAATTCTGAACACTGAAGCTTTAAGAGTTTTGGAGCTTTTGGACATGTGAAGCATTGAACAGTGTAGAATCTTGTGAAGATATTCAAGTAAGTAAATTATTCATTTTTTATTCAGAAGACTAAAGAGTTGGTGCCGCTAAAAATCAGGTTGGAGCCTTGAAAAGGATAGGGTTGGCGCCCTATCGGTTGGAGCCTGGAAGGTTGAAGGGTTGGTGCCCTTAAACACCATTGTACTCATCCATTTGTAGAAGGATCATTATTCTTCATTCTATATTAAAATTATTCATCTCTGTTTTTAATTGTGAAGAATCTAACCGGTTAAATAACAATTGAAAAGAAATACTGATTCACACCCCTCTCAGTGTTTTCAACAATTGAAATTAGAGCCAGCTTCTTCATTATCAGACTAACAGCTGGAAGAAGGATTCTTAGCCACAATGAAGAATCAAGAAGTGACAGGAAAACTTCCTATGTTTGATGGAACAAACTTTGGTTTTTGGAAGAAGAGGATGTCCTACTATTTAATGTCTCTTGGACCTGAAGTTTGGCACTCGGTTTTGAATGGGTACAAAGTTCCCTCCACCCTTCCAACTGATCTGGACGAAAGGAAAGCTTACATTGCTAATGCCAAAGCTCTGAATTCCATCACTAGTGGAATTTATGACTCTGAATTTACAAAAGTGATGGATTGTGATACAGCCAAAGAAACATGGGATAAGCTGGTTGCTTTATATGATGGGGACTCCAAAGTTAAGAGGGAAAAATTTCAAACTCATAGAAGGCAATTTGAAAGTCTGAAAATGGATGTGAAGAAGATATTTCATCATATCTTCACCGAGTAGCTGAAGTGTTCAACTCTCTTAAAGGACTGGGAGAAAAAGTTGAGGAAAGCACGATTGTTCAAAAGGTCCTAAGATCTCTTCTTGACATGTTTGACTCCAAAGTAAGTGCTATAGAGGAAATGAAGGATCTAGATACTCTCAAGATGGATGAACTTCATGGGATCCTCATTGCTTATGAGATGAGAAAAGGAATTCCAAGTTCCAAAGATGCAGCATTCAAAGCCTCAAAATCTAAAAAGGGAAAAGGATGGAATAACAGCAGTGATGACTCCGATGTGAAACCGAATTAGCACAATTTGTACGAAGACTAAAGAAGGGATCTACGCTAAAAGGTAAGTGCCCTCTCATTTGTTTAAAATGTGGAAGAATAGGTCATTATGCTGCAAAATGTCCTCATAAACATGATAGTGATGATGAAGAAGATTCTAAAAGGATGTTGTACAAAAAGAAAGGGTTTAATAAAAAGAAGTTCTTCTCCAAACAAGATGAGTCTGATGAAGATGAATTTGTAGTCATCAAGAAGAAATCAACTAGAAATAACCTTCATCACAAATGAGGTGATGATGAATCAGATGAAGAAAATGACTATGTTGAAAACAAAGAAGTGTTATTCATGGCATTCACAAATGATGATGATGCAGAATTGGAAGACGAAGGAAATGTGGATGAATTACTAATAAGTGCCATTGAAGAAAATAAGAATTTACGAAAGAAGATCATTTCTCTCAAAGTAGAAAAAGAGGAAGCAAAAAGAAGGGAAAACCTCTTGAACAATAAGCTAAAAGAGAAGGAAGATATCTGTGAAAAACGTGAAGCTGAAATAGTATCTCTAAGAAAGGAATTGGAACAAGTCAAAAGGAGTTGGCAAAGCTCTCAAGCACTTGATAACATTCTTAATACTCAAAAACCTCAATATAACAAATTTGGGATTGGTTTCAAAGGAGAATCATCAAGTATGAAGAATAATGCAAGGAGTTATGCCGACATAATTTTTGCCATCCAAGAGAAGAAAAGTCATCTTGCCAAGAACAAAGGCCCATCTCTAAACCAAGAAATGAAGGAAGAGCAACTCCAAGGAAGAATGTTGATTCAATTTATGGCTATTACAAGTTACAACAGGTACCAAACTATCTTTCTTGGGTATTGTTACTATTGTAAAAACTTTGGTCATCAAGCTAAGCATTGCAAGGCTCATAAGAATGAAGCACCAAGATTGAAAGATCAAACAAACAAACTATGTGGTCCCAAAGGGCAAGGACAAATCAAACCTTACAATTCTTTTGATCCTTTGGCTAAGTTTGACCCGACTTGCTCATTATGTAATAATTATGATCATAATGAACAAAATTGCCCACTCAAAAGAGAGGAAGCAAAAAGGGTAAATTTCAATACGGATAAATGTGGGCTAGCTCTATGTGGTCATAGTGAAGAAAATCATTGGTTCGTGGATAGTGGATACTCAAGACATATGACAGGTGACCAAAAGAAGTTTGTCTCATTAAACAAGAAAAATGGAAATGTATCATTTGGAAGTGGATCTACTAAACTCACTGGAAAAGGAACTGCTACCCTTGTTAATGGACAAGGAAAGGCCCAAAATACTTTGCTGGTAGAAGGGCTCAAACACAATCTCTTAAGTGTTAGCCAAATTTGTGATCAAGGACATAATGTTGTCTTTAATACTAAAAATTGTGAAATAAGAGACTCATCCTTAGGAGAACTTGTGGCAAAAGGAGTAAGAACACCAGATAATGTTTACATTCTCAGTAAGATCCAAGGAGATAAATGTTACTTGAGTCAAACAAATGAAAGTTGGTTATGGCACAAGCGATTGGGGCATACAAGTTTTGATAACTTGATCAATATCAGCAAAATTAATGCAGTAAGGGACATTACAAAGATGTTCAAGCCAAATCAAGTTGTATGTGGCCCATGTCAACACGGAAAGCAAACTAGGGCCAGACACACAACTAAGGAGTTCTCAACATCAAACCGCTAGAGATCATTCATCCAGATTTATGTCGGCCGACTAGAACTCCAACTCTTCAAGGTGAAAGGTATTTTGCTTTATTTGTTGATGACCCATGCCAACATGGAAAGGAAACTAGGACAAGCCACAAAACTAAGGAGTTCTCAACATCAAAACCTCTGGAGATCATTCATGCAGATTTATGTGGGTCAACTAGAACTCCAACTCTTCAAGGTGAAAGGTATTTTGCTTTATTTGTTGATGACTATACTAGAATGATGTGGGTATATTTCATAAAATATAAATCCAAAGCATTTGAATGTACTAAGAATCTTAAAGCTCTTATTGAAAATGAGAAATATTCTAAGATCAAATGTCTTAGAATGGATAGAGGAGGAGAATTCACCTCAAAAGAATTTGATAAATTTTGTAAATTGCATGGAATCGAAAGAGAACTCTCCGTTGCTAAGACATCCAAGCAAAATGGAGTAGTTGAAAGAAGGAGCCGAATCGTTCAAGAAATGGCAAGGAAAATGCTATTAGAAGCTGATTTACAGCGAAAATTTTGGAGAGAAGAAGTTGGGACAACAATTTATATCTTAAATCGAATTCAACTAAGTTCAAATAATGAAAAGACTCCTTAGGAATTATGGAAAGGAAGATCTACATCAGTAAAATATTTCAGGATTTTTGGAAGCAAATGCTTCATAAAGATCAATGATGACTCACCAATAAAATTTGATTCTCAGGTTGACGAAGGAATATTTCTTGGATATTCCACTAGGAGCAAAGCTTACAAATGTTACAACAGTCGTCTACGGAAAATAGTGGAAAGCATTGATGTGAAGATCGATGAAGCTCTTCCAAAAAAAGAAGTTGAAGATCATCAAGTTGAGCCCTTCCTTGAAGAAAGCGAAGAAGAACCCGAAAAATAAGAAAAGGATGAAGAACCTCAAAGTGAACCTTCACAAACTCCTTCCAAGATCAAATTCCCTCAAAAACATCATCAAGAAGAACAAATTATCGGGAATATAGATGAAGGAATTCAAACTCGAAGAAGGATGGTAAACACCAAGAAATGATGATGGTGCACTCTTATCTTAAATAGAACCTGAAAATTTTTCTCAAGCAAGTAGAGATCCTCATTGGATAAAGGCCATGGAAGAAGAAATGTCTCAAATCGAAAAGAATAAGACTTGGGAGCTAGAACCTCATCCAGAAGATAAAAATATAATTGGAACAAAATGGGTATTCAGAAACAAGATGAATGAGGATGGACAAATTATTAGAAATAAAGCTAGACTTGTTTGCAAATGATACTCACAAATTGAAGGAATTGACTTTGAAGAAACTTTTTCTCCAGTAGCACAATTGGAAGCTATAAGAATGTTTTTGGCATTTACTTGCTCAAAAGGATTCAAGGTTTATCAAATGGATGTAAAATCAACATTTCTGAATGGAGACCTCAAGGAAGAAGTCTACATGGAGCAACCAAAAGGATTTGATCTAACTGAAGGGAAAGACTTTGTATGCAAGTTGAAAAAGGCTCTGTATGGGTTGAAACAATCCCCTAGAGCTTGGTATGCAAAGTTGGATCACTATCTGCAACTTGAAGGTTTCAAAAAGGGAGTAGCAGGAAGCAATCTCTACATGAAGATAGAAAAAGACAAACTTTTGATCACTCTTGTATACGTCGATGATCTAATCTTTGCCAACAATGATGATGGGATGAGCCATAAATTGGCTCTAAATATATCCAAAAGGTTCGAAATGTCAATGATTGGGGAGTTATCTTACTTTCTTGGGCTACACGTATCTCAAACCAATGTAGACATGTTTATATCTCAAGCAAAATATCTTAAAGACATGCTCAAGAGATATGGGATGTAAGATTGTGCCCCTATGAGCACACCAATGACCACGGATTGTAAATTAAGCAAAGATGATGATTCCCCTCTCATCAATGCAACTCTTTACAGGTCAATCATTGGAGCTCTCCTATACTTAACTGCCACAAGACCAGACATCATGCAAGCAGTTGGCATGGTAGGAAGATTTCAATCAAGTCCTAAACAATCTCATCTAGTAGCCGTGAAGAGAATACTTAGATATTTGAAAGGAACCACTGATTTCGGTCTTTGGTATCGTAAGAGCTCAACTCTTACTGTAATAGCTTACTCCGATGCTGATTGGGTTGGAAGCGTGGATGATCGAAAAAGTACCAGTGGAAATGCATTCTTTATGGGAGATTATCTTGTATCTTGGCTCAGCAAGAAGCAATCATCTATATCTCTTTCTACAACTGAAGCCGAATATATAGTTGCTACTGATTGTTGTACACAAATACTATGGATGAAGGAAGCTTTGAAGGATGTCAACATAGAAACTAAGCAACCAATCACTATTTTTTGTGACAACACTAGCGCCATCAGTCCTTCAAAGAATCTGGTGATGCACTCAAAGACTAAACACATTCCAATCAAATACCACCTTCTCTGGGAACAAGTCGCTGAACAAAATATGAAATTGGAATATGTAAACACAAAGGAGCAGATTGCAGATATCTTTACAAAACCCCTTCCTCGAGAAGCATTTGAATATCTTCGTCAAAAGATGGGGGTCATTGCTCTTGCATCACATTAAAACAAGTAGCATGTCAGGAGGAGCAGCATGTCGGGGGGGGGTGCGGCATGTCGGGAGGAGCGGTATGTCGGGGGGGGGGAGGGTTGCAACATGTCAGGAGGAGCGGCAAAGATCAGCTCAAGGACAACGCAAAAGAAGGCAGCAAAAACAACAACAAGGACAACGCAGAAGAAGAAGGCAGTAGCAAGAAGGACAGCGCAGTCCCTCCAAGGACAGCATGATTTTCAGCAGGAAACCCTCAGCGGTTACACAGAGACCCTTCAGGGGCAGCGTAGTGACTGCGTCACCCAGTTTGGGGTAACGCAGTCCCTTTCGGAGTAGCGCTGAGGATTTGGAGAACTTGAGAGGCTGACACAAAGGCTTTTAGGGGCAGCGCTGGGGTTTCTAGGCCTTGATCTTGGTTGAGTTCTGTAAATCCCGTTTGAGGGTGTGGATCAGTCATCTTTTTGGCCCTATATCAGCCAGTGAGCTGCAGATCTAGTGTTTTCTCTGTCGGGTTTTCCAGATCTGGAACCCATATTTGTGTATTCAGAAATATTCTTAATAATAGAACCCTCCAACAGCCAGAGACCGGTTTTCCCACATTGTGTTTTTCCGGGGACTATTTGTCTAGAAATAACTGTGTCACTTTGTCAATGTGTGCATGTGCTTGTTCTAGATCTAGATTGGTAGAGATCTGTTATGTGTTTTGCTTCGATTTTAACTTGAATTTATTCAGTTAATAACTTGCATAAGTAGGAGGAGCATAATCGGATTAACAGTAATAATTTCTGCATAAAGTATAAGATTCAGAAATTTCTACAGGGTATAGGTGTTGGAATTCGTCAATTAAAGATTCTATAAGAAGAAGAATTCTTGTGGGTTTTACTCTCAGGTTGTAGAGGTTTTGGCCTTGGATGATTGCCTATATCTTTTGTCTTGTCTCATTGATCTTTATGAAATGGTAGCTGTTTGATGAAGAAAAGACACACAATAATAATCAAGTACAAGAAGAAGCTAATTAAGAAAAGTAAAAAATCGTTACAAGCAGTTATTATTAGAAGAGAAATCAATTAATCTCTCTGCCCTAGATTTCTCAACAAAACCACATAAGGGGAAAACCCATGAACTCTTCATTATAGAATCAATTCAATGAAGACTTCCGAGACCTAGACCCAAGATCATCCAGCCAAAAGATAAGCCAACCAATCCCCAACAATATTTTTGCACAATCAGAACTGAGGAAACTGTAGTTCCTCTAGCAAACTCGCACGGGTGAGCTGTAGAGGTCCCAAGTATAGTAATTTCGACCTTATCCTTTCTCACTGCTTCTTTCTTATTCTTTTATTCTCCTTCTTTCAGTTGGATTAGATCAAAGATGTTGTGTCTTTCAAATGAGGGCGAGCTTTTCTTTATATAGACTTCTTGAGTGCGGATTAGGCCTCTTCTAGGCTGACAAGAAGGGGCTGACCAACTTATCTTTTGGTGGCTTGTAGACTTAACTTTGGACTTAAAATATATTTCATTCATTTGATATTTGAGAGCCACAAAGGCTACTACATCATGACTTGACTCTTTGACTTTGCACAAGAACCTGGAGCACACCTAGGGCAATAAACCAATGGGCAAGAAACCCATTTACAATAAATAAATTTTCTTTTACAAAATAAATATTTTCTTTACTTTTTCTTTTGACAAGTACAAAATACAATTATGAAGACCAACACTAGTTACAATTTTCAACACTTCCTCTTAACTAGGGAGGTATTCATAATTTGACCACAGGTACAAGGACTGTGCTTCCATTGAAGAATTCTCATAAGAAAGCGTCAGATTGGTAAGCCATCTCATAAGCTATCTTTTCAGCTTATATCAGTGCATCTCATTATATAGAACAACATTGTCATATAGCAAGGCCTTGACTAACAACTCTATCGCTCCACTAGATTAGAGCACAGTGATGGGGAGAATGATTTATAGACAGCTTCATCATTATCTGTAAAGGCACATACCCCATCCAAATGTTCACAAGGTATGTCCTTTTACAACCATTCCTGTCTTGTTTTAACACATCCTCCAGGAATTTCTTCTTCGACTACTCTTACCTATGGATGCCCTACCTCATCCTCAAGGAGTATCGAGATTCAGATTCTTACCCAATCCTTCATTATTTTTTCATAATATGAAGAAATGAATGATATGTCTAACTCTCCCTCTTAACGAGGGAGGATCTACTTAATCCTTTACACATGAAAAGAATATATCCAAGCTCCCTCTCAACTATAGACTTGTATGTCCTTTTAGGACCATTCATGTCTTGTTTTAACACATCCTCAAGGAATTTCCTCTTCGACTACTCTTACCTATGGATGCCCTACCTCATCCTCAAGGAGTATCGGGATTCATATTCTTACCCAATCCTTCATTGTTTTTTCATAATATAAAGAAATGAATGATGTATCTAAATCTCCCTCTCAACTAGGGAGGATCTACTTATTCCTTTACACATGAAAAGAATATATCCAAGCTCCCTCTCAACTACAGACTTGATTCCAATATCAGTTGTCTATTCTTCCATTGAGATCATGGTACTATCAACTGCTTGTAGGCCTCCTTTAACTTCTATGCACATCATGGAGCCATCTCCTTTCACAACTTCTTGTAGGGACTAGTCATCACTTTCTATATCATCAATCTTCATCAACTGCATATTCACGAACCAAACGTCATGGAGCTTTAATCACGCTCCCTTTGAACATCGGGAAAGTGATCTTCTAAGACATGACCAATCAATTATCTGAAACTTGCTACCTTTCTTGTCAACGTTCTTCTTGTCAACATGGTCATCAAATCCTTTGTGGCTGTTACCACTCGAACTAGAAGGGGCTCTAAATGGGGTCCTTGGAGGGTTACTAGTAGATCAAGGGCAAAAAATGGAGCAATAAACCGTTGTCACCTCGACTAAGGCTCCCTACTCTTTACAGACTTTCAATGATGGGGGGAGACCTGATATGATAAGGACCACAAACAAGTAGGCAATGATAGGGTGAAGGGTGATCCTAAGGGCCTATTCACAAGAGAGGCTTAGATATATATTTTGCATGCTTTGGAAGGCAAGGTTGAAGGTTCTCAAGGAAGAGCTCAAGGGGAATTTCAAGGTTAAGGTTTAGGGAATGTATCTTATAATGTAGTCCCTTAAACCCTAAAATTCTTATAGTGCCTTGGATTTCAAGTGGTCCTTGAAGAATTATTCTTACTGGCTTGTGGGACCACACTGGACCAAGTGGACCCGGAGGGTCAGTCAAAGGGTAGGGTCTAGCAACCAATGATGTACTTGACCTATTCCGGAAGGGAAAGGGATCAAAGAATACATTTTCAACACAAACTAAGGCGAGGATCCCTATGAGGTCTTTGGCCTAAGGAAACCAAGGGCAATATTTGATCTTGGGGCCAGGGCTCAGGGTATCTCATAATCTGACTATCGGAATTGCTTCAAAATTTGAGGATGCCTAGGAGAGGATGCCTAGGAGAAACCCCATTGCAGATGATGCCAAGAGATCGAAATTTTCCTGTGGATGGTTTGCAAGATAAACAATTCCCTAGGAGACCTGTGAGGCTAGACCTTGAAAAGAGAAGGTGAAAGAAGAGAAAAAATTGGATTGATCACCTTTATGGTGGATTAGTGCCTAGTCCTTTGGGGAGATTTCAGAGTCATGAGTTATAATGACTATGGACAATTAATTTTCTATGACAAGGAGGCCTTAAAGACAACTTCATAGACCTTTAGGGAAAAAACAAAAGAAGCTTCAAGAACTTTATACTCCGTTTTGTAAAAATGATGGCTTATCAAGATGATATTCAATAAAGAAACACCTCTAGGAATATTCTTTCATAGTACACGACCCATACATGATGCATCATTGTCTAGAAACCCAATTTCCACAACTTCGCAATAATGGATACAACAAATTAGCCCTAGCATAGCGAAAATCCAACAACAATGTATGTGACAAGATAAAGGAGAAAAATAGCATTAAATGTACTTACATGTATTAAGAGTATATCCAACTATCAACAATTTTCCAATCAAGAAGCTCCAAGACAAACGAAAATAATCCAAACATCAAAATGCATTCCATGCTCCAAAATTCGTCCTCCAAGAAGTGGGAGAACACAAGTGACCTCATGAGTCTCCAAGTAGGTCAAAGATGCCTCTAGACCATTTGGAAGGGCTCAGATGGTGATGTAAGTGATGCCACATCAACATACAAGTCCCGGGTCATTTGCCAAGTGCATGGTACAATTGTGGGGCCAGATGGGAATGGTGAACCAAGTGCATCTTCCTCGTCCAATAGGTGAATCTCGAGTAATCTTTGAACATCTCTGGGGGATCCATGTAGTGTTGTCTACTGCTGTGGAGGCCCATGGCTCTCTACACACACCCTACATGTGCCAATGTAGCCCTGTGGAGGGTTAGGACCCCATATAGGGAGACCAAAGCCAAAATAGAGACGATCTGCAATCCTGCATGAGATCCAATGCGTCCCCTAGCCTTCCAGCACAAGTAGTCATTTAAAGTAATCGAGTTAAATACATTACAAACCATGGACAACAAGTGGGTACTTCATAATGGCATGCCCTTCCATAATGGGCTTTGGCATGTGCTAATGTCTCCAAGCTCCAAAGAGGGTTCACAAAGTACCCTATTAGGTGTTTTCTACCTTTAGAGGGGATAGTAAGTCCAAGGTACATCCTTCAAATGGTGGTGGCATGTGATAAAGAGATGAATGGAATAGGGAATGAAAAGGGGCAACCCTGTGCCACATGTTGGGGTATAAGGTAGCTAGTAAAAGGGAAGCTCACACTTGTGTATATAATATATAGGAGGGAGAAATCATGGTGCATGAGGTGCCCCAACTTTGATTTTTCCACCCTTATTTATGTGTCTTTTGCCTTTCATGATTTCTCTTTGATTAACTGTTTGGGGCTCAAAGGATAAGAGCATGATGTGTAAGGTATAATAGTGGATACCCCATTTAAGGTAGGGCAATTCACTGCCCACCAGGGGTTAGGACAATCATGGGTTCCTTAATGATAAAGGAGGCTCATCTATGGCCTATGGAACCAGGGTGATGACCATGGGTATGGGGTAGAGCTCATGCATTGGCTTTTGCCGACGTGCTAAATGTGTTTGTCCCGACCATATTTTGCATTTTGTGGTACATTTTCTTGTTGAATGTGGCCAATTATGATTTTACTTTTTCTTTTCAGCTGCAGCAACCTTCAGGGCATCGTTCCAAGCCCGACGCAAGGTGTAGGCAAGGGGAACGAGAGGGTCTATGTGTACCCAAGTGGGGAATATGATGAATGGGGTTATAATAAACGGAAGGGGAGTGATATATGTTATATATGGATGAGGGAGTGGGACCACAGAACCAAAATCGGGGTTTCCCATGTAGTACCACCCTAAAACCCAATGGTTAGAAAAGGAGATCCCATGAGACTAAAATCCAAAGGGAACATCCAAAAGAGGTCTAGAGGACAGAAGCACAGACCTAGCCCACTCTTTCAGCTGAATCCCCCCCATTAATCCATGCCCAACAGTGTCCATGATAAGCAAACTACAATAATCAATTACCAAATGACAAGGCATACCTTTAAATTTGGGAAGGCCACCTTCAAACAACGATCATTACAGATGGGTGAGGGACCACATGGTTGGCTCAGGTGGTGGAGAAAAGGCACAACGAGCTAGTTGGTGGTTGCAAGGGGCTGTTTGCTGAGGACCATCTTGGAGAAAATTTTCTTCTAGGGATATCACCCTCAAAGTGTTGGGTAACAAGGCCAAGTTCCAAAGTCAGATACTTAGTTCATGCATCTTCTTAGGTAGCAAAAACATATTGAATATTTGAGTCATCGGATAGCTTCTTCACAAGATGTCATGTCTTGTCTTCATCAACATCCTTCATCATGGACTTCCTTCAAACATCTAAATGGAGTCATCTTCATATCAGGCTTACTGTGTTAGAGCTTTTGCAGTTCCTTCTCAAGTCAACAATTTTCATACTTTACGAGACCATATCAGACGTTGATCACTGTCCTCCTGTCTTCGTCCGAAAGAGCCCAAAAAGGTCCATCACACATCATGCTTTTGCAACCAGGCATATGCCAGCAACCTGCTTTTCCTACAAACTGAAAAATTAGTTAACTAAATCAAGGGAGAATCTCAAAATATACATACCTTTTACTTCAATCAGTCATATAGTCTTCTTCAAAATGCTCCCCATCTTGACGATGAGGCTTCATCATGCTGCAGTTGTACTGGCAAACTTCTACGAAGCTTGCTTTACAATCCCAACTCCATGCACTATGTATGGTCTTGTGCCTGTAAGATAGAGCAAGCTCTAGATCATAGATCTGTATTCTGGTTGGTTTATCGAGGGAGAATCATCATGGGAGCTGAGAGTACATCTTGTACCATCGGTGTGCCTACAGGCTTGCAGTTTTCCATTCCATATTTTTTTAAAATCTTCTTGAGGTACTTAGTCTGCTGGTTGATAGTGGTTTGCAATGTCATCATAGCCCTTTTTCTTCCCGGTGAAGGAATCTTCCCATGAAGTCATTCAATGGAGGATCTTTGAGTGACCTTCACTAACTAGCTACTGCACGAGCTTCTTTAATATCATGCGCTAGATTACTGTTATCAATGCATAACAAATTTCTCTAGACGATCTTCTTCACCAAGCATTCATATTCTCATACATGAATCTTTATATCAAAGTGCCCTAGGATCCAACTTGATTACCAAGTTTACCATTTACAGGGTCCTTCCTCTCATCGTGCTTGCCATAGGATCTTCCTTTATCTTTCTTTGTGATGTACCTAGAACACTTTTTGACAAGCACAACCAAACAAAATATATGATAACAAAATCATGATGTCAATCTTAACTATCAACTTGTCAAGGGTTTCCATGGATTCTTAGAGGATGGAATCATAGGGTTTACAAAAGCCAATCTTAGATCATCTTTATTTATTCATATCTGACACATGCCCTAGATTGCACATAAACCCTAAAGACCAAGGGGTTAGGGTTTCTATGAGGGAACAAACGAAACAGGGTTAGGGTTTTTCGTATGATTAGGGTTTTTCATGTGCCATCAAAAGTTTTAGATATCAATAGAAATATCAATAGTTTTCAATAAACCCTAGAACCATACAATCTACAAACCCTACAATATTTCATGTTGGATCCTTAATAAAATATGCCATACATACCTCAAGGTTACATACCTTTCGTCATAGCAACTGCTATAGGGGACTGCTATTTTGGATGCCATGCTCTCTTTATCATTTTTCTTTATGGTATGCATCAGTTCAAGATATTCCTCACTGTATCTATCTACTTTCTTAAGCTTGGCTCTTCTTGCTCCAGGATCAATATGCTACTGCTCTTCTGCTTGCAAATTCGTGATGCACATGACCTAAAGAACTCACTGCTGTAGATGCAATGATATCCCTTTACTCGAGACGGAGCAGAATTCCTCGAAGACTTCTTCTATCAAGATGTTAAGAGCAAAGAAGCGAAAATCGCGATTTTTTCTGAAGGCCGATTTAATTGGCGATTTTTGGAATTTGAAAAATCGCGATCCGATTGGAAATAATCGTCGGCCCTCAAAACAACGAGTTTTTAAGTTGCGATTTTGTTTTTTTTGGTCTCATTTTTGCAGTGAGAGGTTTGCTAAGGAGAGATAAGGAGGAGGATAAGTGATCTAGAAGGGCAAGAGTGGACAAAAGTGAAGGATTTTATCAAGCCAAGCCAACAAAATTCGAATTTGGACCAAGTTTCTTCGGCAAAACATTTTTTCCAACTATGGGCATCAAATTTGACCATTTTTTTTGTTTTTTTCTTGTTCTTCCATGGGTTTCTATCACCCACGTATTTTTCATCATTTTTGATAGCATTTGGTTGTGTGTGTGTGTGTGTGTGTGTGTGTGTGTGTGTGTTTTTCTTTAAAATTATAAGAGAGGAGAGGGTTTATTTTGGTCAAAAATGCAAAAAATTGGTTATTAAATATATTTTTTATATTTCTTCTTGTGCTCCTAGTTTCTTTCCATTATTTTTGCTTGCGTTTCAACATGTCTTTTTTCCCATTATTTTTGCATTGAGTTGAGGGTTTTTTTTTGTGAAAAAATCAAAATGTTGTATGTAAAACTGTAATTTTTTTATTTTATTTTTTAACTTTCAATTTTTCTTGTGCCCTCAGTTCAAATTTCAAATTTCAAAGTTCAAAGTTCATCTTACAGTAAAACTCAAGAGTCAAGAGTTCAACAAATTTACAAACATGCCAAGGAAATTAGATTCTTTATGGGAATTTGGTGAACTTGATCAGGGGTTTGATCGATCAAACTTGAGTTGCAAGTTATGTGGTCAACACATGACAGGAGAGGTATACAGGTTGAAATACCACCTGGCACAAATTCCTGGACAAGAAGTAGGCCCTTGCACAAATACCGATCCAGAAATAATCAGAAGAGCCATCAAATCATTGGAAGAAATAGAAACAACTAAACTCAGCAAGGCAGCCCTGAAGAGTCAAATATCAGGGTTTAGAGTTGACCGTGAGAGTGGTAGTGGTTCTTCAGCATCAACATCTTCTACACCTAACTCCGTAGTTGCCTCCTCATATTTTGTTCCTAGAACCACTCTTGGTGCACAACCATCTATCTCCTCACTTATTAAAAAAAAGGATAAGGAAGAAGCTGATAGGTTATTGGACAAACTGTTTCTTTGGAGTGATATTCTTTTCATTGTTGCCAGGAACAATCCATTTTATCAGGCTACGATTGATGCTATCACTGTTGTTGGCTCAGGATACAAAGCCCCTTCCTATGATGACTTTAGAGGGCACATTCTTCAAAATGAGAAAGTTGACTGCACCAAGAGATTGGAGGAGTTAAGGGCATCATGGGAAGTCGCAGGATGCACTGTGATGTCAGATGGTTGGACTGATCAAAAGGCTAGGACCGTTATTAACTTCTTGGTCAGTTGTCCCAAGGGGACAATGTTTATGAAATCTGTTGCTGCATCTGCACATGTCAAATATGCACGATTATTATGTGATTTATTGGATGTGTTCATTCTGGAGGTGGGTTCCCAAAATGTTGTTCAAATCATAACGGACAACGCTGCAAACTATGTTGCTGCTGGCAAGATGCTTATGGAGAGGCATCCGAGCATATTTTGGACACCGTGCGCTGCACATTGCCTTGATTTGATGTTGGAGGACATAAGAAAGATTGATTTTGTCAAAGATATTGTAGAACGATCAAAGAGCATTACAAAATTTATATATAATCATGCATCTGTGCTTCATTTGATGAGAACATTCACCAACAAGGAGTTGGTGCGCCCTGCTATTACACGATTTGCCACTAGTTTCATATAACTTCAATCCCTCTTGAATTCTATGTGGGATTTGAAGAGAATGTTTCTTTCAGAGGAGTGGCGTGCTTTGACTGTTAGCTGCAAACCAGAGGGAGAGGCCATCTGTAGGTTGGTTTCATATCAGGAAAGCTTCTGGGCGGGAGTGCAAGAGGTGTGCAGCGTTACTGAACCTTTGGTAAAGGTTCTTAGATTGGTTGATGGAGAGAAGCCCGCAATGGGCTACTTGTATGAGGCAATGGATAGGGCCATAGAAGCCATTCACAGCTACTATGATGATACAGGTGATGAGGGGTTTCAGAAACAACTTCTTGTATGAGAAGTGATTGATGACCGATGGAACAACACACTCCATCGTCCCATTCATGCTGAAGGGATCTTCTTGAACCCCGAATTTTCTTACTCATGTAGTTTCCTGTTTGACGCTGAGGTCATGGATGGCTTTTTCACTTGTGTTCAGAAGATGGTGCCATCTCCATTAGAACGTGCAGAGATATCCAAAGAAATGGAGGTATATAGAATGGTAGGTGGCATCTTGAGCTTTGACATGGCTGTCCAGGATATGACTACTAAAATGTTAGGTAAGATTTTCATTATTTTAAAGTTTTTCTTATGTTTGTAACTTTTTAAGTTTATCTTATTTGTTGTAACTTGTAACTTGTAACTTGTAGATGCATGGTGGAGGAGCTACGGTGGCAGATTACCAAAACTCCAAAATCTTGCCATTAGAATACACAGCTAAACATGTAGCTCTTCAGAATGCGAGCGTAACTGGAGTGTATTTGGAAAAATACACACCAAAAAGTGCAACAAGTTAAAAACTTAAAATATTCCAACTAATTTTTTGAATTCATTAAATAATTTTTTTTATAATTATTAATTTTTTGTTTATGATATATATTTTTAATTTATGACCCTTGTACAGATTGGAGTCTCAATGCCTCAATGACATGGTTTACGTCTACTACAATTTTAGATTGTGGGTGAGACAACTTGAGAGGATACCTGATATGGAGGCCATCTCTTTAGATGCGATTGACACCACTGCTAAATGGAGGGTTGAGGCTGAGAGGCCTGTCATGGTGTCAGCCCCTGATTGGATAGAGCAGGAGGTAGTGGAGGGGGAGGAGGACGAGGAGGAGGAGCAACAATAGGAGGAGGAGGTGACACCACCTACCCCTGCTACCGGTAGAGGACGTGGTCTGCCTCCTTTAGCTCCTGGTGCTTCAGGTTCCCGTTTTGGTGCGTCAGGTTCTACTTCTAGAGCACAACAGAGTCCATTGCCAGCCCCACCAACTTCTTCATCTAGAGGGAAAGCTGTTACATTTTCTCACAAGAGGGGCAAAGGAAATCAGTAGTATAGGACCATAGGTTATATGGTGCATTGACATTCCTTTGTATATGACATTATGACTCATGATATGAGATACATTATTATATTTTTTGTTGATATTTTGAGGCTGAGTTGACTCTTGAGACTCACGACTTAGTATTCAGGACATGATTCAGTTTTATGTGTGATGTAGCACTAGACATGATATTACACATCTTATATATTAGTTTTTTTTCATATTTATGTGTCAATGCATTTATTTTATGCTGTGGATGCTTTATATATTAAAAGAATTGAAAAAAAAATGAATATTTTTGTATGTGCCGATTTTTTCCTGATTTTTACGTTTTTTTTCCGATTTTTTACCCTCGCCGATTTAATCCCGATCGCGATTTTCAAAACATTGGTTAAGAGCCTTCCTTCATACTAATTTTCAAAAATATGTCCTTATTGGTACTGTTACAATATAATGATGTTACTCATTGTCTGTAGCTTATATGACGGGGCTTCTTTTTCAATCAGTCACTGTACATGTAGCTTCCTTATGACTATTCTTAAACATGATTCCTTTTGATAGAGTTCCTTCACAATTATAGAAATGACTTTGAGATTCTTAACATAAGATGAAGTTACAATAAATTTTCTAAACAAGTGATACCTTTCAATGTCAAGAGGTTCCATAGGTCGGCCCACTGTTGAATATATATATATATATACTCAGAATTTCGTCACAATGCAAGCACAGGACTTCCACAACCTTGTGGATTCTATATTATAAGTTCTGGTGTTTTATGTCACCCCATAGGTCAACGAGTTATGGTCACTGTAGCTTGATGATTGCCTAATGTGCCTACAAAAGATTTGTTCTAGGACTCTTTTGCACAGAATTTTCGTGGATTATATACCACAGTAGGTATGCACAACCTTATGGTTATGTTGCCACTATAAATGCAAGCAAGACGTTGAGTGATGGATCTTCCACAATATCTTGACCTTGATCGGTCTCAAAAGATGCATTTTAAAGAAGTCTCGACTTTCTTTAAGGTGACTGTAGATTCAAATTGATTGAGGATTGATTCAAATTTGCAATTTTGAAATTGATGCTCATAATTTCTTCTAGAATTTTAACTTGGATATGCTCAAAATTTCAGTACACATGTGACTGTCTTTCTAGGGCTTCCAATGTAGTCTCATTCTGAGAACGAAGTTGACAATACCCTCTAATGAAACCAAAGATTTTTACTCCATTACTTATGCTCAGAATTTAGTAGTAGACTTGGCTCCTCTTCCAGAGTGGCTATAGCTATGCTATTAGCCCTCCAACTAGGTCAATTAGGTCTTCAATCACTTCGCTCTACTATTATGATCTATAGATCCCTTCGTCAGCTTAACACAGACTCTTCTAATCCTCAAAAATGAGATTTTACCCACCAATATACACAGTGTTCTGAAGTTCAAATGTCTGAGGAATCAAAGAGGTTTCAGATCTCTTCGTTATAATTTCAGACCTTGTTCCTTATGCATAGTACTTTTCTCCCCTTGACAAACTGTTCGACCTTGAATGGGCTGCTAGAATAGCCTTTCGGTGCTCCAAAACAGGGCTTATATGCCCTTCAACAAGCATCGCTTATCTTGTTAATGCCTGCGGCCTTATCACTGCAATTAGGGCTAGATTGAGAGCCCATAAATTTGATCCTCCTCTTCTAGGAGCTTGGTCCTAGATAGATGACCTCCTTGAGTTGAATAGATGTCAATCTGATCTCCTTTTATGCCCTTTCTTTGTTAAAATTTGGGTACCAGAGGACAAGTGGTTCCCTAAGGCTTTGATCTTTGGCCTAGGGAAAGTGTCCACTTTATTTATACTTCTTCTCCTAAAGTGACTTTATAAGAGGTAAAGTCAGTCTAATATTAAAGTGACTTTATAAGTGGTGAAGTTACATTCTAATTTTAGAATGACTTTATTAAAGTTAATGAAGAATTAGAAAGTGAAAAAATGACTATGGAAATAAAAGGCTAAGTGGGTCTTTATTTAAGTGGGTGAGTTAAAAAATAGAAAGTGAGAATTAAATGCACATTTATTCTCATCCCTAGATCTAAATGGATCTCAGCCATTAGAACTTAGGGTTACCCAAAAGGTCATTTAGCGTAAAAGGAGAGAAGAAGAAGAAAAGATCAATTCAGTGTTTCATGAGTATTTTGAGAGAAACAAAAGAGAGAGCAAGGAGAAATTTCTGAGCAAGGAGGAAGTGAAGGAGAGTAGCAAATCCATACAACAGCTTGGCACACATCCAAAGGCATTTAGCAAATCCGTACAACATCATTTATTGGCATGCATACCAAGGCAGAATCTATACAACAACATTTTGCATGCATTTTGAGGAAGGTACAACACAAAAATCAAGGAAGAGAAACATCGATCAAAGGCACGATTTTCGAGGCAGATTTTGGGGCACGAATTTTGAGGACTAGTATACTGTTTTTGTATAGTTCCGTACAGGCTGTTTTGGGCATGAAAATCGAGGCAGGCATACAACATTAAATGCTGTAATTTATCGCTGTTATTTTTGTTTTGCTGTTGGCATGTTTTCCGAGGCGATGTTCAAGCACAAAAATCGAGATAAGTTGTAATTTGTGAATGCTGGAATTTTTATTGTGTATTTCGGTTTATCTATAATAGATTTTAAGAAATAAAGAAGAGCTCTCAAACCAGTTTTATCCAAGAGTTGTAGGGGGTTTTTCTAGGGTCACATTGACCAAAAATCACTGTGTCATTTTCTGTGTGTGGCTGTTATATTTTTACTGTGTTTTATTTCTGCATTTTCCAGCAGTGGCGAAATCTCTAAATTTGTGTTTTTAGAAATTATTGTCATTTCCAGATTTCAGTATTTTTATCATGCTTGGATTTAAAACCAATGTTCCACCAAGTCCCCTGGAGGTGGGAGCGAGGGGGCGAGGGAGCGGTCTATGCAAAAGCTCCCTACCAATTTTCAGGAAATGTGGTGGGGTGTCTGGGTCATAAAAATTATAAAATATAAAAATATATATAATATTATAATATTATATATGATATATCATTGAAAATTTAATAATAAATATTTATAATGCAATTGTATTTTTCATTTTTGCAAGGAATGTATATACAGTCATCATACACTTACATCATGAAAGATAAATCATAAATGATAAAATTTAAAAATTGTAAATCGATGAATGATGAATCATCTAACTGAAACAAATTTAAAAGTTAAAAGTTAAAACATACATCATAGATTCATATGTAACTTTGTAACTGTATAATCATTAATGTAACAATTAACAATGTACAATGAAAATAAAGTTTAAGATATCATATGGGTCATGACATATATGATATTATTATTATAGCAAGATTCAAAATAAACTTTAAACTGAGGTTTACAACTCAAGTCTTAAACATAAATTTTAAAACTTAAAAGCAAATAAGTTTAAAGTTATGTCTGAAACAATGAAACATAAAGCATAAAACATAACTTCTTCCGACTGCGAGCTTCTTCCGGGGGCTGCGGCAAGTGCTATGTGTGGATGATACAATGATCCAATGAAAACAAATGAAACCTAAAAATTAATTTAATTAAACAATCGATTATTAAAATATTTTTTTAATTAATTTTTTTTTTCATATAAAAATTATTATTTTTTAATTGTGGTCCCCTACCGGCCCCTCACGCCCCCCTAAATCACCCTCGACCCCTCAATCTGAGGAAACGTCCACTTTGACGTCCCCTTTAATTTCCTGATTTTTGGGGGCGTCGGGAAACATCCCTTAGAAGTCCCCAAGACCTCGGAGCGTAAGGGGCGGGGATTCTAGACCCCTAGGTGGGGGGGGGGGGGGGGGGAGCGACGGGGCGAGTCTCTGTGTAATACTGTTTAAAACTAAATGCATGGAGTGATAAGGGAAAACTGATATCTGGAGTGGGGACTGAAATTTTACATGGTATTCGAGCTTAGTTGGCTGGAAATTGCATTTTGGAACAACAGTTTGAAAATTACAGCAAGTCGATTTTTACGCAGAAAACATAAAACCTTTACCATATTTTAAATTTCAGTTTGATAGGATAGTGAAACATGTCTTTGGGTTTGAGGGTGGAAGACAGGTTGGATGGGCAGAGTAACTATAGTCCATGGAGGGAGAGAGTCCAGAGTATCTTTGAGGAAGCATAGGTCTGGGGCATTATGGTACATACCACACAACACCTAGTAGTAGTACCTGCTGACCTAGTAAAGTTAGCAGAGTTCAATAAAAAGAATGCTAAGGCCAAAAGATTGGTTTTGGATGGAGTCAAAGATCATGTCATTCTTCATGTGAGAGGAAAGACTTATGCACATGAAATGTGGATAGGCTTGATCAGTCTTTACCAGAGCTCAAGTGAAAATAGGAAGATGGTCTTAAAGGAGAAATTGAAGGCCATAAAAATGATTAAGACTGACAGTGCTACAACATACCTCACGAAGATCACTTCGGCGAGAGATGAGTTGGCAGCTGTAGGTGAGACCATTGCACCCACTGAGTTGGTGAGGATAGCTTTGAATGGACTTCCCAAGTCTTGGGAGAGTTTTGTAGATGGTATTGTTGCACGTGAGAACCTTCCCAGATGGGAAAGGTTGTGGGATGGTTGCATTCAGAATGAGATCAGGAAGAACCATCTTGGGGCAGCCAAACAGGGGGAGGAGGATGACAATGTGGCATTGTTGGCAAGAGGCAAGAAGGGCAAAGCAAAGAAGCAAGCTTCCACTAGTGGAGGCAAAGGCAAAGGTAAAGGCAAGTAGTAGAACAAAGAGAAGGACTATTCCAAAGTCAAATGTTGGAATTGTCAAAAGTTGGGACACTATGCTATTGTGTGTCCAGAGAAGAGAACAAGAAGGGGAAAGAGAAAACCATGGCAGTTTCCGCAGAGATAGAGGGCTTCTCAGAGAGCTTTGATTGGGAGTTTGGGTTCATAGCTTGTGAGGCCACTAGTGCAGTATCACCTGCCATACAGGTTCAGAGGGAGTGTGCACTCTCCTCTACTAGCAGAGCATCTTCTAGCATTTGGTATGTTGACAATGGAGCTTCTCGTCATATGACAGGAGTCAGAGAGTACTTCTCAGAGCTTTCAGAGAGTGATACTGATATGGAGGTAGTACTTGGTGATGACAACACTGTTAGAGCAGTCGGTGTGGGAACATTGACATTTGATAGGGAACTCAAACCTCCCTTGAAAATGTTAGATGTTCTATATGTGCTTGGAATGAAGAAGAACTTGATATCCATCTCAGCACTTGAGGATAGGTGTTGTTTAGGAGTGGGTAGGTGCTTATATATCCTAGGGGAACTCCAGTTGCTTCAACTAGAGTGATTGGTGTGTGCCATGCCAAGGTGTACAAGTTCTCATTCCAGCCCCTGATGGCATTGAGTAGCAGTACTAGAGACAGGACCGACAACAGATCTAGCAGTTCAGAGTTGTGTGAGATTTGGCATCGCAGGATGGGTCACATGTATCATGAGGCCTTGAGGACATTGCGGGAGATCACCATTGGTGTGCCAGATTTGAGTTCTGATCACCTTGATGTATGCATGGGATGTGCTATGGGGAAGTTTGCAAAAGCCCCGTTTCCCAACAGTGACAACAAAGCGACAAGGATCCTTGACTTGATTCATTCCGATGTGAGTGGTCGGATGTCTCATGTATCCTTGAGTGGCTATGAGTATTATGTTTTATTCATTGATGACCACTCCAGGAAGACCTTGATTTATTTCTTGAAGACCAAGAATGAGGTCTTAAAGCGGTTTCAAGAGTCAAAGCTCTTGTGGAGACCCAGGCAGGTAGGAAGATCAAGGTCCTCAGGTCGGATAATGGAGGTGAGTATACTCTTGGTGAGTTTGTGGATTTTTGTGTTGAGGCAGGCATTAAGAGGGAGTTCACAGTTCCTTGCAACTAGTGTTTTGAACATCTCGATAACATCCTGATTTTATCTCAAAATCACGATTTTTTGGCCTAGCCGATGTTCGTTGATTTTCACCGATATTTTCTCGATTTTTACGATTTTTTGGTTTTCCGAACCCTTACTGAATTTATCCCGATGCCGATGTTCGCAAGATTGCTTACAACCCTCAACATAACGGGGTGTCAGAGGAAGAACATATCCATTGTAGGGGCTGCCAAGGCCATGCTTCAAGATAAGGGGTTACCTTTTTATTTTGTGGCCAGAGGCTTGCAACACTACTGTTTACTTGTAGAACAGGAGTCCACATCGTGCCTTGGGGAATGTGACTCCTGAGGAGGCTTTTTCTGGGAAGAAGCCTGATGTTGGGCACTTTACGTATTCCTATGTCCCCAAGGAGAAAAGGACCAAGCTGGAACCTACTGCAGACAAGGACATCTTTGTGGGTTATAGCGAGACCTCAAAAGCTTATTGAATTTACATTCCTGCGAAGAGGAAAGTGGTTGTCAGGAGGGATGTAAAGTTCGAGGAGGAGAGGGTTTTCAGGCGGTCATGGGAGTTGCACTATCTAGAGTCACCAGACTCTTAGGAGCATCTGAGTCAGCTACAGGGATCCAATGCATAGGGTGTAGGAGGTTAGGGATCAGGAGGTATGTCAATTACAGTGTCAGGTCCATCAGTGAGCAGTGGCTCTTAGAGTCAGGTGAGGGGTTCTTTGAGCAGCATGCAGGGTAGTCCGCAGAGCAGTTCACAGGATAGTCCACTAATGGACAACTCATATGGTACTTCAGCTTCTATTGGCATAGGTATAGGTATGAGGTCAGTTGGCAGGTCTTCAAGAGTTCAGGCTTCTGATGATGATGAGGATTCTTTCACTTCGGTGGAAGAAGTAGGCTCAGGGAAGAGGAAGCCCAAGTGGCTTCAAGACACCTTGCGCGAGGCCACATCAGTTGCTGGGCCAAAGAGACAGGTCAAAGAGAGTAGACCACCTGAGCGGTTCTGTAGTTACATGGCATTGGTAACAAGCATTGTTGACTCTGAGCCTTCTAGTTATGAGTAGGTAGCTAGCCAACAGGTCTGGAGAGAGGCCATGATGGAGGAGTATTCTTCTATCATGAAGAACGATGTTTGGGGGGTAGTGCCGAGGCCTCAAGGTAAATTAGTTGTTACTTCCAGATGGTTCTACAAGATAAAGCATGCTGCAGATGGTAGCATAGAAAAGTTCAAGGCTCGGTTTGTGGCAAGAGGGTTCTCACAGGTAGAGGGAGTTGACTATGAGGAGACCTTTGCTCCCGTGGCTCGATATACATCTATTCACTCCATTTTATCAATTGCAGCAGAGATGGGTTGGAAGATCCACCAGATGGATGTGAAGACCGCCTTTCTCAATGGATTCATTCAAGAGGAAGTTTATATTGAGAAACCGTAGGGCTTTGAGGTGCATGGGAAGGAGTCCCATGTATGCAGATTGAAAAAGGCACTCTATGGCCTGAAGCAAGCTCCTAGAGCTTGGTACTCTCGGATTGATACATACTTACAACAGTTGGGTTTCGCCAAGAGTGAGGCTGATCCGAACCTATACTCCATTGTGGTGGGTGAGGAGCCTCTCATTCTGGTGTTGTATGTTGATGACTTGGTCATCATTGGAGCAGAGAGACTCATTGAGGGCTGTAAGAGAGATCTTGCTTCAGAGTTTGAGATGAAGGATATCAGCTTGATGCATTATTTTCTTGGATTGGAGGTGTGGCAGGAGGAGGGGCATATCTTCTTGGGATAAGGAAGTACACCATGGATATTTTTAGCAGATTTCACATGGAGGACTGCAAACCCATGTCTACACCTATGATCACTAATTGGAAGAAGCTTCACGCTTCTTATTCCGAGTTGGTGGATCCTAGTCTATACAGACAATTGATTGGATCATTGATGTATTTGGTCAACACTCAACCAAATATATGTTTTTCCGTTAACACTATGAGTCAGTTCATGTGTAAGCCCATGAGAGTGCACTAGGTGGTTGCAAAACACATTCTTTGTTACTTGTAGGGTACTCTGGATTATGGTTTGGATTATAGATAGGGTGATGGAGTGAGATTGGCAGGGTACACAAATTCAGATTGGGCAGGTTATGCTTCAGATAGGAAGAGTACTTCAAGGTGTTGTTTTGGGTTGGGTTCGATAGTTGTGTCGTGGTTCAGCCGAAAACAACATTCAATTGCATTGAGCTCAGCTGAGGCAAAGTATATGGTTGCTAGTTTGGCTAGTTGTGAGGCCATATGGCTTCACAAGATATTGTTTGGTCTATTTGGTCAAGCATTGAGACCTTCAGTGATTTACTGTGATAATTAGAGTTGCATAAAGCTCACGGAGAATCCAGTTTTTCATGACAGTTCAAAGCATATCGGGATTGAGTATCACTTCATTCGAGACTATGCCCAAAAGGGAGAAGTTAAGCTTGAGTACATTTCCACAGATGAGCAGGTAGCGAACATCTTCACCAAAGCCTTACCACGAGGCAAACATGTCTACTTCAAAGATAAGATGGGAGTGGTAAGGAACACTTTCCTTGGTAAGAGGGAGTTTTAAAATTTGGGTACTAGAGGACAAGTGGTTCCCTAAGGCTTTGATCTTTGGCCTATGGAAAAGTGTCCACTTTATTTGTACTTCTTTTCCTAAAGTGACTTTATAAGAGGTAAAGTCAATCTAATATTAAAGTGATTTTATAAGTGGTAAAGTTACATTTTAATTTTAAAGTGACTTTATTAAAGTCAATGAAGAATTAGAAAGTGAAAAAGTGACTATGGAAATAAAAGGCTAAGTGGGTCTTTATTTAAGTGGATGAGTTAAAAAATTGAAAGTGAGAATTAAATGCACATTTATTCTCATCCTTAGATCTAAATGAATCTCAACCATTAGATCTTATGGTTACCCAAAAGGTCATTTAGGGTTAAAAGGAGAGAAGAAGAAGAGAAGATCAATTCAGTCTTTCATGAGCATTTTGAGAGAAAGAGAAGAGAGAGCAAGGAGAAATTTCTGAGCAAGGAGGAAGCGAAGGAGAGCAGCAAATCCATACAACAGCTTAGCACACATCCAAAGGCATTTAGCAAATCCGTACAACATCATTTATTGGCATGCATACCAAGGCAGAATCCGTACACTAGCATTTTGCACGCATTTTGAGGAAGGTACATCACAGAAATTGAGGAACAGAAACAGTAGTCAAAGGCATGATTTTCGAGGCAGATTTTGGGGCACGAATTTCAAGGACTGCTATACTGTTTCCGTACAATTCGTGTAGTTCTGTACAGGTTGTTCTGGGCACAAAAATCGAGGCAGGCATACAACATTAAATGCTGTAATTTATTGCTGTTATTTTTGTTTTGCTGTTGGCACGTTTTCTGAGGCAGAGTTCAAGCACGGAAATCGAGATTAGTTGTAATTTGTGAATGCTGGAATTTTTACTGTGTATTTCAATTTCTCTGTAAAAGGTTTTCAGAAATAAAGAAGAGCTGTCAAACTGGTTTTCCCCAAGAGTTGTAGGGGGTTTTTCCAGGGTCACATTGACCAAAAATCACTGTGTCATTTTCTATGTGTGGCTGTTATATTTTTACTGTGTTTTATTTTTGCATTTCCAGCAGTGGTGAAATCTCGAAATTTGTGTTTTCAGAAATTATTGTCATTTCCAGGTTTTAGTATTTTTATCATGCTTGGATTTCAAACTAAATGCATGTAGTGATAAGAGAAAATTGATAACCGGAGTGGGGACTAAAATTTTACATTCTTCAAAACGCTAGCTCTGAGACCATGTTGAGAAATCTAGGGCAGATTGTCAGTTAGGTTTCTTACTTGATTTCTCTTTAATCTTGGCGTTTTCTTGTGATGTTATATTAGGGCATAGTTATTATAATTTCATTTTGTTCATCATCAAGACAAATGCCAATAACTAGATCACAATGCAAACAAGAAGACACCAGAAATAGGCTCCAAGCTAGGGCAAAACCCCATAAGGGGAAAACCCATAAACTCTTCCTTATAGAATCAATTCAATGAAAACTTCCAAGACCTAGACCCAAGACCATCCACCCAAAAGACAAGCCAGCCAAATCCCAACAAGATTTTCGCTCAATCAAAATTGAGCAAACCCTAGTTCCTCGAGAAAACTCACACGTGTGAGTTGTAGAGTTCCCAAGAATAGTAATTTAAACCTTCTCGTTTCTTGCTGCTTCTATCTTCTTGTTTTGCTCTCCTTCTTTCGCTTGGATCAGATCAGAGATGTTGTGTCTTTCAAATGAGGACGAGCTCTTCTTTATATAGACTTCTTTAGGGCGGATTAGGCCTCTTCTAGGATGACATGAAGGGGCTGGGTGACTTATCTTTTGGTGGCTTCTAGACATGACTTTGTACTTGCATCTTTCTTTTGATACTTGAGCCACACAAGGGCTATTACATCATGACTTGACTCTTTGACATTGCCCAAAACGCTAGAGCACACAATGGGTGCTTGACCTAGGACAATAAACCAATGGGCAAGAAAGCCATTTACAAAATAAATGTTTTCTTTTACAAAATAAACATTTTCTTTTCTTTTACTTTTGACAAGTACAAAATACAATTATGAAGACCGACACTAGTTACATTCTTCAACAAAGGGCTCCCTAATTAGCTAACCATTGGAGGATGGGAGGGGCTCCATGAGAGCTAAAAATTTTAAGAATTCAAGTAATGTCTGCCTTAGGATTTAAGTTAGGAAGGCTGCTGGCCTTGATGAGGAAGATTAGTCTTTTAAGATATAAATAGTAATTTTTATAGGGCACAAACAATTTAATACCCTTCCTAAGATAATATAATTTTAATAATAATAATAGATATCCTTTAATAACCCTTAAGATAGATATTTAATATCCATAACCAATAAATGTGTGATATGACACCACCTTATGGGGTTTTAGCCCACTAATTTGAGTCCCAAACTTCAAACATGAATACCTTTCAAACCGTGAAGGATTACGTGACGTGCCACATACCACTAGATACATCTTGTCGAGGAGAAACTATCCTAACACGAGATTCCATGAATTGCCACGTCATATTGAGTGAAAAAAGGTGGAGAAACACTTGGTGCTGCTTGGGTTGACATCAAAGACAACCACTTATCAACAAAATATACATTATGAAGACCGACCATAGTTACAAATTTAAATTGAAAACTATTGGCAAATAGGAATTTATCCCTGCTACAATAAAAAAGACTTGATGTCGATGAGAACAATGGTTTGACCCTCCTAAGATTGGTTGTTGATGGTGGTAAATTCGTGGTAAATTCCTTCCCTCTCATTCCTCAACAACTGCAGAGACAAATGAGTTTTGAAAGAAAAAAACACTGGCACTGTAGGTGGGTTAAAATTGGCCTGGCAGTTTTTTCCCATTTCCGCTGATTTTTTCATTTTTTGCCAATTTTTGCGTATTTTTTCCAAAAAATTAGAATGTCAAAATTTTCCATATCCTATGATTTCTTGAAGCTGACTTTTCATTTAATGTTTGACATTGTGAAAAATCACTATTTCACCGATTTTTCAACAATTTTTCGTCTATAATTGTGGCTATACAACAATTCATGCTTATGTTTTGCTTGATGTTGAAAATTCGGTCCTTCACAATATGCTTATGTATATTATTCTGTTTTGTTGTCTTGATCAATTTTGAAGCCTGTTCAAGATCCACAAGGCATGACGACTATCATTGTGAATGCATTAAGACAAACTGGCCAAAGAGGAATCATTAATAAGGGTTGGGGAGGTCTTGGAAACTGTAAGTTTAATAATTCTAACGGTTCTTTTATATAGCTCTTTTCTGTATATGAGAAATAGGGAAAGTCGGATTTTGTAATAGCAACTCAATAGCAATTACTTTAGTTTGTTTATTGCATATCATAGTCATGTGTTACTATATGGAATGTCTTCTCATTATTGCTTTGTTTGGTTAGTGACAGAGCCGGCTGACTTCGTTTACACACTTGATAACTGCCCTCACGATTGGTTGTTTCCACGCTGTGCAGCTGTGGTAAGGTTTCTTAGTTCATTGCTCCCATGGTGATTGCACAGTAGCAGACATTATAAGTAATATAAATAATCTAATATTCTGTAGTTGAATGTATCCATTTATAGCTGTAGGCAGAGTTCATTCCACATCACCTTGAGGAATAACGTATTAAGATCTATCAATGCTCAAGGCTGCAGGATTATGTGTAATCCTGAAGTTCACATTCGTTACCTTGAAATGTCCTTGAAATTGAGACATTCTTCTAGACAACTAGAAATGACTAAAATTAGGCCTTAGCACACTACAAGTGGAATGTAACTTGTCACATATCAGTTTCTTGGAGTAATATCGTTTAATATTGTTACTTTATGCATGTTGACAACCCCAATTTGAAGGGTAGCTGGTTTCCATGGGATGGAAACCCAAACTAAGATTTAGAGCATTCAAATTTCTGACATCACTATTGCGTCCCATCTTGTTGTCTCTATAATTGTTTGCATTCTGAAGGATGCAGAAGAAACATTCGATTGTAGAAAACATTGATGTATTTTTACCTATCATGTATTATTTGATGTTTGTTAACCATGGCTGCAAGTTGCATGCCTTACCCTATTGATATTATTTAATTGAAAAATAATCAATGCTTATCCTATTGTTGTTATTTCATTGAGAAAAATATTCAATCCTGACCCATGTGATGTTACTTAACTAAAAGAGTCATCAATCCCTTTTGCTGATACCTTTAGTACAATACTGTGCATTGCACATGCCAAAATTTTGCTAAGGTATGATCTTTGCTGTCTCTGTGCCAGAACTAGATGAATTTTCTTTTCGTTCTGATTTCCCTTGCATGAAAAAGTTTCATCGAGTTAGTTACTGCAAGGTGAGGTTAAGGGTTATCAAAGATTGTTGGTAGCTGGAAAGAGGACCTACGATATTGCATAAATGGGTGGACATATCAAACATAGGTAAGAATTGTAACACAACTTGGGGAAATATAACTAACCTGTGGATGAGGTACCTTTAATCTTCAAGAAGTTCCAAGCCACCATTTTTCTACTCTCTTTTGTGAGTTAATGTTTGGCATGGTATTATCACCATGAAAGGTCCATATAGAAGTATTGATCCTTGTTGACGATGTGAGGGCCTTAGGTAAGTAAGAGGACTATATAGAGGTACCATGCAAAACATTGTTGAGAAACATTCATTGTGATCTTAATATAGGACGCATTTTATCTTATATTCTCAACTTTGAAGTGAACCTCTTGAGACAAATTAACTTGTGGTTGTGTAAATTGGTATTTTGATGTGGTTGTCATGATCTATGTAAGAGAGAAGGGTCAAGGAGTGGGACTCTTTAGTATAGTTTGATATGGGATATGGGAGTGAGAGGTCTTCAAACTAGACAAATTATTTATTATGTAATCAAAGAGGAACTGACAATACTAATCTATTGATGTGGGAAGATAGAATTTCATTGTAAGATATGTTCCACACAATTTGTCAAGGGTTGTGCTTCTATTTGTGAATGTAAATCAAAAGAAGTTCCCAACTTGAAAGATGCACAATGATAGATTCTACATTAGTATAACTATGCTTCTCTACTATTCCAAGTAGAGTAAAATGATTTGATGTTTTTTCAGTTTTGTCCAAGCAGTTTATGTTGTGCACAGGACACTTTGCCATGATTTTTATGGGGAGTTATAAATGGAGGTGCCCCAAATACCAAATCATTGATGTTATATCTCTCTTATTAGTCCATTCGCCCTAGGAGATGGATTTGCAGATCCTCAGATCGGATACATATTCATATTTGGATGGGATCTGTCAAAAATGGAATCTGGCTTTATAATGTACAAAGACAAGGGCAAGGGTTTGCTAGAAAGAGTGGAGAAGCTCTATGACATGGTGTTGAATTTTAATTGGTGATTGTTGAAATGGAAAACAAAGATGGGTTCTGCGACATGATGAATTTCAATTGTTGATTGTTGGGCATTTTTCAGAAGAGCCATAACTTAGTAGGTTATAAATTATGACTGGGAGGCTGCTCTTATTGAATGCGGTTAGCATCTACAAAATATAGTTTTGTTCTTTTTTTAAAAGTTGAATAAAATTACGAGTTTTTTCCTTTTGGAAAAAAGAACCTATAGCCATAACCTTATAGATTAACCTTATACCAATAAATTAATGAATGTATATGTAAGTAATAGTTAGCTGTAAATGTATAGATGTAATTCTTTATTTAAACATATAATCTGTAATCTATAACTATAACCTTATATATTAAATTAAATCACAAAAATTGATTAATGGATATGCAAGTAATAGGTAAGTATTATTGTCAAGTGGGTGTAGCTTGGGTGGTAGGGAGGAGTCACTATTATGCTCTCCACCTAGATTCTAGTCCCACCGAGATTGACATGCATGCTCCTTGGTAGTCATTTCTACATCAAAGATAACCGACTCACCTAGACATGCGTGGGTTTTCCATGGATGTAGCTAGTATCAATCTCCGGTACAGTGAACCACACAAAAAAAGGTGTATGTATATACTATATTGTTTGTAGTTATACATGTTTCGTTGTTGTACCTAGACACTAGCTTTTCAAAATTCTGGTATATCCATATTTGAATCCTGGCAACTTAGAATTAGAGCATATGGTAGGAATCAGGATGGATGTTAATTATTGCATGAAGTTGGGGTATTTCAGAAACGCCGTTATGGTAAAAACCAGGGATTCACAAACATAAATAATATATATTCTTTTTTGTTAGAATTGCAATGTGGAAAGGCCACAAAATGCAGAACATATCAAAAGGAACAAGAAAATGATGATAGAGCAATGGCCATGATGACAGCTAAGAGCATGGTATGGAGGAGGTAAATCACTGTTTATCTCACTATATTTGAGAAATATGGAAATAGAGAGAGCTTAGACATTTTGGCATGATGTTTCCATGAATGGACATAAGTGGATTGTTGGCCTTTTTCATACAACTGGATATATGCTTGTATGCAAGAGTTAGTAAGTAGCTGAGACATGAAGGTTCAAGTTCAAAGATGAGTGGCACATTTTCTAGCGTCTGCACAGCTTGATTGAAGGCCAGGGTAGAGAGCCATTTTAAGAGCTATTTTGAATCTTGATAATTCCATATTATAAGTCAGGGATATGCCTTTGAACTTCTTGGTACTTGCTTTTGCAGTAACTTTCTGCTAGTTACAGTAAAACCCTACTATTATGGCATCAAAGCAAAATTATGATGATGCAGTTATTTTTGAAAATAATCAAGAGTGCTAAGTGGACTATTCAAAAATCATGAGAAATTAGTCAGTTATGACCAAAGATGAAAAAATCGTTATCGGGATATTATCGCCGAGGGGAAAAAATCGGAAAAAATCGTAATTATCGGGAAAAAATCGTAATTATCGGGAAAAAATCGGCACATACAAAAATATTCATTTTTTTCAATTTTTTTAATATTTAAAGCATCTACAGCATAAAATAAATGCATTGACACATAAATATGAAAAAAAAACTAATATATAAGATGTGTAATATCATGTCTAGTGCTACATCACACATAAAACTGAATCCTGTCCTGAATACTAAGTCCCGAGTCTCAACTCAACCTCAAAATATCAACAAAAAATATAATAATGTATCTCATATCATGAGTCATAATGTTATATACAAAGGAATGCACCAAATAACCTATACTACTGATTTCCTCTGCCCCTCTTGCGAGAAAATGTAACAACTTTCCCTCTAGACGAAGAAGTTGGCGGTGCTGGCAATGGACTCTGTTGTGCTCCAGATCCTGAAGCACTAGGAGCTAAAGGAGGTAGACCACGTCCTCTACCGATAGCAGGGGTAGGTGGTGTCACCTCCTCCTCCTATTGTTGCTCCTCCTCCTCCTATTGTTGCTCCTTCTCCTCCTCCTCATCAAACTCATCATTGATTCATCGCTACTAGAAATGGGATCATCAACAAGAGATACATAAACATCATCTAGCTCAAAGTCTTCAGACTTGGATTGCTCAACCTTAAAATGCGGTAGAAAAAGATTAACATGCCTAACCAGTTGTTTTCCTTTGAGTGAAGGGTACATTTTTGTTAAGGCCACAGTAGGGGAGTTCAACAATCAATACCACCAACATCAACAAAGTTCAACAATCAATGCCACCAACATCAAGGTTCTTAAAGGACTTCATACTCTTGATCAAATGCCAATCTCATACCTTTACACATAATAGAATCAAATGGAAACAATGCAAATCCCCAAACCATGAAACCCTGAAAACCATTAAGTCTGCTGAATTTTGAGTGAAATCTAAAATTGTAGTTTCTCCATATGAAATCCAATGAGGTCGAAACCACTCTTAAACATCCCGAGTCATTTCATGGTAATGTTAAAAATTTAAGTAAAAGGATGAAAATGAAAAATAAAGGAAATATCACTTTTACTTTAAGAATTTAACATTACCATGAACTGCCAACAGGGTGTGTCCGGAAAATGAGAGGGCTGCAAAAATGACAAAAAAAAAATCGATTTTTGAACTTATAGGGTTGCTATTTGATGGGCCCACGATTTTTACTGAAATAATCGCGATTTTTTCGTAATTATCGCGATAATATCGCGCTAACGATAATTTCAAATCATCGTTGAAATTATCGCCGATAATATCTTTTGCTTGAAAAAATTGCGATAATTTCAAATAATCACAATTTTTTCATCTTTGGTTATGACTACCTCTCATGGAAATGGTTATAGATGAATGACTTACTTAACGCAGTTGAATCCCAAAAATGATTTCGAAGATAGTCTTGTTGTGGATATAAATGAATTTAGTCATGTCCCTAAAAGACGTATACCTAAAGTTCCTATGCTTAAAGTTTATGAAACCAGGTTCTTTGATCTCAAAGGTATCTAGAGAGTCCGATACAATTCATCTATTATACCCATCTCCTTGTAAAAACATGCCTACCAAGTCCCCTTCCTTAAACCTACAGATATTGAATTCAGTCTCAGAAAAGGATCCTAGTACGTCCATATTGGTCTCATTCAATTCTAAATCAACCCTCTTGTTAGACCTAGCCTAAATATTTCTGGTGTTTGTTGTATTATTGATGCAGGACATTTAAGCTTTAAGGATGCACTTATCGCTGGATTTGAGGCCCCTTTGCATAATGGTCCAGTATGGAAAACAAAATTTTCCAAATTTTACCTCAACCTGACTAACCCACATATTAACTCTTGCACACAAGCCTATATCCAGTTAAATGGTTTCAATATGGCCAGCTAGTCCCACGTATCTCAACTCCATACATTTGTCTGCCTCAGGTATGTCACCACCACAATGCCTCTGATTAGATATGTTGTCCAATGCACAAAAGAAACTATGGTGGTATTTGAAGGCAACGTGCATCCCATAATCTTTGCATTTACATCAATCACACTGCCACTCAAATGGAATCTAGAGTATAAAAGCAGTTATTGATGACATAAAAGACCATGTGATATGCCTCCTCCACCTCCCTTTGTTTGTAGAGATGATGATCATGGCCCTAGCAAAATTGTGATGGAAAAATTAGCTTTTACTGACTTAGTCTTAAGGTTGTAAAGATTGAACAGGGTATGCATAGTGAAGTGGACTTCTTAGAATTCATAAACAAACAAGCTCAAGTAACTAAAGCAAATAAGTGGATGCAAATAAAAGAACAAATCCCACATATCATGGTCATAGAAAAAGAGCATTATGGTCAAAGTGATCATACAAAGGAATATATGTGTTACGAGTTTCTTGAACCTCTCAATGCTCTAACTCCATTAACCTTTAACAAAAGACAAAGACCACCTCCAAAGCCTACGAATACTAGAAAAAATCCCACCATTTCAACTCTCAGTCACTTAGGCCCTATCTCTGACTTAACAATAAATCCCACATATCATGGGCATAGAAAAAGAGCATTATGGTCAAAGTGATCATACAAAGGAATATATGTCTTACGAGTTTCTTGAATCTCTTAGTGCTCTCACTCAATTAGCCTTTAACAAAAGACAAAGATCACCTCCAAAGCCTACTGATACTAGAAAAAATCCCACCATTTCAACTCTCAGTGACTTAGGCCCTATCTCTGACTTAACTATAAATCCCCTACATAAATCATGAAGGCATTGCATGCATGGTAAGGATGGGAAAGAACCTTGAGAGTCCTATCCAATAATAAATTATCCTTTAGTGAATTAGCTATAAGACTACTTGGGGATTCACAGGTCACTTGGTACATTGGTGGACACAGATACCCCGAGAGTATAGAGATAATATCCTCGAGCATAGAGATAATATCCTCAGAGAAGAAATAGGACCAAGATACCTGTTGAAAAGTTTAACTAGGATCAATCTACATATTGGCTATGTATTTATGTATTTATGTAAAGAAGAAGACAAAGATAGTAAAATATATTTTTGGTATGTTTGCTTCATGGGTTTCATGAGCAAGGCTTTATTCTAGGTCAAAGGACTTCTTCTTGATGTCCTTTAGGGATTTGTCTTCTAGTCATAAATGTACAATTTAAAGAGTCACGTGTATGAAGAGTCACATCAATTTTGTATGCCTCGAGACCTTGCCAAACAAGCTTGAAGTCTTGGCTCAAAATATGGATAAAGTTCAACGTTGAAAGTAGTGATCAAGTCGGCCTCCATACCCCTCCACAAGTTGGCTCAGGAGTAAGCTTTCACGTCGGCTTAATAAAGGGACTTATCCAATATATATGTCTTGATTGCGGCTCTTTTGAGGCACAACAACTTCGGACAAGTCTCTGTGATTCTCGAGCAAATCATATATATAAGAAGAGCAGATTATATATAAGGAGAGCAGATCATATTAGAAGTTGAAATCATATACTATAAACGCAGATCACATGACATAAGAACACATTACCAATTACAGTGTGTATTACATATCTCTGCGTGGACTTCACATCATAGTGGGGTATATATATATATATATATATATATATATATATATATATATATATATATAAGAAGTTATGTTGCCAGGAAACGTGGGCACTGGGACTAGGACGGGGACGGGTGCGTCATTTTTGAAACAGGGCGCGTGGGTTCGTCGAGGGTATGTGTGTGTGTGTGTGTGTGAATTTGAATATTTTCAAACTTTAAACATGAAAACTAAAATATTTATGATTTAAACTTTAAATATTTAAACATGCACATCATTGAACATTGAACATTTACATTGAAATTTGACCTGCAACGTATCATGGGCAGATTTTTCTTGCCTGCGTATGATGGATCATCGAAGTGTTTGGCAAAGGCTTGGGTGGAGAAGCTGGACGTTTATTTTCAGCTGAACCAAATGGCAGAGGTAGAGGCTATCAAGGTGGCAGCGAAGCACCTTGAGAGAGAAGTCCACGACTAGTGGTTCCACGGGATGTCTACGCTGGGTCACGCAGGGGTGACAGCGTATGCGGAGTTCACTCGGAGGTTGGTTGAGGGATTTGATTGGAAGGACCCAGAGGAACATTTTGTTGAGCTGACAAAGCTCAAACAGACAGGGAACCCATAAACTTACATTTCCGAGTTCTTGAAGCTCTCAGTGATGGTTCCAAATCTGTCCTTGGCCAGGAGAGTGTACATGTTTATTGAGGGATTGGCGAAACGTTTGCATGGGCTAGTTAGATCCACTAGGCCTACTATGCTGCAGGACGCAGTGGGGAGGACTAGAGACTTGCAGGATGCCATGCCAAGGATGAGAGCTCCTTTTCCCCACAAACCAACATTCCAGCAGAGGGGGAAAGACACAAGAGCTCCACCCCCGAGGGGGAACCAGGGCCGAGGGCCTTTGGATGATGATACCCGGAGAGACTTGAGACAGAGGAAGTTGTGCTTCACTTGCCAGGAGCCATGGGCATCGAGTCATCGTTGTGCCGTAGGGAAGGCACACTACATTGAGGTCTTCTTTGACAATGAGGGAGTAGAAGAGGCATATGAGGAGTTGGAGGGAGATGCCACGTGATGAATAAAATAATGTAAATAGTGATTAATTAGTTAATTAGTAATTAGGTTGAAAGGGCGTGTCTGATAAGACATGACCTTTCGTGAAGAGGCACCTGCATAGGTATATAAGTAGGCCTCATTTCTAACATTCAATCATCTATCTTATATCTTTTATAATATAATATTTGTATCTCCATGGATATCTTTGTATTCGAAGTGTTTTGGAGTATTTAAGCTTGAGAAGGAACTTTGTTCGCTTCATTTGGTATCAAAGCAGTCGATCTTCTGGCCGCTCATCACTGCACAGAGCTACGCTCCTCGATCCAAGTCCTTGACCATCGAAATTCGTCAACGTTGTTGCCGTCGAAGCGTTTCGCTAAACCTTGGGAGTTTCTCCACTGCTGCTACTGAGTTGATCAGAGGCCTTTGGCCAGAATTAAAAAAAATTGAATAGAAAAAAAAAGCAGGAGGCTTATATAAAAATAGAAAAGAAAAGTACATATACGTGGATATACAAAAGCAAGTTTAAAAGTAAAAAGCAAAAAAATGCGAGGTACTTGGCTTAAAAATAAAAAATAAAAAAATAAAACAATAGATATATATATACAAAAGAGAAAGTTATATATATACTTAAAAAGAAAAAGGAAAAAAATCATTAAAAAAAAAATAAAAAAATAAAAAAAAAACACGAAAGTTAAGCAGTTGCATGCTGCCATCGTCGAATTGTAGCTAATAGAATCCCAGCCCACGCTGCCACGACCAGATTGCAGCCGACAACGTCGTCGACTTCACTGTCAAGACACTGCCACGTCATATTGAAGTCGACAACACCACCCGCTCTGTTGTCAGGACACTGTCGCCACCGCTTGGTACTCGCCCATCCCCGCTCCGTCATATAGAATTCTGGTATAACTTACTGTTGCCGCCATCCAATCAACTGTCTCGACCTCTCTACCATGGCAACGAATATTTTTTCTTGACTGTCAACATCGACGTTGTCCCCCAATTCTCTGCTACTGTCTTCCGCCTTCTCACGCCACTGATACCAGTATGTCCGGTTGGTTCCGCTCTCCGCCGTTCTCCACCCATCGCTGCCCTCCACCTTCCGCTGCGTACGTCATCCTCTCTGCTGCATACGTCGTCCCTTCCTCAGTCGTTCGTTCTCACTGTTGTTGAACTAATGCTTCGATAGCCAATTAACCTATCGTCCAAGCCACAACTACACGCTCTTCTGCCACCAACATAGCCATCATTGAACTGCCACCCCCTGCAAATTGTGAAACTCATTCAAAGAATTTAGAAATTACAAATATTTTAGCCAAAATAAAAATAAATTATCGCTCGTTCATACCATCACATCTTCGCGTCCGGTCGTTTCATACAACCGTCGATTCATCCACATAATCCTACAACTCATATTTTAAAAGTTTCCACACTTGGAGCCTTACCATTTAATTAAGGTCAAAGACGATACAAGTCAAAAACTAAGATTCCAATAAGAAAAATCTTGAAAAAGGAAGGGTAAAGTAATTTTTTTATTTTTATTTTTATTTGAACTTTAATTAAAGGTTAATACTCAACTTTATGTATTAAAAATATATAAAGATTATATATATTATATACAATTTATACAATTCTATATATCCATACAAAGGAAAATAAGATATTTAAAAGGAGTCAATTGAAACAATATTTAAATATTCTTTTTAAAGTATTAAAAAGGAAATTAGTTAAAAGGGTTAAAGATCTTAAGTGATGGTATAAAAGGACAACATTCAAAAATTACATTGAAAGTAATTATAGTTGGAATTACTACAAGATAAAAGAGTATGATATAAAATTAGAAGAATTTACAAGGTTATATTATAATTAAAGTGTTAGCCACTTTAATTAAATTAACACACATAGAAGTAAATGTTATAAGTACTAAAAAGGGTATTTTTGAATTATAAAGAAAGTAATTAATATTTTTAAAAAAGAGAGGTATTATAAAAATAATACCTTATAGTACTAAAAGAAAACAATATTAAAAGTTTGAAAAGTAATATTTTATTATAAAGATCAGGAATATCTACTTTAAAAACCCTAATTTCACCTCTATAAACGCAAATGGAGTCTAATTCGGAAAGGAAAGAAGGTAGATTTCCTGAAAATTATAGTATGTTTGTCTGTGTGCTAATTATAATCAAAGGGTCACTTGCGGGAAAGGAAGTTCTCATATCTATCGATCTTAATCAAGAGAATAATTATGTTAGTACTAAATGTGCTAAGCAATTAGTGATCCCCGAATCAAATATAACTGAAACAAATTCATTTGACGAAAATGAAAAACAATACGACATAAGGAATCTACACCTAAGTATTGGGGAGTATTCCTTGGTCTCCCAATTTACCGTTAAAACCTTATTTTGTAATGATAGTGATGTAAGTCTGGGTTCGCTCTGGATGGAATCCCTAGGGTCATTCATCCTTAATACAAAAAAAAGTTTTTGACATTTTCTTACAAAATGAAAAACATAACGTTACAAGATCTCACGGTGAAGCTGAACTCACTAACACCGGAAGACATATTAGATATCACAAGAGTAGTTCTTCCAGAAAGTAAAAAAGCAATACAATATCTGCAAAGAGAAGTTGACAAAATCACAGCTAACAAGAATGAAGAAGTTGCTCGCCTTCAGGACCACAACGAAAAATTGCTAACTCAAATTAAGAAACTGAGGAAGGATAAGAAGTCGTTGGAAAACAAGGTGCAACAAACTGTCGAAAAAATGAACGTTGATCCAGTAAATGTCTCAACTGAAGAAGGTGACAAGAAAGTTGCAGAAGAAACAAACTTAGATGGCAGACGAACGAGGAACATTCTAAGTGAAGGTTCTGTAACCTACTCAATAACATCCTCGCCAAAAGAAAATCAAAGTCAAACCCAAAAAGTTTCCTATCGACATCCAAATCATGGGAGCAAAAAACTCAACCAAGCTATGTATTTAGAACAAAAACAGGCTGATATTCCGAAGAATACTAACGAATCATCACAAGTTGCCAGTCATCGTAAGATTCCACAGAAGATTGATTTAGGATGGTCCGATCTATTCTCAGTGCGACAGTTTTGTTTGTCACTTAGAGGATCATATCAACTTGTATTGACAAGGATAACTGCCCTGAGATAAGAAGATGTTCGTAGCAGGAAAAGAAATCGAGGCTTTTCATCGACAAGTTTTGAGGACAAAGATTTTTGAGGGGAAGGCAATGTAATGAATAAAATAATGTAAATAGTGATTAATTAGTTGATTAGTAATTAGGTTGAAAGGCCATGTCTGATACGACATGACCTTTAATGAAGAGGCACCTGTGTAGGTATAGAAGCAGGCCTCATTTGTAACATTCAATCATCTATCTCATATCTTGTATAATATAATATTTGTATCCTCATGGATATCTTTGTATTCCAAGTGTTCTGAAGTATTTAAGCTTGAGAAGGAACTTTGTTCGCTTCATGCCAACATTGGTGCACCAAGAGGAGATCGTCCACCACCACCTCCCCCAGTAGTAGGAGGAGCAACATTTGCACCTACTGGAGTGTTGAGAATCTAGAGGGCTAGTGATTAATTCAAATTCTCTTCTCGATAATTACTTGTCAACTTACTTCAGTTACTTATGTCTTCTCTTCTTTAGCTTATACGAGACACAAAAATTAGGCTCCTAGAGCCAGGGAAAAACCTCTCCCTCTTGGAGAGGAAAACCCACGAGAAATTCTTCTTACAGACTTTCAAATGACAAGTACCATGATCGAGATTCAAACCCTTAACCTATGTATGCTTCCAAAACATTGTTATTGTTTTTTTGTTGTCCTCTAATGCTCATCCTTCTTTTCTACACCAATATGCACTGATCAACACCAACACTTGGTCTCTATCTTCTATGATCCATTTGTAGATAGGAAGGTATATCACAGGATTTACCTTACTTATATTTTCATACTGCAATGTAGCCCTTGTATCAAACCAAACTTCAGCCTTTAGCATTATATCACAATACATCATATGAATGCCTTCCACAGATAGACAGTGTATCTCATATTTGTTCGAATACATGTTACTGTGTATAGGCCACATACATCTTGTCACATGTTCCCTTCAGATTAATCCGCAACTTCATCGATGTGATCCACACTTATTTCTTCAGAACTACGCTGTTCACATCAGACTTATTCGAAATTGATATTTACTTTCTTCATCAGAGCAATTCCCGCTTTATACCTTTCAACGCTGTTTTGACTTCACAAGTTATTCCAGATTTTATCACTCTGAAAAATCTCAGGGACATCCGCATCTCTTTTTATCCTTTGAGACTGCACTTTAATCATAGATATATACTGCTTTATATCCGCACTTACTCCAAAATATTTCACATTCAAAAACCGTATAGTATTTCAGAGAGATCCGCATCTTTATACCGACTCCTTTCTATAGTTCGAACACCTCATATTCTTTTCCGAAATTTTTTATACAAGTGACCGCAGAACTTCATGTATATATAGTCTCCATGACCTTGTTTTAGGCCGACCCTTCAAACTGCTAGAAGGCAGACTTTTACTTCTGTTCATAGACCGAGATGGAGGGCATGTATTCCAGCGTTGTAAGTGTAGCTTGGAGCATCATTTAGGAACCATTTCTTCACGAGGTCTATAGCAAGGTCTTGGAGCATTCTCTAGCCACTTCATATACATGACACTTGATTATATTTATAGCCAGAAGACAACCCTAATATACATCAAGAAGAAGTCTATTGACCTATAATAAAATCTTGCTCATGAAAACCTTGAAGCAAGCATAAAAAATACATTTTTTTTATCTTTGTCCACTTCTTTACATAGATACATAATTAAGGTATGATTAGGAGGTACTCATACAGGTACATGGTCACTTTCAAACTGAAGAATCTCATAAGAAGAATCGGATTGGTAATTGGATCTGTATAGCATCATATTAACAAGCATTGCCCTAGTGCAAGGCCTTGACTAACAACCCCATCTCTAAACGAGACAATGGGCTACAATGTTGGTGAGACACATGAATTATAGACACCATAGTCATTGTCTCTCCAAGGTACATACTCCACCAGGTGTTCCCAAAGTATGACCTTCTTGGACTATTCTTCTCTTGGGTATCTAGCCCTCAAAGAATATCGGTCCCTGACTACTCTTATATTGAATTCCCTATCACATTCTCAAAGAGTATCGAATGCCAGATGATTACCCAATCCTCCATTCTGTCTTCCTAAGTGAAGACCAAAATGATGTGTCTATCTCTCCCTCTCAGCCAGGGATGACCTATTCCACAAGGGAATGTACTCATTCTTGTATAAGGAATGTACCTAACCTCATTCTTAGGAATTATCCAATTTCTTCCAAGTAAGAAGCTTATCACAAGGCTCCCTCAATCAGAGACCTGCAGGAGCAATGGTGAGACACCCAGCTTCTCATGAGGAATTCCTCCCCTTGATGTCATGGATTTCGATATTGAGGAATCTTCAACTTTAGCTCCATAGGGCACAGATCATCCATCACTTTCATTCATGAATCATGTCCTCTACCAGAAAGTGATTCATTTGTCTTTCTTATCTGGTCCACCTTTTGTGCCATGCTGCTTTCTTTTTAATGATCTCCAAGGATCTTATATCCTTTCTTATGATTAGCAGCCTTGCACAAATTCATCAAGATAAACATATACATATGAAATTTTTAAAACAAAAGTTACCTCAGTGATGATCTTTCACCATGGCATCTTCCTGTAGGCATCGACATCCTTTATTCAGATTGACACATCTCCTAATGATATGTAATGTCAAGGGTCTTCTTATTTACCTAACTTTTGTTAGAGTCTACATATCCTCCGAGGAGATATTCTAGTCACATATTCTTGGCTTCCGGATGATAACTGCCTCTTGACATGGTTTCACTTCATGATCTCTTCCTTTCTGCACATCTTCATTCCCAGGAAATTCCAATTTCGAGTTCCTTGTTCATATACAACTACCTCATATTCCATATGAGGATATGTTATGTTGATTTCATCTGTTAGTGCATTGTGAGAGATCCTCCTCCATAGATCATACTTCTAAATATAGAAGTGCATTACCTGAAACCATATGACATGAATTTACAACATCTAGTATTAGCATATAAATATATACCTCATACCTTTTTCCTTTGAGTCATCTTGTAGCAATTTTACTAGAATGAAGAGCTTCATTCCCTTGACCTGCTTCATCAATATGTCATCACATCCCAGATTTTTGTAGCATAGAATTCTTGATGAAACCATTCTGCTTTCTTTCTAATTAGTGAATTCACAGAGAACTCCATTAGAAAATGTCAGTACCTGTTTCCATGATGACCCTTGATCTCCATGATGACCCTTGATCTTGATGACTGCCTTCCATCAGTATTGTTATCAGTGAGGTTTTCCATGGGCTTTTTTACTAAGAGCTCTTGCCATGCTTCTATCATGATGCTATTAATATACATTGCTTCCTATCATCCTATTTTACAACCAACAGAAATCACTTAAAGGAGAAGATGATCTTAATCATAGTAGAGATCCCTCGCTTCTTCTTTCTTAGATTTCTTTGCATAAGGTACTACCCACATATTTGAGATACGAGCTTCTTCCTTTTTCCTCTTGTCCTTTTCAGATTTAGGACAATCTCTTTTATAATGTCCAAACTCATTACATCCAAAGCATCGTACTTTGTCCGTATTTCTTCTTTTATTTTGAGGACCAAATTTACCGAATCTTCCTTTCTTCCTGTATATGGCAGCAACGGCTTGATTCCCTCCACTTGATCCTGTATCAACTTTGGCTTTCAGTCTTGTTTCCTCTATTTTACATAGATACCATAAATCATGGAATGGTGTTGCTTCTTTCTTCTCGTATAAACTTGAAGTGAAGTTTCCCCATTCTTCTAGTAGAGCATTCATCACCATTATAGTCATTTCAGTGTCAGACATTACTTTTCCCAGTTCCTGCAGTTGATCTCTTATTCCAGAAGTCCTCGTAAAGTATGAAGTGATTCCTTCTTCTCTTGACAATTTCATTTTGTATAGTTCTTGTCTCAGAGAAATTTCTTCTCTAGCAGTACTCACAGAGAATAGCTCCACCAATTTCTCATATATTCCTTTTGATGATTCTAGTTTTGATACATTGGAGATGAGAGAGTCTTTTATGGATTAAGAATCCTTTGGGCTCTTATATCTTCCTTCATGTATTTGGCATGACTTCATTGTCCTTTTCTTCCATGCAAGAAAGTTTGAAACCCGAACCAGTTTGTTGCTTTCTGTGCAAAGAAGACATTTTGATACATTCATATGAAGTCATAGAGATACTTACTTGAGTAGATGCTTTTCTTCTTCTATGAGCTTCCTTGTTGATAATGATGAATATGATGGCAGGAACTCCCTCTTAGATTAATTTCAAAGTCGGTGATCTAGGATCCTTGATGATCAAAGATTACTTCAGAATGAAGATGTCTTCAATAGTGTTGGGTGGTGCTTGATGATGTGTCTTCCAACAATGTCTTCAATATCAAGAATCTTTGACATCAAAGATTACCTCCTCGATGTGTGGATTCTTTGAATGAGGTTGAAGGTCTTCTTGAGATGGCTTGAGGATTTCCTTGCAAACTGATTTGACTTTTCAATGTAGACTTTGACTTTTGCTTTGATGCTTTCTAGAAAACTGATTTTGATCCTTGAGTGTCTTCTTGTCAAATAGCTCTTTGTCTTGAACACCTTAGCTCTGATACCATGTTGAGAGTATAGAGGGCTGGTGGTTAATTCAAATTCTCTTCTTGATAATTACTTGTCAGCTTACTTCAATTACTTATGTCTTCTCTTCTTTAGCTTATTTAGTCTTTCATCAAGTTAATTATCAAAATACATGAGACATAGAAATTAGGCTCCTAGAGCCAGGGAAAAACCTTTCCCTCTTGGAGAAGAAAACCCACGAGAAATTCTTCTTATAGACTTTCAAATGACAAGTACCATGACTGAGACTCAGACCTTTAACCTATGTATGCTTCCAAAACATTGTTATGGTTTCTTTGTTGTCCTCTAATGCTCATCCTTCTTTTCTACATCAATATGCACTGATTAGCACCAACACTTGGTCTCTATCTTCTATGATCCATTTGTAGATAAGAAGGTAAATCACAGGATTTACCTTCCTTCTATTTTCGTACTGCAATGTAGCCCTTGCATCAAACCAAACTTCAGCCTTTAGCATTATATCGCAATACATCATATGAATCCCTTCCACAGATAGACATTGTATCTCATATTTGTCCGAATACATGTTACTGTGTATAGGCCACAAACATCTTGTCGTTGAAGAAACCGGATTCGTCCCCCAGGGCCCTCGAATCCCAAATCCAGCGAATCAGATAGGATACTCCAGGATTCGTACTTGATTCTTGGGATTTGGTCGTATTTGTATAGGGTACGGCGAGTCCCGACCGTACCCTGTACGGATACGACCGAATCTCGTACAGCCGGATTCGCTGTCTCAAAAAGTGAGATTTTTTGGGTTATAAAAAAATGGTTTTGACTCATTCTGTCTCACCGATTTCTGTTTGTGAAGTGAGCAAGGAGCAAGGGTTTGCAAGAAGAAAGGGTTAGCAAGGAGAAAGGGAGTTTTTTGAAAGAGATTCGAGCATCCGGTAAGTGCATGGTCCTCCACTCCAACAGATGTAGAGATGACAGAGGAGGAGGATGCATCAAAGCTAGAGGAGAGTAGTGGTGAGCATGATGATCGAGATGAGGACAGTGATGCTGATTATGATGATGAGGATTGATGACTCATTGAATCTGACTCATTGAGGCTTCAAGCTTGTAGTCTTGTAGACTGTAGTTTTTTTGTATTTTCTATTTCTATTTGCCATTGGCAGTGTACTTATGTAAGACATTTTGATTCTGATGATTTAATGAGAAAACTATGCTATCTTACTATCTTGTCTTTTTGAGTAAATTTGACAATTGTATGATGTATCAATGTATCAAATTTCAATGTATCATGTATGAGTATCTAAGATCTTAAATCTATGTTTGAATCAATGAATTTGTGTAAAAAATATCTAATTTTTAATATATATATATATATATATATATATATATATATATATATATATATTTTTTTTTTTTTTTTTTAAATATATATATATATATATATATATATTTTTAATAAAATAATATATAACGTATCGTATCCCGGAAGTGTCCTGTTCCGGGGGTCATCGTATCCCGAATCCGATTTTTGAATCCCCGTATCCGGCGAATCCCGAATCCTCGTATCAGGTGACTTAGCTTGTCATATGTTCCCTTCAGATTATGCCACAGCTTCATCGATGTGATCCACACTTATTTCTTTAGAACTACGTTGTCACATTAGACTTATCCGAAATTGATATTTACTTTCTTCATCAGAGCAATCCGCTCTTTATACCTTTCAACGCTGCCTTGACTTCAAAAGTTATTCCAGATTTTATCACTCTGAAAAATCTCAGATGCATCTGCATCTCCTTTTATCCTTTTAGACCGCACTTTAATCATAGATATATACTGCATTATATCTGCACTTACTCCAAAACAATCCGCATTCAAAAACCCTGTAGTATTTCAGAGAGATCCGCATCTTTATACAGATTCCTTTCTATAGTCCAAACACCTCAGATTCTGTCATAAATAAAATAATGTAAATAGTGATTAATTAGTTAATTAGTAATTAGGTTGAAAGGCCATGTCTGATGAGACATGACCTTTCGTGAAGAGGCACCTGCGTAGGTATATAAGCAGGCCTCATTTGTAACATTCAATCATCTATCTCATATCTTTTATAATATAATATTTGTATTCTCATGGATATCTTTGTATTCCAAGTGTTCTGGAGTATTTTAACTTGAGAAGGAACTTTGTTCGCTTCATTTGGTATTAGAGCTGTTCGATCTTCTGGCCGCTTACACTGCACAGAGCTACGCTTCTCTATCCAGGCCCTTGGCCATCGAAAATTCGTCAACGTTGTCGTCGTCGAAGCGTTTCGCTAAACCTTGGGAGTTTCTCTGCTGCTGCTACTTAGTTCATTAGAGGCCCTTGGCCATGTATTTTTTTTTAAAGAAGAAGAAATAAGTTAAAAGAAAAAAAAGGGGACGTTGAAAAAAAAAAACAAAAATTTGAAAAAGTCAAATACAAAAATAAGGGGGGAAGTGATTAAAATAAATTTGGAAAAAATTAGAGTATCAATTAAAAAAAAAATCATATATAAGAATATCATTTAGTTTAATTATAAAAAAAAATATATATATATATAAAAGACAACAAAAATAAAAAAGTAAAAGTGTTGCGGCTATCAGCTCATACACTCTGACACCAAAAAAATAAATAAAAATAAAAAAAACTGATCCACTGCCGTGTTAACAATCGATCGATCCTCATTTCAACCGACTGTCAAGATCTCTGCCTTCAACTACTCCAGTTCATCCATTCCATCCAAATATTAGAGTTCATCGAGGGCTGCTTGCTAGTGAGTGTTCCAACGTCATGCATCAATTTTTTAAATTGAGGAGGAAAAGCAAAAAAAAAACTGGATCCCATTCTTGTTTTTCTCTTACAAATTGTCAATCTAAGTTGGATCCCATCCAAACTTTCCCTCTGCAACCATGTCCCTTGTTGGATGCTCAACTGCAGACGGAGACAAACCACACAGCTGCTATCTCTATGGCACATCGTCAAACCATTACATCAGCTCCGCTACCGCCATTGACCTCTAACAATTGCACATTGCCTTCCCCTCATTCATCATACCGCTCCCATCGAGCCGCACAGCCTACCATCGCAGCACTGCCCACAACATTGTTTCACTATCAAATTACACCTCAAATCCGATAATTTGGTTACAAAAATCGTTGCAGTCAATACAATCACGAGTTTTGCCCTAAGAACTCCATTCACCATTTTTTCATGTACGTATCGATCATATATTTCCGTAAAGTTGTTAATTTTGATACCCTAAAATTCAATTCAATTCAATTTCATCCGTAGGAATTATTGACCCATCCGCATAGTTTCCACCATCATATTGTGGAAGTCAAAAGTTGTGTCAAAAGCTGTGACTCATATACTTACAAGGTGTGACCTTTCGTGAAAAACACAACTTCAATTTCATATAATTAAAAGGTTGAGAACCATATATGAAAATTACAAGGGGATATTTAATAATAATAAAAAATTAAGTACAAAAGAATATATATATATATATATATATATATATATATATATATATATATATTCAAGTTCCAATTTAAGGAAGCATAAAGTTTATATCCTAAAAGTATAAAAAATCCACTAGAAAGTGAAGTATTGAAGTCCTATTATAGCCATTCGAATTGGAATATATGTATTAACAAAAAACAAAGGGGTGTAATAAATGAGAACCATATTATAAACAACAAAAAGAAGGTTTATTGAAATTTCAATAAGGAAGCTTAAAAAAGAAAAAAAAATTAATAATAATAATAATAATTGAAGGAATAATAATTTCATTAAAAAGAAGAAGAGAAAGTTAGGAAGGGTTACCTTAAAAACCCTAAAAACTCAATTCAACAGACAAAATGGAATCAATCATTGATGAAAAGGAAATTGAATCTAATTCGGAAAGGAAAGAAGGAAGATTTCCTGAAAATTATAGTATGTTTGTCTGTACGCTAATTAGAATCAAAGGGTCACTTTCCGGAAAGGAAGTTCTCATATCTATTGATCTTAATCAAAAGGATAATTATGTTAGTACTGAATGTGCTAACCAATTAGCTAAGTCATTTGATACGGGGATACAGGTATACGGGGATTCGAGAATCGGATTCAGGTACGGTGACCCTCAGAACAGGACATGTCTAGGATACGATACGTTATATATTAATTTATTAAAAAAATATATATTTAAAAATAAATATATATATATTAATATATTAAAAATTAGATATTTTTTACTCAAATTCATACAAATTCATTGATTCAAACATAGATTTAAGATCTTAGATATTCATACATGATACATTGATACATCATACAATTGTCAAATTTACTTAGAAAGACAAGATAGTAAGATACTGTAGTTTTCTCATGAAGTCATCAGAATCAAAATGTGTTACATAAGTACACTGCCAATGGCAAATAGAAATAGAAAATACAAAAAAAACTAGAGTCTCCAAGACTACAAGCTTGTGTGTGTGTGTGTGTGTGTTGGTCAATTCCTTTTACCACTGTTCTTAAAGATAAGGTCAAAGTGAGCTTATATCTCTAGATGTAGGGCTGTTTACAGTGACAAAAAACATGCTACAGCCAATTACTTGCTGCTGTTTATAAATTCTAGAACTTATTTCTCAATCCTAATAATGGAAAATGCATCAAGTTGAGAGAGAGGAATGTCTATAGCTGAAAATGAGTTGTTTGAAGCAATTTCTAAGCATGAAAATTTACTTTTCCACTATTTTCAGCTTATAATAACACATGAATTTCAAGAGTCAATAGTCTATCCAGAAACTCTCATAATCAAGGAAATGTTATACGTAGCTCTTTATAGACAATTTCATGTTGTAGAAGTTACGGCCTTTGTATTCAGCATTTGAGTTCCAAAATCATAAGCTTTATGCCCCCAAAGTAAACAACTATAGTAGTATAGTGTGTCTCCACAAACTTTCAACAACCATTACAATATGAGGAGCTCACCTTATATAGATGCAGATTTAAAAACCTCCAATAGAATAATAATATCCATTCCAAAGACCTAAATTTATTCAAGGAATGCATAAGCAAGTAGTATTAATCTAACTAACTCCATGAACCAATCAAAGAAGGAATTCGGATTCGGTATTTTATAAAGCAAAATTGCACTTTTTCTAGACAGCGGATCCAACCATACGGGATATGGCCGTATCTGTACAAGGTACGGTCGGGATTCGCCGTATCCTGTACGGATACGGCCGTATCCCATGAATCGGGTACGAATTGTGGCGAATCGTATCGGATTCGCCGGATTTTGAGATTCGAAGCCCCTGGGGGACGAATTCGGTTTCTTAGCCAATTAGTGATCCCTGAATCAAATATAATCGAAACAAATTCAATTAACGCAAATGAAAAACAATACGACATAAGGAATCTACACCTAAGTATTGGGGAGTATTCCTTGGTCTCGCAATTTATCGTTAAAACCTTATTTTGTAACAATAGTGATATAATTCTGGGTTCCTTCTGGATGGAATCAGTATGGTCATTTGTGCTTAATACAAAAAGGAAGTTTTTAACATTCTCCTACAAAAAGAAGAAAATAACGCTACAGGACGTCAACTTAAAGCCAAATTCAGTGACAATTGAAGACATTCAAGAAATTTCAAAAGTAATTTCTCAAGAAAGTAAAAAGGCGATTCAAAATATGCAAAAGGAAATTGACAAAATCACAGCTAACAAGAATGAAGAAGTTTCTCGCCTTAAGGACCACAACGAAAAATTGCTAACACAAATTAAGAAATTGAAGAAGGATAAGAAGTCGTTGGAAAACAAGGTGCACCAACTTTTCGAAAAAGAGTCGTCAAAACCAACAAATGTAGAAGTTCAAGTTGAAGAAAAATCGAACGTTGATCTAGTAAATGTCTCAACTGAAGAAGACGACAAGCAAGTTGCAGAAGAATCAAACTTAGATGCCAGACGAATGAGGAACATTCTAAGTGAAGGTTCTGTAACCTACTTAATAACATCCTCGCCAAAAGGAAATCAAAGTCACATTAAAAAGGTTCCCTATCGACATCCAAATCACGGGAGTAGACAACTCAACCAAGCTATGTATTCGGAATAGAGACAAGCTGATATTCCGAAGAATACTAACGAATCATCACAAGTTGCCAGTCATTGTACGATTCCATAGAAGATTGATTTAGGATGGTCCGATCCATTCTCAGTGCGACAATTTTGTTTGTCACTTAGAAGATCATATCAACTTGTATTGACAAGGATGACTGCCTTGAGACGAGAAGATGTTCGTAGTAGGAAAAGAAATCGAGGCCTTTCATCGACAAGCTTTGAGGACAAAGCTTTTTGAGGGGAAGGCAATGTCATAAATAAAATAATGTAAATAGTGATTAATTAGTTAATTAGTAATTAGGTTGAAAGGCCATGTCTGATAAGACATGACCTTTCATGAAGAGGCACCTGTGTAGGTATATAAGCAAGCCTCATTTGTAACATTCAATCATCTATCTCATATCTTTTATAATATAATATTTGTATCCTCATGGATATCTTTGTATTCCAAGTGTTCTGGAGTATTTTAACTTAAGAAGGAACTTTGTTCGCTTTAGATTCTTTTCCGAATTTTTTCATACAAGTGACCGTAGAACTTCATGTATATATAGTCTCCATGACCCTATTTTAGGCCGACCCTTCAAACAGCTAGAAGGCTGACTTTTACTTCTGTTCATAGGCCGACATGGAGGACATGTATTCCAGTGTTGTAAGTGTAACTTGGAGCATCATTTAGGAGCCATTTCTTCACAAGGTTTATAGCAAGGTCTTGGAGCATTCTCTAGCCACTTCATATACATGATACTTGATTATATTTATAACCATAAGACAACCCTAATAGATATCAAGAAGAAGTCTATTGACCTATAATAAAATCTTGCTCATGAAAACCTTGAATAAAGCATAAAAAATACATTTTATTATCTTTGTTTTCTTCTTTACATAAATACATAATTACATAGTCAATATCAAGATCGATCCTAGTTACACTTTTCAACATGGAAGAGTCCTTGCATTCTTGCGGGGAGTTCCCAAGTATTTAACGCTGAGAGTTTGAGGCACAGTCTAGAGGCAGTGTGTCTCAGTATTGATGGACAACGGGACCACACATAACTTCATTGATGCCCAACTAGTGCAGAGGAGGGGCATACCGACAAAGAGCTTTGATGGTTTCTCTGTGTTGGTTCCAGGTGCCAGGACCTTGCAGTGCATGTGGTATGTTCTAGCATTAGCGGTGACCATGGGGACATACACAGTGACAGATCACTTTTTTGTGTTCAATATTCCAGATACCAATTTGGTATTTGGTGTACAGTGGCTTATTACGCTTGGGAAGGTCACTAAAGATTGGGAGACGTTGGAGATGAAGTGGATGGATAAGAAGAGTGGGAAGCATGTGATGATCCGAGGCATGCACACATATCCTCCCCAGACAGTTTTTGCACACCGGATGGAGGTAGATTTCCGGAAGGGAGACATAGAGTGGGCAAGTGGAGCTGCGTATTTCGGAGGAAGGAGTTATAGGTCAACCAATGCTTCTCGATGTGCAGTCTATATTGGACCGTTACTCCACGGTTTTTGGGGACATACCACTGGGGCATGCACCTAACCCGAGGTTTGAGTATACTATTGAGCTGAAGCAGGGGATCCAAGCAGTGATCACCACCCCTTATAGGCACCCCAAAGCCTACAGGGATGAGATTGAGAGAGCCAATAATGAGCTCTTGGCATTGGGACACATCAGGCCCAATAATAGTCCCTTCGCTTCTTCCGTAGTCTTGGTGAAGAAGAAGGAAGGCACAGTATGGATGTGCATCGACTGCAGGGCACTGAACAAGAAAACCATGAAGAACTGCTACCCCATCCCCGGGATCGATGATCTGATGGATGAGTTGAGGGGAGTGAAGTTCTTCTACAAGATTGATCTAAGGTCGGGGTACCATCAGATCAAGGTGAGGGACCAGGTTGTCCCCAAGACTACGTTCATATGCCACTACAACCACTTTGAGTTTTTGGTGATGCCCTTTGGGCTGACCAATGCTCCGACCACCTTCCAGTCTTGTATGAACCACATCTTCCGTGGTCGGTTGAGGAAGTTTGTGCTGGTATTGTTCGATGACATTCTCATCTACAACTGCACATGGTAGGAACACTTCCATCACATTGAGGCTGTACTGCATATCTTGGAGGAGCAACATTTCTATGCTAAGTTGTCCAAGTGCGAGTTTGGGCTACTCTACTTGGGGCATATCATCGGAGTGGACGGAGTAAGGGTCCATGAGGAGAAGATCCGGGCCATCCAGGATTGGTCAGAACCGAAGAACGTGACAAATCTCCAGGGGTTTATAGGCATCTGCACCTACTACCGGAAGTTTTTCAAGGGATATTCAAGCTTGCAACACCCCTCACGGATCGCACCAAGAAGTGGGATTTTGGTTGGACAGATGTTGCGGAGAGGGCCTTTAACAGGCTCAAGGAGGTGATGAGCAGTTGCCTGGTGTTGGCATTGCCTGATTTCACACAACCCTTTGTGCTGGAGTGTGATGCTTCAAGAGAGGAAGTAGGCACAATCGTGATGTAGGGGGGGCCATCCTATAGCTTTCGAGAGTCGGAAGCTACTGCCGCATGAGAGATTGTACCCAATATACGACAAAGAGATGCTGGCTATCATGCATGTGTTGGCCAAGTTTCGACAGTACCTGGTGGGTAACAGATTTTGGGTGAGGACTGACCACAACAATCTCCGGTTCTTCCTTGAGTAGAAACAGTTGCAGGAGAGATAACAGAAATGGGTCAGCAAGATCCATGCCTATGATTTGGACATCGAGTATGTCAAGGGGAAAAACAATGTGGTGGCGGATGCTTTGTCACGGAGACTGGCAACGTTGTACTTGATGAGCCTTGACGCAGATTGGAGGGCTCAACTGTTGGTGGTGTATTCCAAGGACTGCTTTTATTATGAGGTATTGGACGGGCATGTAACAGATGACAAGTATCGGATGATGGATGATGTCATCTATTACCGGCATAAAGTTTTCTTGACAGGTAACTCCCAGCTCAGGGAGAAGATCTTGCATGCAACCCACGACTCACTGCTTTCAGGTCATCAGGGGTTCACTAAAACTTATAGGGCCATTAGGGAGAGGTTCTCATGGAAGGGCCTCAAGGAGGACGTACTTTGGCATGTCAGGGAGTGCGAAGTTTGTCAGAGGAACAAAGGGGAGCTGAGTTACCCTATAGGTTTGCTACAACCGCTTCCCATTCCGGAGGGAAAATGGGAGAGCATCTCCATGGATTTCATCACAGGCTTGCCCATGGTGTAGGGTAAGGATTGCATCTTTATAGTTGTTGATCAACTGACAAAGTATGCACATTTCTTTGCCATCTCCACACAGTATACTGCTTCATAGGTGGCCGAGTTGTTTTTCTGGGATGTTCTCAGACTCCGTGGTCTTCTAAAGACCATAGTCAGTGATCGGGACAACCAGTTCATGTGCGGATTTTGGCAGGGTCTATTCCGTTTGGTGGGTACCAGGTTGACCCCGAGTACCAGTTATTGCCCACAAACGGATGGACAGACAGAGATAGTGAACAAGTGGCTGGAGGGCTACTTGAGAAACTATGTCACGGGGCAACAGAAGGCTTGGCTGCATTGGCTTTACCTGGGAGAGTACTGCTACAACACGACATTCCATATGTCGATTGGTATATCTCCATTTTATGCTTTGTATGGTTATAATGCTCTAACTTTTGTTGACGTAATGTTTGGAGCTAGCAAGGCCCCAAGGGCCAAAGATTGGATCCAAGAGAGCCAAGACATACTCCGGGCTCTCAAGGACAACCTGACCACAACACAGAACCAACAGAAATTGTATGCAGACAGAGGCTGCATAGTGAGATATTTTGAGGTCGATGATCTAGTTTATCTTCGTCTTCAGCCGTACAAACAGTCCACACTGAACCAGAAAGGAGAGGAGAAGCTCGAGCCCTGCTTCTATGGACCATACAGGGTGATTAGACGAGTTGGGGAGGTAGAGTATGATCTAGAGCTTCCAACTAGGAGCTAAATCCTCAACATTTTCCACGTTGCATGCTTGAAGAAAGCTCTTCGGCAGCAGGTGACTGCAATATGGAGCTCCTGAGTCCTACCTACAGATGATGAGGGGCATTTGGTGCAGCAACCAAAGGCTATTCTAGACACTCGAGAGAGACAACTGAGGAGTATGACCGTCAAGGAATATCTGATCAGATGGAGGAACCTTTGAGATGAGGATGCCACTTGGGAGGGGGAAAAGATCCTTCGGCATCCATCCTTGTAGTTGCTTCAGGACAAGCAACGTTTTGGCGGGGTGGATTGTAATATTCCCAATTAGCAAACAGTTAATTGGAATATTCATTTTTGTTAAAATTTTCCTTTCTAAAGTTCATCAGGAAATAAAGTGGTGAAGGGACCCATAACCCAACAATAGAGTAAAATCACTTTCCTAAAGTCACTTAGGCAAGATAATTAAAAGGCAAGGCGAGTCCCATGAGGTCAAGTGACAGCGCAGGAGAGGTGGCAGCTTAGTTAGTGCAGGGGAAGTGTGGGGACAGGCAACGCAGTGTCAGCGTGGGGACAGGCAGCGCAGAGCAGCGTGGGGACAACGTGGTAGAGGGACAACGCAACACTAGTGGGCCCAAGGGAACGTTGGAGGCTCAATATCATAAAAAGGAGATGGGGGCAGCCATTCTCATTCATTCATACATCTTCAGAATTTCTGTCTATCGAGACCAGAGCATGCTTGAGATGTTTAGCTGAGTCTGCAAGTGCTGTTTAGCACACGGGTGTCTCGGAGTGGAGATCCCAACCTCGTCCTCAGGGGACTTTGAGTGCCCGCTCAGGAGAGGAGTCCTACCTTCAATTTTTGAGAGCAACATCATTGATTCAACACCAGGATTACGCAGCTCATCCCAGGGCAGTGGAGTCACTCAGGGGATTACGTATTCAAGGAGGAGAGCAGCTCCAGAAGAGGAGGAAGCTTGAGGGATTTCAGTTCGAAGGCTTGTGAAGGGATCAACCCTTCCATATCAGATTTCCTTGGGTAGTTGGAGGCCATTCTTTCCAGTAGTTCGTCCTAGAGGCCAACGTACCCAACAGAAGTGCGTAACCATCCCAGGGGGGTGATTTTCCGAGGTCTGCCTTTCCGAAAATCCTTCGCGGGTTATTCTAGGTTTTTGGAGGAGAGTCTGGTGTCCAAGTTTCAGATTTTTCTGAGCAGCAAAACAACCCCTTTTTGCAGCCTCTTTCCAACCAGCAACAACATTTCCAGCAAGACAATGTAGAGGAGGAGCCACACAGAGTAGTAGAGGACCAGACTTTCTGAGCAGGGAAAGAGAGATTCTGAGCACTACTCGTACTTGTCCCTCATTTCAGAAATATTAATAAAATGGCTCAATGTTTCTGGTTTATTTGCATTGTTTTTCATGTATGCTTCTATTTGTTGTAGTTTTTGTTTGTGTTGCTTTGTATTACTGTCTATTCCCAATTTGGGATATTACATTTTGCTTTGGCTCGAAGAGCCTAAATTTGTGTCTCTTGTGTTTTTGGTAATTGACTTAATGAAAGACTACATAAGCTAAGAAGAGAGACATAAGTAAAAAAAAAAAAGTAGACCCACAAGTAATTATCAAGAAGAGAATTTGAATTAATCATCGCTCCTCTAAATTCTCAACATGGTATCATAGCTACGGTGCTGAACACAAGGGCTACTTGACATGAAGACACTCAAGGAAGCAAAGATCAAAGTTTGGGTTAAAAGGTCAGATCAATTTGCAAGGAAGATTCTTCAAAAGATCCACTAATCAAGACGATAATCTTTGCCATCAAAGATTTATATTCAAGACATTGTTGGAAGAGACAACATCTTTTTGGAAGACATCCTTCTGTTGGAAACACTGAGAGGGGGGTGAATCAATATTTCTTTTCAATAGTTAATTTTAACAGTTAGATTACTTATATTTAGAACACAAAATGAACAATGATGGAATAGATAATTTTATTAATTTTTTCTTTACAATAAGTAAAGTACAGTAATGATATAGGGCTCCAACCCTAGATGAAGACTCCAATCTTCCACGCTCCAACCTGTATTGTGGCAAGCACCAACTTGGTCTTTCCAAGGCTCCAACCTTTGTCAATTTGAGGCACCAACCTCTAGGGCTCCAACCCTATCTCTGGTATAGGCTCCAATGTGGTTTCTTGAGAACTCCAATCCTCTAGGGCTCCAACCCTATCTTCCAAGGCACCGACCTTGTCTCTATGAGGTTCCAACCTCTTGGGCTCCAACCCTCAACTTCACTTCGTCAAAATATGTTTGGTTATTCTTCACGGCTCCCAAAGTCTTCTTCAATGAGCCATGTCAATCTCTTAGCCAATACTGCCCTCAAATGATCTCCAATATGCTTAGCTCATCAATGAAAACTTGGTCTTCTCATGAAGGTGTCACCACAACTCTTCATGGTACCCAAACACAATCTTCAAGGTTACCTCATGAGGGATTAATCATGGGTGTTCAAGAATGTCTCCGATAGGCTTCAATAGGTCTGCACACAATGTCCTTTAACAAGTTGATCCAAGACAACTCCAGGTCTGCTCCAACAGTGTTGTTTAATAATCCTTCTCAAAGGCTGCACTGAAAAGGTTCAATTAATATTCCTCAAGGTATGCTCAAACCTTATGTTCTTCAAGTCTTCAACAGGGTTCTTTAGGGTCTCCAATTGATTGCTTAACAAAGTCTGCAAGTACTTCAAAGGCTCAATTCTATTCACAAGAGGAGATTACACCAAAACTGATTTATCCAAGCCCAACAAATCTGAGGTCTGCTATTCGAGTCCAACAAATCCAAGTTCTGTTATCTGAGCTACATGAATCCTAGATCTGAGCTACTCCAATGGTACTCTTGCTACAGGTGTATCGAGCTACACTGGATATTTAGAAGACTGTCAACAGGAGACTGTTCTTCAAAGAATACAAGTCTGATGCAAGGATGAGTATAGGTCACAGCTCTTACGGTACATTGTCTGCGCCTCTAAATCCCAATTCTGTCCACACAAAACTTACACGAACAATCCTCTTTCCACAGGTGACTAGATCCAAGTTTCTTCAAAAGATTAGCCTAAGGTCTGTCCACTGTTGAGCTCCCATAGATGACTGATCACACCTGCAATTCAGTGCTGCTAAAGGATCGAGCTGTAGTGAGGTCACAAACTGCTGTTTCAAGGATGCTTCAATATGTCTTCAACAGTTCTCCAATGAAAAACTCCAACAACAAGTCTTCAATCAATGCTCCAAGCAATGCTTAAGAAGACTGCTTCTAGATTTGCTTCAAGGCTGCTCCAACGTCTACTACAAGAATACATTCAATCTGTCATCATCAAACTTTACTGTCCAAAGCTCCAAGTGCTCTGTTGTTCAAGAGCATCAATTGATGCTTTTGCACTTAGTTTTGTCAACAATACATCAATATTCAAGCCACTGCAATCTGAGTTGAACTCTGGTGACAACTCACTAATCCTCCACAGGATGCTGTAGCATATATAATCCGAGTGAGACTTCTACATAGATCTGAAGTTTTAAGTGCAAGCACCCAAATGGCTGTCCGAGCTCTTGTAGCTAATTCGAATCTGGAAACCCAAACAAGTTTGAGATGCTGACCTTAATTCCGAAGTCTGAGATTTATATCACGAGTTTCTGTGGGAGTTTATATCACTGTTTTGATCCAAGCATATGTCTTTATCACAGGTCCAAGAAGTATGGCAGCTCCTGAAGTTTTTGCAGCTCTCTGTACAGGTCTGAAGGTATTGCAGCAGGTCTGAAGTCTTTTGCACGAGATTTATAGAAGACTGTCCTTCCTCAACAGAACTGTCACAAAGTTATTACAGCCCCCTAACACATGTCCGAGTTCTCAGTCCTTTGATCGAGTCATAATCCTTTAGTCCGAGCCTTTGTTCCTGTCATACTTTTACTGTCCGAGTTGCTGTGTGAACTTAGTCTGAGCTGTCTAGAATCTGATCACTTTAATCAAGCATAGTCGCTGTAATCGTCAAGAATCCGAGCCAAAATATCACTGAGAAACCCTTATAAAAAATGCCCTTGTCTCTTCCTTCTTTTGTTCACGAGATGTGAACAGTTTTTTTCTCTTTTCTGTGTTGTTGACCGAGTTCTAGGGTGAGAAAATGAATCTCGTACTGTATATAAATAGCATTCTTTGGAATGATAACCGAAAAGCCACGCCCCTATTTGGAGGCCAACATGAGTAGGCTAGCACAGGTCGGCTCAAGGACAGATTTATTTCCTTAACTTGAAAAATTCATATCTCCCAAACCACTTGGAGTTTTGGGCCATGTAATAGCTCATCGGAAAGGCAAAATTATGCTGTAAAACATGGTATAGGTATCAAATTGAGTGGCTACCTCTAAGATAGTAAAAAACATTTTTTTATGTGACTGGTCATTAATTAGTGCAGAATTTGAGGCAGGGCAGATAGGCTTCTCTTGTTAGGCTTCTTCATGGTTTTGGCTTCTTCATTGTTTAACACCTTCATCATAGGATCATGGTAGGACATCAACAATGCGTGTATTACATAGTGGCGCAGTGATATATTATAGGCGGTATCATTAGGAAGGTCTCTTTCAATCATCAATCACGTCATCACTTAGTCTTCCAATCTTCATCAAACACCATCATTAAGTGTGGTCATATAAGTGTATAACATCATCACAAGTATGGCTTCACATCATGGGCTTGTACTTAGGGACTAGATCACCAATCATACACTTGGAAACTTCGTAGGGCAAGACATCATCATCTGGAACCAGACATCTCAAGAATATTGACATTTCAGTCAAAGCCATATTGACATTATTGACAACCTTGATTAACAATCTCCCCCTTTGTCATTGATGGCAATATTCTTGCCCTTCCAACATTCTCTCCCCCTTTGACATCAATGGCAAATAGGATGCCCAAGTACTCCCCTTGTCAAGCTGCTTATTTTCTTCATGAATAGTAGTCCTTCATAGGTATGTTACTCGCCTTGTCATGGTGCTCTTCCTTCTGGCAATGTGGTCCATGATAAATGTGTTTACATTTCTTCATGTGATGTACCATCTCCCCTTGTCTGCACAAATTCTTTTAGATCATCAAGGATTGCTCTCCTTGTGTGACCAAGTAGAAGGCATTATCATAATATCATGTTTTTCTTCAATGGAGTTACTTCCGAGAGACGATTTATCAGGATTGTCAATGTGTAACTCATCAAGGATTTCATAGGGCCCACTCACGGATCACTTTCCGCAAGAATACTCAAGAATCACAAACTCCCCATAACTGTATGCATTGTCTCTTTTTTGCAGGGTTTCACCTCAAATACTTGGAATATTAAGGATGAATTCATCTAGGCAACAACATGTGTTGTTCGCTGGAGTGTTCAAGGGACTTTCAGATTCAACTTGTTTCCTTCTCCATACTTGTGTAGCTTTCTTCTCTGGCATTTTTCTAGCTTGTGCAGGGGCCCAAGTCAAGTTACAATCACGTGCCATATGTCCAATGTTATGGCAATTGAAGCACTCCATCTTTTTCATGAATGAGTAATCATGACTTTTTTTTGAAATATTGTTTCTAGAAGAATGACAGGGACCATTATATTTGTCTTTGTGATATGCCCTACAATCTTTTGCCATGTGCCCAAAGTTTGTACAAGAATAGCAATAACCAAGAATTATACTTTGGTACCTGGGAGATGAAGATTTCCTTGATGTACTTCCGAAGTCTTTTTGCCTTGGGATTCTTCGATGATATTCATTGCCTTTTGTATTCTTGACATCATATATAAGTCTCCTTGGAGTAGGATTTCTTCCATTTGCATCTTGACTCTTGCCTTTGCTGGAACTGAGAACATCAACATCTTTTTTTGACTTCCTTACATCCTTGTTATTTGAAGCATTATTATTCTTGCTTGAGGATTCACCTGCATAGCCAAGACCTGATTTATCAAGGGGAGACCTTTGATGACTTAGGATGTCATCTAGGGTTTGAGAGCTTTTCAAGTTCTTATTCATCAAGTCAACTTCCTTTTTAAGAAAGACAATTTCTCCTTTCAACTTTTCACAATCTTCATCTTTCATTACTAGTTGCTTCTTCATTTCTTCCATCATCCTTGTTGCTTCATGTGCTTCGATTTCAAGGGAGATGATATTTGATTTCATTACGAAGACTTCTTCATTCTCCTTTGCTAGACTTCTCTCCATTTCTTCTTTTATTCTTGTAGCTTCACATGTTTTGGCCTTGAGAAGATTGATGTCTGATTTTAGTTTCAAGATTTCTTCATCCTTTTCTTCTAGTTGGCATATCATGGTGTTTCTCTCCTTTTTTGCTTCATTGACTTGTCCTTCTATGAATGCCAAAGTTTCCATCACATTCTCAACTCCTTGCGCTTGTTTAGTTGAGATCTAAGAGAGGAGACCTCTTCCTTGTATTGACCAATCTCTGCTTCAAGATTGTACAAGCTCTTAAGTCTTTGTTCAAGGTGGCTTGACAAAGTTTCTTCCCTTTTCTTTGCCTTATCCAATTGGCTTGTCATAGATATGACTTCTTCATGATGCTTTCTTTTGTTTTGATGAAATTCCTCTTTAAGTTTGGGGAGCTCTTCATCTCTTTCTTGTACTTGAAGCTGGACAAAGTCAACTTCCTTCCTTGTCTTGTCTTGGTTACCATCTTGTGCTTTCTTCTTAAGTTCTTCATTTTCCTTTTTCAAACTGTTAATCTCTTCCATGGAAGCCATAAGTTTATTCAGGAGATCTTCTTCAAAGTCTTCTTTGTTCTCTTCATCTTCTAGGTCTTCTTTAACCTTGTTGTCATCTCTCTTATCTTCAGCTTCCTTGATGGATTCTGGACTTATTTCTTGTTTTCCATCATCTTTTTGACTAGAAATCATTGTCAATGCTCCTTTTGAATGAAGATCATGAAGTTTGTCCCATATGACTTTTGCTGACGAACATTTTTCAAAATTGGCTTTCACAGAATTTGGTAACCCATTCAAAATTGCCTTCGTTGCTCTTGTATTGTACTCCTTGGTTTCTTCGTCCATCATGTCATTAGTAATCACCGATTTTCAAACTTCGATACCTTGAGTCTTCAAGAAATTCCTCATTCTTGCCTCACATATATCAAAATTTCCATTGAACAAAAGAGCCTGCGCAAATTGATTGACTTCAATTTCGATGGTTGAGGAAGACACATATTTAGGAGGATTGGAGACTTTCTTCCTTGGCTTTGCCATTTGTGTTCTAATGATCAACCTTCAAGCTGTTAGGCTTTGAGTGAAGGTACTGGCTCTAATACCAATTGTTGGAAACACTGAGAGGGGGGTGAATCAATATTTCTTTTCAGTTGTTAATTTTAACATTTAGATCACTTATATTTAGAACACAAAATGAACAATGATGGAATAGATAATTTTATTAATTTCTTCTTTACAATAAGTAAAGTACAATAATGATATAGGGCTCCAACCCTAGATGAAGACTCCAATCTTCTAGGCTCCAACCTGTATTGTGCCAAGCACCAACTTGGTCTTTCCAAGGCTCCAACCTTGTCAATTTGAGACACCAACCTCTAGGGCTCCAACCCTATCTCTGGTACAGGCTCCGACCTTGTTTCTTGAGGACTCCAATCCTCTAGGGCTCCAACCCTATCTTCCAAGGCACCGACCTTGTCTCTATGCGGTTCCAACCTCTTGGGCTCCAACCCTCAACTTCACTTCGTCAAAATATGTTTGGCTATTCTTCATGGCTCCCAAAGTTTTCTTCAATGAGCCATGTCAATCTCTTAGCCAATACTGCCCTCAAATGATCTCCAATATGCTTAGCTCATCAATGACAACTTGGTCTTCTCATGAAGGTGTCACCACAACTCTTCATGGTACCCAAACACAATCTTCAAGGTTACCTCATGAGGGATTAATCATGGGTGTTCAAGAATGTCTTTGATAGGCTTCAATAGGTCTGCACACAATGTCCTTTAACAAGTTGATCCAAGACAGCTCTAGGTCTGCTCCAACAGTGTTGTTCAATCATCCTTCTCAAAGGCTGCACTGAAAAGGTTCAATTAATATTCCTCAAGGTATGCTCAAACCTTATGTTCTTCAAGTCTTCAGCAGGGTTTTTTAGGGTCTCCAATTGATTGCTTAACAAAGTCTGCAAGTACTTCAAAAGCCCAATTCTATTCAAAAGAGGAGATTACACGAAAACTGATTTATTCAAACCCAACAAATCTGAGGTCTGCTATCCGAGTCCAACAAATCCAAGTTCTGTTATCTGAGTTACATGAATCTTAGATCCGAGCTACTCCAATGGTACTCTTGCTATAGGTGTATCGAGCTGCACTGGATATTTAGAAGACTGTCAACAGGAGACTGTTCTTCAAAGAATATAAGTCTGATGCAAGGATGAGTATAGGTCATAGTCCTTACTGTACATTGTCTGAGCCTCTAAATCCCAATTCTGTCCACACAAAACTTACCTGAACAATCCTCTTTCCACAGGTGACTAGATCCAAGTTTCTTCAAAATAGCCTAAGGTCTGTCCACTGTTGAGCTCCCATAGATGACTGATCACACATGCAATTAAGTGTTGCTATAGGATCGAGCTATAGTGAGGTCACAAACTACTGTTTCAAGGATGCTTCAATATGTCTTCAATAGTTCTCCAATGAAAAACTCCAACAAGTCTTCAATCAATGCTCCAAGCAATGCTTAAGAAGACTGCTTCTAGATTTGCTTCAAGGCTGCTCCAACGTCTACTACAAGAATATATTCAAACTGTCATCATCAAACTTTACTGTCCAAAGCTCCAAGTGCTCTGTTGTTCAAGAGCATCAATTGATGCTTTTGCACTTAGTTTTTTCAACAATACGTCAATATTCAAGCCACTGCAATCTGAGTTGAAGTCTGGTGACAACTCACTAATCCTCCACAGGATGCTGTAGCATATATAATCTGAGTGATACTTCTACACAGATTTGAAGTTTTAAGTCCAAGCACCCAAATGGTTGTCCGAGCTATTGTGGCTAATTCGAATCTGGAAACCCAAACAAGTTTGAGATGCTGACCTTAATTCCGAAGTTTGAGATTTATATCACGAGTTTCTGTGGGAGTTTATATCAATGTTACCAGACTCGGAATCGGCAATAAATCGGCGAGGCAAAAGAGCGAAGTGTTTGAATCAGAGCGGGAAAAAATCGGGAAAAAATCGGCAAATTCAATAAATAAAGATATACACATATATTGAATTAAAACAAATACTTTTCATTGATATTCAATAAAGCCATGTCCAAACAATGCATAATATCAATAGATGTCCAAAATATCATGAATGAATAAGTATCTCATATATGTTATGAGTCCAAACATGATCCGAAGTACTGAGTCATAACCAGTGACTACATAGAACCACAAGCGTATGCTTCTAAAAGTTTACAAAATTGAAAATACTGCCAAGCAAATTAGTAAAAAATCAATAACTGAGAGTCTAAGACTCTAAGAGTGAGAACTAGAAGCAATTCCTCCCACTCCTTCACTTGCTTGACTCTCTAAGTTCTCCAAGTCATGTAGACTTAAAAGAGGAGGCTCCTCCTCTATTTGGACCCAATCTAATGCATTTGTAGTTTGCAGATCTATCTCCTCAAGGTCGATTGGTGAATGATCCAAACCTGTCATTATCGTGAGACATTGAAATGTAAATTAAAGTTTGAACTTTAAAGTTTAAATTTTAAAGTGCAAATCAAATTATGAAAACTTCAAATTCAGGCTCTCACCTTGTATTTGCTTGTTGCGAAGTCGTAGATTATAATGGACAAATACAAGGTCATTTAAGCGCTTTTGTGTCAATCGATTGCGCTTCTTAGAATGTATTTTTTCAAACATGCTCCAGTTGCGCTCACAACCTGAAGCACTACATGATTGGTTTAAGATTCGAATGGCGAATCTTTTCAAATCTGGGGTATCACTACCAAAATTTTGCCACCAAAGACCTAACAAATGCCAAGTGTTTGTGAGTAGTAAGCACTAAATAATAAAAACTTAAAAGAAAACAAAATTTAATAAAATATTTAACATACAAAATAAATTTTAAACAAATTTAATGAATTGATGAAGCCTTCAGGGTACCTGGCAGCATCCTAGTCCTTTCTCGTATAGCACTGGTATAGGCAAATAATTTGGCTGGCGTCCTATAATCCTGTAGTTGGGAAAAGACACGGCTTTGAATTTTTGGATCAGGGGAGCACCTTTCAATGCATGTCATAAGTCCTCTGCCAACCTCCCCATCTTCATTAAATTTGCTCTTATCATAAAAATACTGTGGGTTTAAGAAGTACCCAGCAGCATGTAAGGGGGAATGCAATTGCCTATCCCAACGTGCATCAATAATATCCCAAAGAGGTAAATACTTTGCCTCCTCATCCCCATATCTTCTTTTGATGGCCTCCTTTGCGAGATCCATCGCCTCATAAATGTAACCCATAGCGGGTTTGTCACCATCAACCATCCTGAAAGTTAGCTTTCAAAATTAATGAATTATGAAACTTTGAAAATAAAAAGAAGCTTGAAATGAAATTTTAAAAATGAAAAAAGTTAAAAGACTTGAAGTACCTGAGAACTCTAACAAGGGACTCTGTCACAGCAATAATCTCTTCGGCATCTTTCCAAAAACCGTCATTAAACACAAGTGCAACAATTTCAATGCCTTCAAGGGTCTTGGAATGTTTAGATGCTATCCACTCAGGCCCCAAGAACATCCTCTTCAGATTTATCTTTTGCTCAACCACAAATTGCAAAGATATGAAATTTGTTGCAAATCTAGTCACTGCAGGTCGAACAATTTCTTTACCTTCAGTGTATTTTCTCATGGTGTTTAGGACAATAGTGTGGTTGTATAGGTATTTGGTTATGGATTTTGCCTTCTCCACAACCTCATGTATCCAATGAAGCTTACCAATGTCCTCAAGCATTAAATCTATGCAATGGGCAGCACAAGAGGTCCAAAAAATAGTGGGGTGCCTAGTCTCAAAAAGTCTACCAGCAGCCATATAATTAGCTGCATTATCGGTGACAATTTGTACAACATGTTCTTCTCCCACTTCTTGAACGACTTCCTCCATCATTTCACAAATAAGTTGGGCAGTCTTAACCTTTTCTGAGGCGTCCACTGATTTGAGAAACATTGTGCCTGCTGGACAAGATACAAGGAAATTTATTAAAGTTCTATTCCTCTGATCGGTCCATCCATCACTCATGATGGTGCAACCTGTCTCTACCCATGATGAACGAAACTCAGCTAGCACAAGCATGACATCTTCAACACTCTCTAACAATAAATCTGTCCTAAGGCTCTTTGATGTAGGGGCTTTGAATCCTGGACCTGCAACAGCAACTGCATCAATCATAGCTTGCCAATAAGGACTTCTGGCACAATGGAAAGGTATGTCAGAATATAACCAAAAGTTAGCAATGGCCTTCCTTGCCTGTTTATGGATATCTTTTTTCCAACCAGTGCCATCCAAGGTAGGTTGGGAACCAGGTTTTGTGCGGGGAGGGAAAAAAGTGTTTATGTTTCCACCTCCAGTGTTGAATCCAGGTCGATTCATCTGGGCTTGAGTTTGACTTTGACTTGGACTTGGAGGCATGTGTGAAAAACTTGGGAATGGCATTGAGGACTCAACAGAAGGAAATGAAAAGGGGGTATTGGAAGAAGAAAGGTCAGCGCCAAGAGTTCCTATTTCTTGTTTTTGCTTTGCGCTCTTAGCATTATTCTGACTCAACATGTCAAGGGCCAAGGTTGCTTGGTGTTTGACATTATCGTCAACCTTGTCACAGAGACCTATATCATGCCCGGGTATTTGTGCAAGGTGGTACTTGAATCTATAGACGCCTCCACTACATTCTCTTTTGCAAAATTTACAAAGGAGCTTGGCGCTTCTGGGAATCTTGTCACAATAAGCCCAAGCAAAATCCTTCTCCCTCGGCATTGTAGTTGTTTTGGAGTTGTGTTTAAATTGTGGCTTCTGTTAAGATTGAAGAATCAAGATTTGAAGTTGTGGCTTTGCTGCTTTTGTTTAATTTATTGCTCCTGCTGCCTGCAAGACAAAATAAATAAAAATTAAAAATCTGCAAGACAAAATAAATAAAAATTAAAAATGCAGATAAGTAGGAGAGATGGACAATGATTGAAACTTGAAAGTTATTGGTGATTTTTTGGATGCTAAAGCCTAATGGTAGTGAAAAAGCACCTAACATGGAACTAAATGAATTAAAATAAAATAAAGTTCTCTGACTAATCACCAATCCCTGATATCTATTTTAATTTTTGACCCAATTTTTCAGCATGTGATTTACAGCTTCCTTATTTTTCTTTCCACTACCAGAATTTTACAAGTTTGCCCTGGACGATTTTGAAAGCCTCTTCTTCATAATTCCAAGGGGAGATTCAGAATGGTTTTACCAAGATGGGAAGTGTTCTTACTTTCTACCTACGTGGATCAAAATGGGGTACCGTTTGGTTATTGACAGGGCTGGTCTACTCCATGAAGCATCACCTTTTCCCATTCTAATCCCTGTCCTCCCTATTTTTGAATTGTGGGGAGAAAATTTATGTTGCAAGGGATATGGTAAACATAGCAGAACCAGAAAGGATACACACAGGATTTCGGTACGATGGAATCTGGGTTCTGGTGTTCCGATATGCAAGTGATATCTATATGGGTTCTCACATTTGAAAATGCTATCTATATGACTTGTAGTATTTGGCATTTAAATGATATCTATATCCAGATTCAGAACCACTGCCTTAGGTTCAGCACAATCCATGGATGGTTCCGCCCAATGGTAATTGGAGCCGGATTCCCTCCGGATTGAGAAAGCCGACAATAATCTGAACATGAAACTTAAGCAAATAAAATAATGAACCCGATAAAACTCAGAATCTCAGATGTAAGTCAAATAATGAAGTTATGAACCCGAACCTCCGCGCAGGAAGGCGCTGCTCCACGAATCACGATGATGGCGCTGCTGCTCCACGGTGAGCTTTGATGGCTTGAGCAACCACGATTATGGCACTGCTGCTCCACGGTGAGCTTTGATGGCTCGAGCGACCACGATTGACGGCAAATGATATCCTCAGCGAGCGGGTGTGCGAAACGGACGCGGCGGGACTGATTAAAACTCTACGGTGACAATTTTTAAAAAAAATCTAAAACCTTAAACTGCCGATTCAGTCGGGAAAATCGGGAAAATCGCCGATTTGAAACGCCGATTTGAAACTCCGAGCTGACTCGCCGATTTTGACTCGCGCGTAGTTGACTCTGCTCGTTTGGCCACCGAGCAGAGTATGACTCGCGATTTAGCCGATTAATCGCCGAGTCCTGTTTCACTGGTTTATATCACTGTTTTGATCCAAGCATATGTCTTAATCACAGGTCCAAGAAGTATGGCAGCTCCTGAAGTTTTTGCAGCTCTCTGTACAGGTCTGAAGGTATTGCAGCAGGTCTGAAGTCTTTTGCACGAGATTTACAGAAGACTGCCCCTCATCAACAGAACTGTCACAAAGTTATTACAACCCCCTAACACATGTCTGAGTTCTCAGTCCTTTGATCGAGTCATAGTCCTTTAGTCCGAGCCTTTGTTCCTGTCATACTTTTACTATCCGAGTTGCTGTGTGAACTTAGTCTGAGCTGTCTAGAATCTGATCACTGTAATCAAGCACAGTCACTGTAATCGTCAAGAATTCGAGCCAAAGTATCACTGAGAAACCCTTATCAAAAATGCCCTTGTCTCTTCCTTCTTTTGTCCACGAGATGTGAACAATTTTTTCTCTTTTCTGTGTTGTTGACCGAGTTCCAGGGTGAGAAAATGAATCTCGGACTGTATATAAATAGGCTTCCTTGTAATGACAACCGAAAAGCCACGTCCCTGTTTGGAGGCCGACATGAGTAGGCTAGCACATGTCGGCTTAAGGACAGATTTATTTCCCTAACTCGAAAAATTCATATCTCCCAAACCACTTGGAGTTTTGGGCCAAGTAATAGCTCATTGGAAAGGCAAAATTATGCTCTAAAACATGGCGTAGGTATCAAATTGAGTGGTTGCCTATTAAGATAATAAAAAACATTTTTTAATGTGACTGGTCATTAATTAGTGCAGAATTTGAGGTAGTGCAGATAGGCTTCTCTTGTTAGGCTTCTTCATGGTTTTGGCTTCTTCATTATTTAACACCTTTATCATAGGATCATGGTAGGACATCAGCAATGCATGTATTACATAGTGGCGCAGTGATATATTATAGGTGGTATCATTAGGAAGGTCTCTTTCAATCATCAATCACGTCATCACTTAGTCTTCCAATCTTCATCATACACCGTCATTAAGTGTGGTCATATAAGATTATAACATCATCACAAGTATGGCTTTATTAAGTATAGTTCGTATGTCTTTATTAAGTATAGTTCTTCACATCATGGGATTGTACTTAAGGACTAGATCACCAATCATACACTTGGAAATTTCTTAGGACAAGACATCATCATTTGGAACCAGGCATCTCAAGAATATGTACATCTCAGTCAAAGCCATATTGACATCAATGACAACCTTGATTAACACCTTTATCATCAAGGATTCAAGAACACCTACATTGGGGAACTCAATCTAAGGAGTTCCTATCTTCATCATCATCAAAGAAGTTGGTAGAAGGAGGAAGTCATCCTACTCACATAAGTATCTATGATCTTATCTAAATCTGTCAAAATGACTTATTGCAAAGAAAGCAACAAATTGGTTGGGTCATTATACGTTAGTGCGTGGAAGAAGAGGACAAGTTTGAATCTAATTGAAGATGAAGTTGTGGACTACATCGAAGGATTTTCAATTCAACCCTCAAAAGAAGATGCTCCAACTCATGCCAAGTACATGAAAGGAGAAATCAGAGCCCAGAGGAATCTCATAGAATCCATTAAGGACTCACTCATGCCCTATGTATCAAAACTAAACACTGCAAAAGAAATATATGAGAAATTGGTGGAGCTATTCCCTATGAGTACTACAGGAGAAGCAATCTCTCTGAGACAATAACTATACAAAATGAAATTGTCAAGAGAGGAATGAATCACTTCATACTTTATGAGGATTTATGAAATAAGAGACCAACTGCAGGAATTGGGAGAAGTAATGTCTGATAGTGAGATTACTACAGTGGTGCTGAATGCTCTATCGAAAGAATGGGGAAACTTCACTTCAAGCTTATACGGGAAGAAAGAAGCAACACAATTCCATGATCTATGGTCTCTATGTAAAATAGAGGAAGCAAGATTGAAAGCCAACGCTAATACAGGATCAAGTCAAGGGAATCAACCTTTTGCAGCCATGTCAATGAAGAAAGGAAGATTCGGAAAATTGTGTCCTCGAAATAAAAGAAGAAATGCTAGTTGAAATGGTGCTATACAAATGCGACTACCAATCCGATTCTTCTTATGAGATTCTTCAGATTGAAAGTGCCCATGTACTGTTATGAATACCTCCCTAGTTAAGAGGGAGTGTTGAAAAGTGTAACTAGCATCGGTCTTTATATTGACTATGTAATTATGTATTTATGTAAAGAAGAAGACAAAGACAACGAAATATATTTTTGTTATGCTTGCTTCATGCGTTTCGTGAGCAAGGCTTTATTCTAGGTCAAAGGAATTCTTCTTGATGTCCTTTAGGGATTTGTCTTCTGGTAATAAATGTACAATTTAAAGAGACATGTTTATGAATAGTCATGTTAACTCTCCTTGCCGCCTACACCTACCTACAAGTTAGCGGGAAAAGCTTTTAACTCCATAAGGTGTGGTTGGTGGCAAGGAACTCAGAGAAGGGGCTGTCACACTAATCTCGACTCTCTTCGTTTAAGTTATCTCCTAGGTTAGCTATGGGGGGTGTTCTCTAAATGGAAAACTAAGTTAAAAGATGTGAGTTTCTAGGAGAGTTGTTAGAGTTAAATAGATTACTTCTTAAGATTTATAAGCAAAAAGTGATATGAGCAATAACCATCAATACATAATTTAAATAAGCATAAAGCATATGAAAATCAGTGCCTTCAAAGTATTGCTCTTTGAAATGAAAATGTATTTGTTTAAATGAAGTAAAATGCTTTCAAATGGAAAGAAAAAGTAATCCTGAAAAGTGAAACAAGAAAATGTTAGCACAAGATATTGTAAATTCTTTCAAGATAAATAGATTTATGAATCAAAGCATGGGAAACTATCTCGCTCAAAATGAAACAATTAGTGTTCTACTTGCAAAATGTAGATAAAAAAATATTTTCCACAACAAAGTATTCAATTTCAACAATTACAAGAAGAATAAACAATTTGCAAGTAAAACCATGAGGTGTATTAGCATGAGATGCAATTACACTAGATTTGAATGCAATTAATCTTGGTTACTTTTAATCTAAAATGCCTAATTTAAGTGAGAAGTCCTCCTCTTGTGCTCTTACCAAGGGGTAAAAATTGTGGTAACTGTAAGAAAGAGGGGGCGAGGACACGAGGGTGTCATTAACGGCACCCGTCCCCTGAGTCTTACGAGTCAGCGTGTACCTTCGTTCCTACAATGGAACAAACCGCCTTCATAACTGTAGGGTCACACACGTTTACCATACTTCGTACCAAACATAAGAACTTTCCAAGAAAGCCTTTTTTCCCTATAATTTCTATCAACCAAGCTTATGCTTGGAGGTCAATTTTAAGTATGCAACTAAGTTAGAATGCCTACTATGATATGCAAGTAAGTTTTCAAGTGCTATGTAAAAAAGGGAAATGCTCTTAGTAAGATTGTTTCACAAGATAACTTTCTATATTTGCACAAGTAAACATAAGATGCATAAGTTTCAAGAACAATTAAAATTGTGAGTTGCTAAAAATAAATGATGAACCAATTAAAAACTTGATGCTTATGAGCAATTAATTTTCATGTAAAGTAAATTGCAATTCTTTAAAAATAAAATTGAGATTTGTGCTCACAATAGCTTTGCGAAAGGAACTTTAAACTTGAGGAAATTAGTTTGAGATGAAAATAAGTGATTGCTTTGAAAGATTAACTTTTCAAATACACAATACTTCAATATTCTCAAAATGGAAATGTGGCATAACAATAAAGCATGAATTATTTAGACAAGTTCCAAGCTATATAGGTCAAAGTTTGCCCAAAATTATTAATGATGATTGCATGAAGTAAAAAAAAATTGCTTTGCAAATAGAAATGTAACTTCAAATTTGTAGCAACTATGATGAGAAATGCAAACTTAAAATTTGTGAAGCAAACTTAAGGAAAAAGAAATGTGATTTGTGTTACTTCCTAATTAGAGCATGCATATGTGATGTGAAAGAAAATGGACATGTCAAAAATAATAAGTCAATCCATCTACAAATTCTCTCCTTGAAATGGAGAGACAGGGATGCCAATGGGTAAAACCCACACTCCCACAATAAAAAAAGAATTTTTTATTATTATGGTGGTACAATGAGGTTAAAGCCTCTTGGAGGGCTTTCTAGGGAATCGATGAGAGAATACAATGTGAAATATTGAAACAAGAAGGAAATCCCTTCAAGTATGGGAGCCTCAAAAGAGATGAAGGAGTTCTACAATTGAAGAATATGAGCTCCAAAGTGGTGTATGCCCTATCCTTCTTCCACAAGCTCTCCTAATGCCCCCGACTTCCTTGGAATGCAACTTGAAGCTAGAGAGAACCTACAAACAAGAATGCTAGGAATGCACAAATAAAACCAAAGTTAGTGTGAAAAGAGAGCTTGTAAGTATGTGAATATGCTACAAAATAATATACAAAGGTTAAATCAAGTGATGGTAAAATATCCCCATTGCTTGTCTAGCTTGTGAGAAGCTCTTGAATAGCTATATAATGAAATGAAATCACAATTAAAAGATGTAAATGAATTTTTTAATATTTTGATTCATGCATAGACTATGTGAAGGAGAATCCTGCAAGAACAAATACTTTCAAAAAAATTAGTTCTATGAAATTGAAATAACGATGAGAGCTCCTTGAAAACAATGCCAACAGTGGGTTGGTCTCTTGAAGACTTCCCCTCACGCTTGCTAGTTGATTCAACAATGATCCTCTACAAAACATCCAACAAACATTAACTCATATGGATTAAATCAATAAACAATGATAAGAGAACTCTAGATTTTGTATGAAAATAGATAGAGTTTTCTAGCCTAGAGCATATCAAATAACCAATTGTAAATGTAAGATAGTTATACATCTACAATTCAACAAAAACATATGGGAAAAATGAAATATAAATCAAAGGCACAAGTACAGATATACCATCAATGATCCAAGCAATATGTTCCAGTGGAATAACAATCATGAATGAACCACAAAATCTTTTTATTTGTAAATTTTTGAAGATGTTCTATGCTTGATGCAACTTTACTTATCACTAAAACAATCACATAAACAATTAAGTAAAATGCTAATAGAACATACTAGTGGATCTACAGAAGACAAACCAAAAACAAAAAAATGTGGTGGTGCGTTACAGCGGTCAACATGATGCTTCAATCAGCAAAGTCTCAATACGGTTAGCCAACCAAAAGTGTCACACACACAACCCTTAAAGACAGCTCATCAAAAATCAACATAATTCAACAAAGGAATCCCACATCCAGATTTCCGACATCATCCATATTTCCGGCATCCATTTCCGGCATCATCCAAATTTACAACATCATTTATAGATCATGAGGATGTGTGTGATGAGATGATTGAAATGTCCTCCAATGTTGACTCTATTTATATCAATCAGCTCATCAAAAATCAACATAATTCAACAAAGGAATCCCACATCCATATTTCCGACATCATCCATATTTACGGCATCCATTTCCGGCATCATCCAAATTTACAACATCCATTTATGGCATCCATTTCTAGATCATGAGGATGTGTGTGATGAGATGATTGAAATGTCCTCCAATGTTGACTCTATTTATATCAATCACTGAGGGTGTGTGACACATTTGCTGGGGGTGTAAAACCTTAAGGCCGACCTGCACATATTTTGAAAGTATTAAAAATAAATTCAAAATAAATGTTTTGCTCATCGGATCAATATGATATTTAGATCGATCTTGCACCTATTCGAAAGAGGAACCCAATAAAAATATTGGTGTCTTCATTTGAGCATCACAACATGGAGTTTGGACCTAGTTGTCCAATTTTAACACTCCCTCTCAACTAGGGAGAACTCCATCCCCCTGTGCAATCAAACATTGTGCGTCATCCCGCCGTAACTTGCTTTGCTGGCCTCTTTATTTCAGAACAGAAGTGCGTCAGTCACAAAGACATCATTCTCGGTTGACAGATTCAGCCCAGAGGTCCAAAACCTCTATAGGACTCACAAAGAGTCTCATATCAACCTGGAGTCGGTTTATCTGACCCGAAGTCAGTAGGAGGTCCAAAACCTCACTTGGACTCAAGAGAGTCATATATACTAACCCGAAGTTAGTCTCACTGACCTTAAGTCAGTTGGAGGTCCAAAACCTCACATGGACTCAAAGAGTCACATACCAACCCGAAGTTGGTTTATCTGACCCCGAAGTCAGTAGGAGGTCCGAAACCTCACATGGACTCAAATAGTCACATACCAACCCGAAGTTGGTTTATCTGACATGAAGTCAGTAGGAGGTCCGAAACCTCACTAGACTTGATCCCAGATCAAGTGGTTGGACATGTGTCATCCTAGATAGAGAGTACGAAAATCTCTGATGCGTCCATCAGTCTTTGCTAGCTTTTCCCACCTCATTGGCCAAATGAGAGGTACTTCCCATGAGTTCGGAACTCAAATGGGTAGGATGCATACGGGGCATAGATCATGAGAGGCAAACCAAATCAATCATCATAATGGTGGGGCCCAATCACACCAACAAGTTTCAGCAAGCCTAGCCCTATGGTTGCTTATAGTTCCAAGAAGCTATCCCCAAAGCCCCCCATAGCTCCCAGAGCTCATCGTCCAACAGGACCCTCAGAATAGGGTCGTTCCACGATACCAAGATTCTCACGGAAGGTTAGGAACATGACCTTCCCCAGGGGCATTGTGAGAATATCTGTGACTTGCTCATCAGTTCCTATATGATCGAGCCTTACAACGCCTCACTGTACCATATCCCGGATAAAGTGGTACCAACCATCAACATGCTTGGATCGTTCGTGGAACACGAGATTCTATGACAAACGAATCCCCCTCTAGTTATCACAAAGGATAACGGTGGCATCTAGCACATGCTCGAACAACTCACTGAAGAGCTTTCGCAACCAAGTGACTTCACAACAGGCCATACATGTTACAATGTATTCGGCCTCAGTGGTGCTGAAGGCTACCGACTTCATTTTTCTGCCCAAAGCAGATCTACGTGTGAAGTAGCATCCAGATGTGCTCTTGCGATCCACCACACTGCCAGCCCAATCGGCATCAGTATATCCATGGAGTGTCATACTCCCGACAGTGTATCTTAGCCCATGGTCTATCGTGCCTCAGAGATATCCCAAGAGTTTCTTGGCACCAACCCAGTGAATGTTGTGATCAACCATATGTTGACTCAAAGTGTTCACTGCACAACATACGTCCGGATGGGTGTTCACTAAGAACATCAGGGCCCCTACAAGTTGAAGATACTCAGTAGGATTTGCTAGCACGGGCCCAGCAGCGCTGCCACTCAACTTCTTAAAGTTGAGCTCCATTGGTGTCTACACGGACTTACATTCCATCATACTAAATCTTTCCAGAAGCTTCACAATGTATTTTCCTTGAGAAATGAAAATCTCGCCAGGTCTCTGCCAGACCTCCAGGCCTAGGAAGTAGTGCATCAGTGTTAGGTCATTCATCTCGAACACAACAGCGAGCTCCCTCTTGCCCTGATGAATGAGAGGGACAACACCTGTCAAGAAGAGGTTGTCCACATACAACACCAGAATGAGAGGCTTCTCTCTATCAACCTTGAAATAAAGGTTTGGATCAACATTACTACGAGTGAAGCCTGACTTCATCAGGTAGCTATCTATCCTCTCGTACCAAGCTCTGGGTGGTTGCTTCAACCCATAGAGGGCTTTCTTCAACTTGCAAACATGGGTGTCCCAATCCTGGACTTTGAACCCCAGAGGTTGCTCCACATACACCTCTTCCTTTATTGCACCATGTAGAAATGCGGTCTTCACATCCATCTGATGAAGACTCCATCCTTGCGTAGCAACAAGGGCTATGATAGATCGGATGGTGGTATATCGGGCCACAGGTGCAAATATATCATCATAGTCTATGCCTTCCTTTTGAGAGAAGCCACGGGCAACGAATCTTGCCTTGAACTTTTTAGCACTTCCATCAGATCCATGCTTGATCTTGTAGAACCATTTCGAGGTGACAACTGCTTTGTCCTCTGGTCTTGGAACCACATCCCAAACAACATTCTTCATTATGGACTCATACTCTTCGTGCATAAAATCCTTCTAGACTTGATGCTTTACGGCTTCCTCAAAAGATCCAGGCTCAGATTTTACAATAGTACTCATGGCTGCTAGATACCCTTGGTTTCTACTTAGCTTCTTGCTTTCACGAATGTCCCCCTTTGGGGCCATATGTCCCTCGGCATCCTCGAGAGTGTCCCTGAGCCATGATGGTCTCTTCCCTATTGAAGGAGGTGGATCAATCGAGTCCATTGGTCCTTCAGCATCGGGCATCATCTCATCCTTTGGTTCTTCTTGATTTCCAGGCCTTGCTTCATGATCTTCCTCAGATCTCGGAAGATTGACTACTTTCCTTAGGGAAGCATCTTTGTGAAAGGTAACATCGTGGCATATCTCCACTTCCCTTTGGCCAGGCACATATACTTTTATAGGCCTTTTAAGTTTCGCTGTAGCCCACAAACATTGTGGTCTCCCTCTTAATGCTAGCTCCTTTGCAAAAGTTATTGAACTCGTTCGTCTCATATAATAAGAACTCCTCACGGGTAGCATACCAGATAGATCAGAATGTACTAATTGCAAGACATCAGATGTCTTTGTGACACTTGAGGGGAAAGGTCCCATTGTATGCTTTCCTTAGGCACAACCCTGACATACACCTTCATGATTATTTGAGAACTCAAGCATCCCTGTCACCACCTTCCTTGCTTCGGGAAGGGCCTTGTAGTGAATTTGTTCAAACCTCTGGTGCCATAGTTCAGTCTGTCGAATAGTATCACTCACATGTCATCCCTCCCAGTGGACTTCCTCCAACCTGGTAGAGTGTACCAACTGTAAACCCGTTCGTGATAGCTTCCTTGAAACTCTTCTTCCACATGCACACCTTCCATCAATGAATGCCACATTGAAACCTTTGTCTTCCATGGCCGAAACAGAGACAAGGTTCTTCTTCAAATTTGGTACATATAGTACATCTTGCAGGCAGAGGACTTGACCTTGAGACAAGTGGAGGGTCACAGTCCCTGTCCCTTTCATGGGATATGTGGCATTATCTCCAAGGATAATTTGTAGATTAGTATCCTTCTCAACCATATCAGCAAGCGCTTCCTTGAACCCAATGATGTGCCTTGAGGCAACACTATCTATCAACTAGACATCCATAGTGTCGGGTGGAGATGCAGCAAAGAGGGCAGATACAAGAATGAATTCATTTCTTTTGTCATCAAAAACATTTGATTCCTCATACCTGGAATTTCTTGACCTTTTGAAAGGTTGCCCATTTCCGCCAGAGGGAGCCTTCCTTTTCTTGACCTTCTTGAAAGGGCATTCTCTAGCATAGTGACCTAGCTCAGAGATGTAGGCAACCAAACTCTTATGAATTGAGTCCCTGATCATCAGCTTTCCTTTGATTTCCCCCTAGTTGTCCAATTTTAACATTATTTATATGAAGAACATAAGTACATAGAAGCAGAGCTTCCCCAAGCACAATAGCTCGTTGCAAAAGATACAATATGAGAGCCCATGGCTTCAGTGTATAGAAAGTTGGGAGCAAATCCCAATGAAGAACCAAATGCCAAGTGGTGAGAGGGAGGAGATCACAAGGCAAATTCGAATTTGATAAGTGGAGCTCCATTGCCAAGTGTAAAAACCGGATTCTGGCAAGTGGACATCATTTTCTTCTTCCCTTATGTGCCAAATTCGAATTTATGATGGAATGACAAATGTATATGGATGGTAATGCATGTGGGGACAATTTTCCACAAAAATCTCCACCAAATATTCTCTCAAATCCTCCCAAATGTGCATTAATTTCACAAATTCGAATTTCCAAGTAAGCAACTCCCATTTAATGCCAGAAATTCGATTTTATTTGAGCACATATCATTTCCTTGATTTTAGGAGTCCACATCACCTTATGACTCCACTTTAACTTCTCGATAATTTTCCATCTCATTTCCACCTCATTTAGTATGTGTGGATATTTAATTTTCTCCATTTATTTAATTTCTGGCTTAATTAATTGCCAGATTTCCCACTAAACTTAGGAAAAGTGGGTTTTGAGGGTTCAAAACATATTTTTCACTCCTCAAAGTGTGTCATAGTGGAAAGTTGAGGGTGAGAGGTGTAATTTTGATTACTCATACCCATACACATTCTCTAGGCAACACTTATTACAATTCAACTACAATTTTTATTGCAATTTTTGACTTGTGGGAAATCTAAAAATATAAAAAATACTACCTGGAGCTAACCAAATTCCATGAAATTTTTTGTGTGATCTAGTATGGTAATATGCATTGACTCTAGACTGTAGGACTCACCAAAGGCCTGACCATCAAGCTGTACTCCGGCTTTGGGGTAAAATTGGAGGAAAATACTCAATTAATTATTAAGTTATGATAGGGAGATGATAATTAACCGAGTGAAAAAAACTTCCCAGAGTAATACTCACTTGTTGGCAAGGTCCTAGGTTACCTAGGCCTGTTACAGACTCAATATTGACTCAAAACTCATCATCGCTAGTATCACTTATTAAAATTGGAATATGGGTACAAGAGAAAATAATAAGAAGTAGAAGTAGAGTTTAAAAACTCTTTTGAACTAATGATATATGATGATATCCGATGCTACAAGTGTCCTCTAGTTCATCCTTGGGCATGGAGTCTTCACGTCATCATCATGTGGCACTCCAGTGGTCAACATTTGGCTCGATATGGGGATGCATGCTAGATATGTAGTGATAGTGTGCAAGAACCTGGAATTTGCATCCACCAATTAAAGATATGTAGTAGCAGTATCCATTCAAAATATCATCAAATAAAATCAAGTACAGGAATGGAAATTTTATTTTAAGAGCGTAAATAACAATTTATTCATGAAAGAAATTTAAACAAAATTGACAAGGGATAAGGTTAGAAATATGATACAAGAAGATGCCCCATGGCATCAGATGTCCTCAATGAAGTTCATGCTGAGAACCTGCTTACTTTTAGGCAGATCAATGGGCTGCTTTTCTGATGTGCCCTGTCGAATTCTGAATATCTTAGGACTTTGATCCATCCCAACACTAAGTTGTACCTGGTCATCAGATTTACCAAATCCTTTCCATTTTTTTCTTTTCTTCTTAATAGATTGTGATGTTGATGTTGATGCAATTAAAGTAGACCTTTCTGCCCAATCTTGAATATGTTCAGATGGAAAATCCAAAGTATCCAAGACTTCTTTGACCTGCCTTTCTCCATTTTGCATTTGCTCTGACATGGGTGATGGATCAATCTCATAAGTATAAACTTGATTCCCCTCAGTTTCCTTTCTATCTAGGTCACCTTCAATTAACCATTTTTCAATGGAATAAACACCCTCATAATGAGATGAAGTTTGCTTTAGAGGATTGGGAGGCTTATGATTTGTTTCTTTGTTCCTTTCCCACTCATCATCTGCCCTAAGTTGGAATTTTTGTTCCTGTAATCTTTCCATTTCCTTCAAACTATTCTGAAAAGTGATCTGATTAGCCTTCATAACATTTATTTCCTTAGCATGATTTGTTTCCATGGTGTTGATTAATTGCACTTGTTTTTCTTCCATGTCGAGCAACCTATTTTGAATAGAGGTCATCTGATTAGAGTGATTGACCTCCATGGCCTTTATTGCGTGTGCATGATTTACTATTAATCTTGTTTGATTGAGTTCCATGTTTTTAATGAGTTGAGCTTGGTTGAATTGCATATCCTTAATCATTTGAGTCAACTCCCTGATGAGATCCCTATCATTCTCATTTGCTTGAGTTTTCGCTTTGATCTTTCTTTCATCTCCATATTTTTCTTTAAAGGAATCAATGATCAATTCTAGAGAATGAAAACTGTTAGCAGGTAAGTCTATGAACCAATCCATAGCATCGCCATCTAATGAAAAGATGAAAAGTTTCATTTTAATGTCTTCATGTGTAAATCCCCTAAATCGAGAATTTATCCTAAATTTATCCTAATAGATTTAAGCATAAATCCAAATGAATTGAGGCCAACAGTAAAATTTAAAGCACATAAATAACAAATTTATTCACAGAAGAATACCTGGAACAAATTTGGTGGCTTGTTGGGCTGTGGCTATTCTCGTGGGTGCAGCGAACGTGTTACCAAATCAATCTTTCCTCCCAGCGAATCTAGGATTTTCCAGAGCAATTCTAGATCCAGAAGATATCTCTTCTACCCCCGTGCCCAGAATTCCAAGAACAGTGAAGAGTTGCTTCAGAACAAATTCACACAACTCACTATTTCCTCAGACAATAGTTTCCTTCTGTGTGCAGAAATTAGCAAAGGAAAAACCTCCCCTCATTCATACTCCTCCCTTTTATAACTTTGAATCACCTCCTTCATTTATGCAGATATTATAGAGTCATTTATGTAGATATTTACTAAGGCATTTATGGAGATATTATAGTCATTTATGTAGATATTATTAAGTCATTTATGGAGATATTTATAGAGTCATTTATGTAGATATTATTTTGATTAATTATTTTAATATTAATTTTATTATATTTTGTTTTATAAATTAATTAAATTAACTTTATAATTTTAATCAAATTACATTATTACTTTATTTGTTCACTCAAATATAATTTGTACCTAATTATATTTTTTTTAATCAATGCTTTACCATGCATACATATCTAAGAGCGGTATACGTGTTAATTACTTAGCCTGATATTTCATTATATCTCGGCAAGATAGAAATGCTTTATGATATTCAATTCGTTACCCTAACTCAGATATTACCCCGATATTTATAAAGGTCTCATTCGACATATTTATTATATCAAGGTAGTTAAGGATCTATTTTCATAATTGACTTATTAACCTACTTAGCTATTCTCAATACTTGTAGGTATGTATACTAGTGCGGTGTATGCGATGTGTTGATCATAATCAGCCTCCTATAAATTTTTCATAGGCAATCTGGCTTAAAGCTCTGAAATCCCCTCTTTCAGCCTTAAAAAATCATTTTTATGCCTATCATTACCATTTCCCGCCTCCAAATTACATTATAAAAGGCAGAAAACCCTGCATGTGAAAATATTTAAGGCCTAGCACCTTTCGGCCAGACCCCTACACCTTTTTCTTCCGCGTAACCCAGTGCTGGAACTGAGCGCAAAAACACTAAGCGCTTATCAAGCAAATGACCGGGCGAAATATTAGCTGTCGATCTTCGCAGATCGGACGGTCTTCGTGAATCAACACTGCGCGCGTGGCCCACTCCATTCATCACCCAAATCGTTTGTGCACTGTCCGATCATCCTGCCAAATCAACGGTCCGTAGTCTATTTACCCTTGTGGTCCTCGCGCCCAAAAAAGCTGTCCAAAAACCAGTGGTATTCATCGCACCACCTTTCGGAGGCGGGCGGTATTTCTCAAATCGGAGCGATTCCATACATCGCTCGCCGCGTGTCTCCGCGTACGGCTCCAAAACCGCCCTCCATCGCGCATTATTGCTCGATCAAAGTCACGACGCGATATTCATGACAGCCGTCCGATCTGGAGGTCTTCATCCAACGGTTGTCACTCTTCGAAGCTACACGACATTTAATCACAGCATATTCAACCCTTGGCCCACTATCCGTCGCCCCCCTACGCGTCCTCCACTGTCGATCTCCGCCGAGATCGGACGACCCTCATTAAACCCACGCCACGCCATTGACCTGGTCCTCCTCCACGTCACCATTCCACGTGCCATTCGACACATTCTCTTCCACCTTCCTTATATCTCATTCTAAAGGTCAAATTCAAAGTTGTTCATCTGCTACGTTCCGCCAACCTTCTCCATTGCCACCTCCCACCGTCACGCTGCATTTCCTATCATCGCCCTGCATTTCCTATCATCGCCCTGCTTTTCTCGACCTGTCCACCATGCCGCGCTATCTCACCATTATCCCCACTGTGTTCACCTTCCCGTGCATGGTTTTCTTTAACGAGTTTGCGGATTTTGCAGGTTTACAGCGGCGGAAAACTATTATGATTCACAGTCTCTATTACTGTGATAGAGAGCACGTCAAAGGACCATTTTTTAGAGTTGAATTATGAAGAAAGTCCCGGGAAGGCAAATCGATAAGACTTCCATTAAAGAAGCGGGGTTAAAATCTGTCAAACCCTGCAGGGACATTCAAGGCGCCGATTTCGCAGATGAAGATATTAATGGAACAATAGAGAAATATCAGTGGATGATTGAGGAATTCAATGTTCAGTATTGAAGATTTTCAGCCGTGACTCAGGGTTTAGAAGGCAGAGGGTACAATGCACCTGAAACAATACCCTTCAGGTTTCATTTTAGCACCATTTTCTTTCAGGAAAGGATGGAGTGTTTATGTGATTTCTCTGCTTTGTCGTGTTCCTGGAGACATTTCTACCCAGTGCATTTATTTCAGTTAGCAGGCCACAGAGTACGAACAATATTACAAAGTCATCGAGCAGTATGGGCGTGCAGGTCTCTGCCATTTTGTTTTAATGATACAATTAAATGTTCATCACCTACTCCATTTTTTCAAGCTTTCTTGTTCTCCTATAAAGCTCCCAAAGAACAGATGATTTAGGGTTCCAGATTTTATCAGAAAATTATGCAGTGAAAGGCTTTTTGTATACATTTTGTAGAACTCTTGTATGAAGGCTCAGAGCCCATAGGGTCTCAGTGAGGAGGAGTTCCATCTGTTAAAGAGGATTCTGGTCTTTGGTATTTCACAGTATGTAACTTTTTCTTATGTGTTATTTAAATAGATCATTTCATTTCACCCATATTTCTTGTATCATGTTTTGGAATGCGAGTGGCTCACTAGTTTTTGGTATGGATTTATCCTAGTTGATACCCATACTTGGATTAGTCAAGCGCTTTAAATATGGCTCATGCATGATATTCTGTTTCACTATTCATCTAAACCATGTTTCTGCTATATTAGTTTCTTTGGGAGGGTGTTTTTAAAACGCTTTTATCATGTATGGATTCTTAGATTGGTAAGTCCATGCATGGTGGTATTGTGTATCTGGATATCAGCTCAATGTTAACTAATATCTTCTCAATATTTCATTCACTACATACATCTTCTGATAACTTGTTTCTGTGAGGTATTTCTGAATCGGCCCTCTTTACAGTAACCTGTCTCTGAATTGTCTGTTGCTTTTATATTGGAGTTTTGCATGTTGTCTCTACAATATCCCTATTTCTGTGTCAGTTTCTGAAGGTCTTGGTCCCATTCAGATGAATTTTCCTTGTTTTACAAGAGATAGCATGAGAGCTTGCCATTGATAACTCCCTCTGTTATATCATATGCTCCTTGTTATATAAGATGTCCTAGGCACTGGTCTATCACAACTCTAGGCTGTCTCTAGGAGTGACAACACGATGTATGCATGTGTAGCTACCATATGCATACATCGTATACGTGCTAATATTATTTTGCTTATAAATCGAAATGGGTCATTACAAAAATTCACTTCTTTTAACTTAGTTTTCCATTTAGGGACTACTTCCTCCCTTCGGAAAACTTTGTCCCGAAGTTAAGATTTTATATAATCATATCAATAATTGGTTTAGAGATTAAGGTGATTGTGTAAGGTTTGTACTTTAAGATTGACTTTCTGTTTAAATATCTATGTATTTGTAATTTAATTGTTACGTTCCGGCGCAACCAAATCTCCAAGCTATTCTAGAATCATCATATCCTCCCTAATCTCTTCCGCTCCCATCCTATCTGTCCTCTACAGGAATATGCCATGGTATTAGTTTTACTGACCCAACCATTCATAGACCTCAAGGGTGTCAGTGTCGATTACATCGACTTGATTTACCAGTAGGCATCCGATAGTCATCATCACACGTTTAGGGGAGAGTGACTCGCACATTCCTCCCATGACTCCAGGTTTTAGGGGATAAACGGTGGGCAACACCTCCACCCCTCCTAGTAGGACTAGGGTTAATACCCTATCATGGAATCCCATGGAGTCTCAACTGTTCTTGGAATTCTGGACACGGTGGCAGAAGAGATATCTTCTGAATCTAGGATTGCTCTGGAAAATCTTAGATTGGCTGGGAGGAAAAGATTGATTTGGTAACACGTCCGCTGCACTCACGGGAAGAACCACAACCCAACAAGTCACCAAATTCGTTCCAGGTATTCTTCTGTGAATAAATTTGTTATTTATGCGAGTTAAATTTTACTGCCGGTCTCAATTCATTTGGATTTATGCTTAGATCTATAAGTAGGAAAAATTTAGGATAAATGTCTCGATTTAGGGGCTTTACATCATGGTTAATATCATGGCACCGTTTTCTCACACAAAGGTTGAGATTCCTAAGGTGAGTTTTGGTGGTAATGGCATTGTTACCTAGAAAACTAGGCAACTCATCAATAGCCTCAATGGCTTCATCTGGAATAAAATTCGGATATCCTGGAATGTTAGTAAAATCACAAGGGGCGAACAGATCATTCATGATGTCATGCTCACTTGACCCTGAAAGAGAAAATCGATATCAGAGAGAGATTCCTTTCCAAGGTTAGTAGGAAGTCTACAAGAAGAAAGGCTTCAAGCATAAATCCTTGTAGAAAATGAAATAAGTGGAGTCGCCACTTGAACAAGAATCTAACTCTAAAATCCAACATGCAAAAACCAAAAGTTAGTCGATTTCCTAGGTATAAGAAAGTTTGTTCCCGACAACGACGCCAAAAATGTTATCGCTTGTCGCCTACACTTACCTACAATTAGTGGGAAAAGCCTTTAACCCCATAAGGTGTGGTTGGTGGCAAGGAACTCAGAGAAGGTATTGTCACACTAATCTTGACTCTCCATTTAAGCTATCTCCTAGGTTAGCTATGGGGGGTGGTCCCTAAATGGAAAACTAAGTTAAAAGGTGAGAGTTTCTAGGAGATTTGTTAGAGTTAAATAGATTACTTCTTGATATTTATAAGCAAAAAGTGATATGAGCAATAACCATCAATACATAATTTAAATAAGCATAAAGCGTATGAAAACCAGTGCTTTCAAAGTATTGCTCTTTGAAATGAAAATATATTTTCTTAAATGAAGTAAAATGCTTTCAAATGGAAAGCAAAAGTAATCCTGAAAAGTGAAATAAGAAAATGTTAGCACAAGATATTGTAAATTCTTTCAAGATAAATAGATTTATGAATCAAAGCATGAGAAACTATCTTGCTCAAAATGAAACAATTAATGATCTACTTATGAGAATGCAAATGAGATGATAGAAAAAACTCAATTGTTAGACCAAGATAACAACATGAAATTAAATTTGCAACCTAAAATAAGAGTACTTGAAAGGAAATCAGACTCGTAAACCATTCATAAACTTGATGATCATTAAACATGAAATGTAGCTTGCTAAAGTAGACAATGTTCCAAGTACAAGAAAATTAAACTAAAATTGTTGCAAAACAGATTACACTACTTGCATGAAAGGAAATGCTTCTTGAAAATAGGAAATGATGTTGCATGTGAGACTCTAAACCATCAAGAAAGCAAACATTTAGATCTTGCAAGTAAGGTAAATGTGATGAAAAATGCTTTTGGTTTATTTCATTAATTAGTTCTAAAGCAAGGTTACAATTGAACTCTAATCTTCAGACCTCATCCTCACCCAAATATTTGGATCTCACGGGGAGGAGTCCATAGAGGTAGAGGGTCCCTAAAATGTTTATTCAACCAACTTAAGTTGGAGGTAAATTCTACTGAATGCTTGGGCCATGTAAGTAAATTAACCAAATATGAAAAATAACTTTAACTTGAAAAATATTCGCTTGCCATGAAGTAAAATGTTGCTTTAGATTTTGCCCAAATAATGTGAGAGGTAATTAAAGGTGAAGCATAAGTAGACTTGGAACAAATTCATGAGAAATTAGATTCAAATTAAAAGTGTTTGCATGCAAAAATTTGAACTTTCTCTGAAAGTGAAATGACTCGAAACTTGTAGCAAATTAAATAAAATTGCATGCAAAATGAGTGTAATGCATGTAGTGTTAATTTATCTATTAGATGTTATGCATGAAAAATGAAATAAACCAACAAAATCACAACACCAATCATTTCCAAAAGATGGAAAGATAGAGATACCAATGGGTAAAACCCACACTCCCAAAACCAATAATTTTATTAGTTGTGTGTTATAATGAGGTTAGAGCCTCTTGGAGGGCTTCCCAGGGAATCGATGAGAGAATACAATGTGAAATCTTGAAACAAGAAGGAAATCCCGTCAAGTATGGGAGCCTCAAAAGAGATGAAGGAGTTCTGCAATTAGACAATACAAGCCCCAAAGTGGTGTAAGACCTATAGCCTTCTTCCACAAGCTCTCCTAATGCCCACGACTTCCTTGAAATGCAACTTGAAGCTTGAGAGGACCTACAAACAAGAACATTAGGGCTGCAAAACTAAAACCAAAGTTAGTGTGAAAAGAGAGCATGTAAGTATGTGAATATCCGATGCTACCGAAAAATCAACAATAAGTTACTAAGGCATGTGTTTCTCTCCTTAATGGCATCAGTTACACTCCCTAAATGGCATATGTTACTCTTCCTCAAGGCATGCGTTTTGCTCCTCTTTTATGACCAGAATTTGTTGCTCCTCCTATATATGTATCTCATATCATCTCATCTCCTCACTACTTGTGCATTGTGAAAGAAGGATTCAAACTTGAGAGAGAGAGTTGAAGAGATTTTTGCAGATTGTGAGAGAGAGAGACTTGGAGGGTAAGAGCATAATTTGAAGGTTGATTCAGTGTTTGATTCACCTACTGCTATCAATGATCTTCATGCTGTAACTTGTTCTGATTTGGGTGAATTTACTCATTCTTTTGATCTCTCATTATACTTTGTATCTCTACTGAACAATTGATATCTAATAGAAGAAGAATCTGCTTGGGTTTCCCCCTTGTGGGTTTTGTCTTGGTCATTGAACCTAATTCTCTGTCTCATTCTGTTATTTCCTGTATTCTATTGTGCATTTGATTTATGTTCTATCTACAATTGCTTAACTAATATTGCAGCATAAAAAAACTTGTAATAAGTGATTGTTACAACATAGAACATCAGAATTTCAACACATCATTTGTTCCCCTCGTTATTACCCCCCCACTAAATAGATTATGCCTTCTTCTTCCAACCATCCTTTCATTCCTAAGTACTCCAAATATTCCTACATAGAGCAAAGCCTATAGCGCGTCAATCAACACAATAACAGAAGGAAGCAAAGACTACACCAAATAACCTAATTGCAACAAGAGATAAAAATTAAAAGGTCTACATTAAGAAAGCTTGCAGAAGAACTTATTAAAGGAAGGGGCATCATAAGATGAAGAATTGGCACAAAAATTTCCAAAGTAGATCCTGAAGTTGAATGTCAAAAGGAGCCAAGGTCTGGTTCATTATGTTCCCCTATACAAGAAATAAATGGCATCACAGATTATTCCCATAGAAATTAGGCCCCAAGGATACAAAGCCTACAAGTTGGATCCCCGAGTAGACATATGTAATGGTTTCTTGTGCTAAGTCTAGAGCAATTCTATGCTACTATTGGGAACCTTTACAAACAAGGGTAAGAGCTATTAGTGGAGAAATGATTTCTCTATAAATAATTTCACTTAAGATTTCCCAACATATATGAATAGATTGCAATGCACTATAAGACAAGAAAATATAATTTTGTTAATGTCCATGGGTGACCACAAGAGTAGGTCAATGGGAGTGGAAGATACATGTGGTGTAAATACAAGACGCAGGAGTGAAAATGCGACTCTGTTGTAACTCCAAAGCTAACAAGGCTCAAATATGACTAAAATAAGAATAAAAGTGAAATAAAAGTACAATTAGAGAATGTATAAAGTTGCATGAAGTGAGCAAAATTGAGAGATACAAAGTAAGTTGTTGATGCCCTGTGTAACTCCAAAGAAACAAAAGGGGAGTTGAAGATGAGGCCAATGAAGTCGACATCTCTTGGATTTGATGGCCGATGGCAAGGGAGGCAAGCAAGATAATCTCTCCTTTTCTGGGTCCTCTAGAATTGTTGAGGAATCCAACTGTATGATCCCATGGGGAGTAGAGAAATGGGAGCTACTCCTAACATCTGAGCCTGAAAGGAAGAAGCTACTGATTATTCTTTGTTAGTTGAGTTGTGGCTGGGAGGAGGTCTGGTTGGTGGGAGGGGGGGGGGGAAGGCGGGGAAGTGCCTTGCGCTGTCTTTGTCTTGAACCATTCCCTCTGACTCTCTGAGTATAGTTTGACTGAAGCATGGTAATGTATCTACGGTCCGGTCTCAAAGATACCTGTTTGTCTCATAAGGGGGGCTGTTGTGGTGAACCTCGATGTCTCACCCTTCTTCCATTTATTACATTCTGGGGCTCTACTTGCTGCTTATTGTTTCGATAAGACAGAATAACCTAAAAGTAAGAGGTAATGGTTCTAGAAATTCCAATGTGAGTCAAGGTGTCCAAGAGTTGAGATCTAGAGCAAGGATCTATCTGATAAAGAGATATAGGCATGTTTGGTTATGGTATCGAAAAAAAGTAGAGAGGGAGCCCTTGGAATCCCTATAGAGAAATGAAAATGTCCTCTGATCTCATAGTAAATGGGGCACTTGAAGATGAGATGCCACTCAGTTTCCGACTCCTGTAGATGACACACCTGGCAAACTTTGTCCGACTGAGGAATACGATGGTCAGTCTTGAATTTAAGGTGATGTGAGCCCACACAAAGTTGACCCAAGGGGATCCTGAGTAAGTGCATCCCATGTCGGCATGAGGGGTCTAGATGATGAGGCCATCTTGCAACTCTAAGAAATACTCCAAATAAAAAGAGATCTTCAGACCGAGGCTCGTAGGAGGGGAAATTTATGTGACCTGAGTGTATAACCAATAGATATCCTCTTCGATGTACTGATTCGGTACTTGTTTAGTCAACAAACGATGACTCAGTGCATCACGAGAGAATCTGAATTGGTTGGGGGGAGGGGGGGTGGGCAGGCACTGTGGGGAAATGCCCATAGACTGGAGGAGTCAAGATGCCTCCGAGAACCACCCTCGAGCATGACCTATTCACTGATTTGAATTGAGGGCGCCTGAGTAGCAAAGTGCTAGGTAGGCGTAACGATCTCTCCCCACTGTAGAATCTCAGAGCGATCTAACTCTGTGTAGGAAAGAGACTAGGCAAAAGATGAACTCAAAGCAGAATGGATGGGCCCCAAACTATGCTTGGATAATAGGTTGTGGATTTGTATGTTTGCATTGTATGATGCGTCTGAGAAGCAAGGTCTGGACTCTCTCCGTCTAAGCCTAATCGTTGGAATTGAGATTCTAGTTGCAAAAAATCAATCTTGTCATGTGCATTTTGCAGACAAATTCTAATGTCGGAAAGATTGTCCTTGCTGATGATTACCAACCCATCAACAGTGGAATGTATTAGAGTATTCACCAAGTCTAATACATCATTTATTCGATCCTTTTGACAACAAATGCACCTATAAATACATCAAATGATAAATAGCTCCCACTGTTAAATAACTGCAATAATATTGTTTGTATGAGGTAAGCAAATTGTACTGAAACTGGGAAATAATATGCACCAATAAACATCATCCAGTGTGCCTACCAACCCTCATAAGAACGGTTGCTGACTCTTTAATTATGTTTTTCTAAGGGCCTTTTTAAATATTAAAAAAATAGTTCTAGAATGATGCCCACAGAAGCAGATCTGAGAGCCACTTGTGACAACCAAGTTCATTGAGTCTTTAATGATGGCTACAATTCATCCACATTTAGCAAATTCTTCTTAAAATTACATGCTTCGAATATGAAAGGTGCACAATTAAACAGCTCTCAAACACATCAACGCAACACAGTCATTATTCAACTCAAACCTCGACGCATGTTGGAACCAACATGAGCCAAAGACTTGTTATATATGTAGTGACAACTTTATTATATAAATAATGCAACAACAACCTTCTTAATAAATGGAATGACCATCTTAAAAATGCACATATATGTGCCCAACACACCCAATGCATGTACCAATTCAACAACGATCCTTATGGAAAGCACCACACACGACATGCATATCACAAATAAACTTCATGGTCTTCATTCCACCAATACACATACCAAAATAGAGCACAACCTTCAAAGAATTCAAAACATTCATTTTTTTTCAATCAACTAAACATGGAACAACGCATAAACCAACTCAACGCAACAACTTTTTCGCTTATAAAAAATTCACACATAATCAGCATGGGTTTTATTTATCATTGTTGTCCAATGTCAACGCATAGAGAGGTGCCAACAATTACTTTCATTTAACATACCACATAACATTTGCAGGAGCTCACTCATATGAGATACCACAAATCAAGAATTATGCACATAATTAAAACAATAGAATCACCAATCCATCAATATCAACGCCATATCAATCAACATGAATGACCATTATATCAACTCATATAATAAACTCGACAGGGTTTGCAATCCATTCACTATAAATTAATTTACCTAACCATTAACATCAACGCATACCCTACACCACATGACCTTCAAAGAAGAGCTCAACGCACAACATAGATACAGTACCAATGCTGCAAAAATTACGTGTGGAGATAGGACATATATGAATTTGAATTAGCACACCGTTTGAGTGCAATCAATGCATTGCCTACAACATTTGTTACCGCTGTAAACCATGGGCAACAGAAAAAAATAAGAAGTATAAGCCACTTCATCATAGAATGTCCACTTTAGACTCTTCCCCGTAAAAAAATGTTGAAAATATGTCGCTATCACACAATTCTCAGGCTTGTTGAAGTCGAGGAAGACAATGGCACACAGACTGTTGGGAAAATGTTCAATGGAGCAGAGTTGTTTTGAATAATTTCTGCCAATCTCACAAGCCTACAACAAATTCTTCTTGCCGACTCTTGAAAATTAAGACAACATAAGGTTTACTACAAAGCTGCACTTGGAGAGAGGAACAATATGCGGAGGGAGGACGCGCACGACAGGTAGCACACGAAAAAAAACTCTGTAGAGGTTGCAGATTGTAGTGCACATATATACCAATTTAACATAGAGCAAGATTTTAATGAATAATTTTCAATGTATTCAATGCACAAATGAAGAGCACCATTTAATACAGGTTCCACATGGCAGGAATTAAGCACATGTAATTCACACCATTCACATGTAATTTGAGCGCAGATTGTGGTACTTGAAACACTCACTACAAAGAGTAGAGAAACGGGTGCTGGAGCAGACTGGGCATACAAAGCTAGAATGAAAAGCACTCAGATTGAGGCATATCTGCGAGAAAGATGGAAAATAAAATGGAACCGATAGGTCTGATGAGACAAAGATGGCAAAGAATGCAGCTAGAATTTAGCTGACGAGACATTCATGAAAAGCATGACTGATAGTAGAACTAACATGCACAGAGAGGCCACAAAATTAGTGGCTCACATTTCGGCAGGGCAGGAGTACGCCTTCTCTGATACCATGTTAAGCACACACATGGAATGTACAGGACAATAAGATAGAATGTTGAATATATTTACTATTCATAAACATATACATTTATAATACATCCTTATGAATGTTGGTTTCATATTCCATGGTCTCTTGGACTCCAGTGACTGTTCACATTCCACCACACCAACCCTTAGCAGATTAGGTGTCCAACATATAAGATGTGGTGGTCTCAATCTCTTCTCCCCGAAAATAAAAATGCAAGTATGAAAGAGATCCCTTCGATGCGTTGAAGATCTTAACCTTGATTTTACCTAGATTGAACTTCAGCTATCAAAGGTCATAGAAGTTGGCTAGGGCATCTAATTGTCTTTGCAAGCCTGGAGGGATAAAGGCCAATGAAACCAAGTCGTCAACAAAAAGGAGAAGAGAGATTAACACCTGATGGAGAGGGCAACCATCCCCCTCCTGAATATGCTCCCGGGGAAAGACTCCAACTCGTCAATATTAATCTCGAAGAGGGTAGGCTAGAGAGGGCATCCTTGCTTAATACCAATGGTACTTTGAATGAAATTTGAAAGGACGTGTGCCATATTTAGGTGCCTGATAATTGATTCGTACAATCTTATGATGGCACACAATACTGAAGGAGATAGAACATACTAATAGATCGAAGGAAGACAAGACAAAACAAAGATGATGAATGGTGGCGTTACAAGGATCAGCAAGATGCTTGTACCAGCAAAGTCTCCAACAGGTCATTCAGCCAAGCGTGTCACACATAACCCCAGAACAACCCAAACAAAGAACACTCCATAGATATGTAGTATCAAGAACGCAGCTCCAACGCCATCAAGAGAGAAGGAATTCCTCCACACAATGTGTGTCAAATGAACTCTAAGTCTCTCCAATATATAGGCATCTTTGGGGGTGTGTGACACGTCCTTTAAGACATTTAAGTCTATATTTTATTCCAGGCTGACCTAGCACATAAGTGGAATAAATTCAAAGTACATGTTTTGCTCATTCGATCGAGATGATCTTTAGATCAATCTTACAGCTCTCTGAAAGAGGAATCCAATACAAATATTGGGATCGTCATCTGAGCAACACAACCTGGAGTTTGAACCTAGTTGTCCAATTTTAACACTCGAAAATCCCAATGTCACAGTCTCTGAAATAGTGCCTCCCCCGACATTGTGTCAAACACTTTCTGGAAGTTGACAAAGCAATTGTAGACTTTCGAAGAACGATGACAAGCCTTCTTAATGATGGCTCAAAGTGTAAAGATGTGGTTAATTGTCTAGTAGTTGTGATGGAAAACTACTTGTCCCCTAGCTCTGAGATTTCGTCACTCTAGCTCTTCAAAATGCCATTAATGTAGAATAGTGGCATAAAGCTTGGAGAATATATGGTCCACCATAATAGTTTGATAGTTATTTGGATGTGAAATGCTCCTTGACTTGTTGATAGGGTGGATGATGTTTCTATTCTAGGCATGGGGAAAGCCAGAGCAAACCACATGGTTAAAAAGATCGACAAGATACGACTTGAGGGGCTTACTGCCATGCTTTAGGAATTCCTCTTGAAGGCCCTCTTTGTCAGAACCTCTGCTAGAGTTCAAAGCTCTGGTTGGTCTCCTGACGTATAATGGAGAAAAAATGGTGGCATTGGGGTGGGGTGGAGCGGGGGGTGAGGGAGGAGACGTGGATAGGAGGTAGGGGGAGGTAGTATATGGATTCCAATTCAGATGGGATGGTCCAGTGCTTGGGGAAAGGGTATGCGAAAAGGCCTTGGGGGAGCAGTGGGGGGCCTGAATAAGCTGTCGCCTCTTTTGGGAGAGAAATATACGTTTTGTGGTGAAGGAGCTTATGGTAGGATGTTTAGAGAGAAGGGGAGGCAAAGGGATCATGTGTGAGGGAAAAACGAAGTTACTTGTGGAGAGCTTTGCAATCCTCATCGTACCATCGGTTCATGGGACAGGAGCCAACAGTGAGCTTACGAGTGTATTTGTGAGTCGAATGGGGGTAAGAATCTAGAGCGACTTCCATAATGACTTTGGTGAGTAACTCATATTTGGATATGGCAATTTCCAAGGCTCTAAAATGGGAGATGGTGGGAGTGTATTTCCTTGAGACAGGTGGCTTATAAAGGGGGCACAATCTTTATCGAGATGGAAAGTAGTACGGGAGGGTGGGGGGTGGTGAGGTGGTTTGGAAGGTGAGGGAGGTAGTAGGGAGAGAGGGAATAGAGAAAAGGAAAGTGAGGAGGGCATGATCAGCAAGAGGGAGGTGGGAAATGGAGAAATGTTGGATATGTGGGAGATCTTGTGTTGTCAAGGCATAATCCACAACACTTATCCCCCTACTGTGTGGAAAACAAGTGAAAGCTCATGAGCTAGTGGAGCTCATTTAGGATCAATAACCCATGGGATTCACCCAATTGTAATAGATGCCTCCCATAACCTATAAGGGGTCCATACTCATCCTGTGAATATTTTGAAGACCAATTGACTTTGGTTCTATCTCCTAGAGGCAGAGAGCGTCTTTAGTTCTGTCGTGAAGGGATACATGTATATTGTTGGTTGTGGCATTGAAGTCACCCAAAAGAATCACGTCCCCTTGAGAAGAGTAATGAGATATGTCCTTGTAGAGATCAAGGAACTGGTTCCCTTTGGACTCGCTATCGGCCGCAAAAAGTGACGCGGTAGGGGGAAGTAATAGACTGCAATATAACTGTAGCGAAGCTGGTATCACTCTTGATGTAGTCAAACCCACAATAATCTAGTGCTCTTGTTCGAAGACAACATGGTAACTCGACTTTGAAGGGAGTCCCGTACAAGGCAAGCATCTCCCCCATATTCTCTCACGCTATCAGAACATGTCTCTTGTCTGCGTGCCCAAATCCAATGATGCCTTGAATTGGGGGTGGGGTTCGCATGTGTCTTCGTGAGAAAAAGGACGTCATGAGAACCAATAGCATCACGTAACGTGCCTGAAGATGATTGAAATATTCTGTTACAACTCCAACAACCAATGGAGATTGTGGGCTTGCCCCTATTTCCCTGACCTCCCTCTGAACATGACTGTCATTTTGCCCATGGCCGAGAATTTTATCAATACAATACTAGTTCGAACATTCTTTTTGGCTAGGATTTTGTGCAAAAACACCTTCCCTTCATTCTGGGAAAAAATTATGTCAACATGATGGTTTGATATTTTCTTACTAAAGTGCCTAGCAAGAATACATACCAAATTAGGATTATAGATATTGTTATCTTCATTGATGAATCAGAGGAATCAATTGATAAGATCATGAAAATAAAAAAAGGTGGTTAGAAATGCAGATCAACATGCAAACCAGGTACTATCTCCGATTTGTAGAAAATAGGAGCAAATTGCACAGTTGAAGTCCCTAATGCTTTTTGGTTAAGAGAGAGATATTTTATGGATTCACTATATATTGAAGATTTTAAAGGGATTCCATAGAAAGCAATTGACATTCCTAAGCCCCTACAAGAACAAGCTTACTGTAGATAAGAAATACAAGATTTACTGGAGAAGAAGTTAATGGGAAAAGCAGAAGCCCATGGGCTTGCCAAGTCTGCTATGTCAACAAGCATTCAAAGTAGAAACGAGGTAAGCCAAGGGTGGTCATAAATTTCAAAAAATTAAATAAAGCACTATTGCCACTTAGGTATCCAATACCTAGTAAAGAGCTACTGTCTCAGAGGATCAAAGAATGTGACGTGTTTAGCAAGTTCGATCTAAAGAGTGGGCTCTGGAAAGTAGGAATAAAGCTAAAGGACAAATTCAAAACTACCTTTGTAGTTCTTCATGGCCAATACCAATAGTGTGTTATGCCTTCTGGTCTTAAGAATGCTTAAGCCATGTTCCAGCAATGGATGGAAGATATTTTCAATGATTTGGAATTCATTATTGTATACATTAATGATCTTTTTATTTGCTCGAAAGATATGAAAATCATAAAGAACATTTGAAAGAGTTTTACCATAAGGTTTACAAGCATGGATTGGTTCCTCTCTGATAAGATGGAAATTGTGAATACCAGAATGAAATCTTTAGGTCTTTTCATTCCAGAAGGAAGACCAGCTCCAAGAACATGTACTACAAAAACTTGCTGCATTCCCTAATGAGATTATAGATAAGAAACAATTACAAAGGTTCCTTGGTGCACTAAACTATGTTAGATACTTTTATAAGGGACAAGAAGAAGATATGGCATGTTTGTACAAGAGGTTGGAAAAGGATCATCCGTGGACATAAGTAACGCAAAAGCGGTCTAAAGAATCAGAGGCAAGGTAAAAGCCTTGCCTTCCCAGGTTACCAGAAGATCATTTGCATTATATTCGAGAAACAAATGCTTCTAATATTTCATGGTCAAGGGTATTGCTTTTATCTAAGGAATAACGAAGAAATATGTATGTATGCATCTGAAACTTTCAAAGATGTGGAAACCAGGTATCCCTCAAGCCACAAAGAAATTTTGGCTGTGAAAAATAGCATAAGTAGATTCAGGTTCTTCCTCAAACTTGTGAAATTCGTTGTATTTACAGATTTAACTCACATGATAGGTATGCTAAAAAATTAAAGGTTTTTACAAGAAGGAAATAACCAAATATTCAGATGGAGTCTTTGCCTTGATGGTTATGTCTTTGACATACATTATAAACTTGGCAAAGAAAATAGTATTGTTGATATGGTCACCTGAGAAACTTTTGCAAACTCAATATTAATCAAACTCATTATAGCCAAAGAAAAGTGGCAGCAAGTTGTAGATGAAACATCTTGTTCAACAAGCAAGTGAGATCAAGCTAGCTAGATTCAAACAAGCTTGGCAAAAGAACCTAAGCACAATTTTTGTTGGAATTGCTTTGTACAAACAATGAAAGAATGTCTAGGGCTTAGTAGGATTTTAGAAAGGTGATCATGTAAGTATGATTTTGAACCTTATGGAAAGGTCGGGTTATTGTTCTGGTTAAGACCACTACTTTTAGGGGATGTTAGTGGGTATGTTAGTTTTTGTAGCATCGAATGTGTTATAACCACGAAACTTTGTGGAGAGACTAGAATAAATGATATCTCCAGAACCCATAAATCGTTTGTGGAAATTCCGCCTAGAAGTGACTTAATTAGATTATTAACCAATTTTTTAATGTTTCCTAAGTCATTAATTAAGTCAAGGCGAGAATAGTCTAGAATCTCACATAGATCAATCCAGAGATGATCCTAGCCATCAGTTATGTTTTAATCTTGTTCATTGGTGCTCCAAAAGAGGATTATAAGAGGAGGTCAATGTGGTGATGGAGAAGACACTTCATTAGTTTGATTTCTTGGCAGATCGATTTCCAGAGTAGCAGTAGTCAGTTGCTGGAGAGAGTCAGAGATCGAAGAAGTGAGAGAGGGGCAGAGACGGTGAAATCAGTGGAATATTTCCAGATCCAGTGAGTGCATTGTAGAGAAAGGCCGAGATTTCTTCGGGAAGCTGCACAGAGGCAATGTAGAAGCTTCAGTCAACAAGTTCAATTTTGTTGGGGTGAAGCAAGTTTTCAGTTCCAGATACCGGAAAGTATTTCCAGAGTGTCGAAGGGTCAGTTTCCCAATCAGCAGAAGGCAGGACCTCTTGATCTTCAGTTGTTCCAGGCTGAGTGTGTAGCATACTGCGCAAAGGTGACTCATAGCTAGGAGGAAGACTTGATTTTTAGTAAGCAGTCAAGTGCTGGGATTGCTTCGAGTGAGGGTAATTTCCCTCAAGATATTTTTGCTAGTATTTTCTCTAAAAGATTGCCAGTATTCGACATCCAGTTTGTACTCAAATTATTTCACTACTGCATAATAATAAAATCCTCAGCTGCTACACCGATTTTCCCGCATTGGGTTTTTCTGGGGACATTTGTCCAAAAACAATGGTGTTAATCTTTTGTGTGTGTGCTAGCATTTCTCATCTTCCAGCATTTTATTTTTCCGCGTAATTTTATTTGTGAAGGTTGCAGTGTGTTTATTTCGATATTTGCCGTAGCAGATATATTGTTAAATTTAATTAACAATTAGGAGAAATAATACCAGTTGCTGCAATAGGATTCTAGTGTTGGAATTTTCACAGGGTACCCATAGGGGCTTTTCGGAGGAGATTGAAGGTCTGTTCAAGCCTGTGCAAGTAGGTCGTGGCTTGTGTTAAGGCTACCGAGATCAAAGAAGAGGAAAGTGAGTTGATTAAAGTTTGATGTAGATGAAAACTAAGCAGGATGAGTTGTACAACAAGTAGTCTCTGGGTTGAAGTGATAAGCCCCGACTTAAGGAGCTAATTGTTGAGCTACCTAGTGGGTAGATGTTAACTATGAGCCTAAAGGAAGTGGTTGGGCATTTTGAGGATGACAAGAAGTATCTTGAGTATTGCAATAGACAATTGAAGAGTTAGTGCCAAAGGACAACTAGGAAAGAGGGTAAATGAGGGCTAAAAGGACTTAACCTTGGCCCAGGAATGTTATTTTGTATCTTGTATGTTGGGCAGATGAGGATTTGATGGACTAGGCCTCAACCCTAGTTGTGTCAGTCAATGGAAAATATTTGTATATTAGCATTGTATCAAGGTTTGTTAAGGGACATGGTCCCTGATATGGGAGCCCTAGTGTTTTCTGATTGATAGACTAATTGGGAACATGATTTGGGCCAAAAATACTGTCTACTATTGTTGATATGTTTGTTGTTATATTCCATTGTGTAAAGTGGTTTTTGGTTGGGCATCTCTAGTGTGTTTGTGTTCCTAGCTAGGGCATAGACCAGACCTAGGGTGCATGGAAATTTCAACATGGTATCAAAGCTACTTTGAAGGGCAACTAGATTAGAGTGTGCACAGGTGTCAGCTCTAGGAGGGAGCTATAAGATTGTTGCCTGAAGCAACGATGTTGCCAACTAACAGTTGGCTAGACATGGAGCAAAAGGTTCAACAAAGTACATGGAGATGTGGTCTTGATTAGTTTGGTGATGAGGCAGGATGGGAGTTCTGGTGGATTCGTGGAGAACTTGATGCACAACAATATGTTGTGTGGTAGGTTGATGACACCATTGATGGACTTTTGTTGACTTGTCAAATTATGTTTTGATAGCTCAGATGCCTTGGCAAGGAGTGCTTTTCCATGGACGAGGTAGCTTCACGTCGATGGCAGGTTGATCGCTAGATACAATCTTCATTGGGCTGTAGAGGTGCACATCTAGCAATGGAGCTATGTGCATATGAGGTTTTTTACCCACGAGGATGAGGACACTTGCAAAGTTGAGTTGCGGTGGTCTAGAGTGGACTAGCCCTAGTGTTCAATCGCAAAACGAGACTGACTTTGAAAGGACACAAGTTCAGTTGCAAGGAGGTTGTCTAGGCTCAAAGGGAGACTGCAAAGGAAAGTTTGACGTCCAGTGGAAGTCTAACCTTTAGTTTCAAGCGAGACAATGGAGTTTTCAGACCAGGCAAGGACAATTTTGAACAATGCGAAGACAATCGTGGTGGTGCAAGGAAATTCATAGTTCATGCATGGACAATCATGGTGCACACAAGGAAATTCATGGTGCATGTGAGGATAGTCATGAGCCATGCAAGATAAGTCTTGATCAAGCACAAAAGAATATGTGGAACATGCGAGGACAATCATGACCATGCAAGGGAAAGTCATAGAGCTAGACATTTCTACAAGGACATAGAAATACCTTCCTCACTAAGAGGGACGGTTGAAATTTGGGTAGCTTTGAAGGTATTTCAGAGTGGAGAAAACTACAAAAAGGGACTTTGTGGGCAAAGAACCCTAGTGTTGAGGTTTTGGACCCAAAGTTGTGGGCTTGGAACCCAAGAAAATTAATATTATATTCTAATTTGTTGTTGAGTTGTGAAGTGAGGGTTTCTTGAAGGACAAAGCCAAGACACTCACATAAGAGATATAAATATAGGCCAAAGGAGAGGCCTAGTCATAAGTGAGAAGAGACTTCATTTGTGCAACGAAGTAAGCCTAAGAGAGCCGCAATTTTCCATGAGGAGGTTGAGTTAGAAGTTTCGTGTAAGAGATCTATTATAGAGAAGGCCAGGTCAAGGTTCTATGTGAAAATTCGGGAATCCTGAATCCTATTGTACCAACTGATATTATTTCTTCTATTTGTTAAATAAATTAAGCAAATTATTTTCTATGTGCTACGACAAATATCGAAACAAATACATTGCAACCTTCACAAAACAAATACTGCGGAAGAAATAAAAACATTGGAAGAAATAGATGCACACACACAATATGACATCATTATTTTTGGACTAAGGCTCTAGAAAAACCCATCTTGGGTAAACCGGTGCAACAACTAAGGGTTTTGATATTAAGCAGTAGTGAAATCCGAGTACAAACTATGGATGCTTAAACTAGCAATGCAAACATATATATAACTAACAACAATAACTAGTGAGAAGTTTATCTCACTCCATAGGTGATCCAAGATTGACCTTAGCTCGAATTGAGCTGTTCCTTGCTCCGTCTGCGTAGTCACTGCGTCAACCTATGCAGTTACTGCGTCCCACAAGCTCGAAACTGCGTCTCCTCTCAGTGTCTCGTCAACTGTTGTCTGGGAAGCTGATACTTTTTTCCTTTGGACTCTCTGCCCAACTTCTGGCCTAGAATTTCTCCTTCTTCCCAACAAAACGAAAATCTCCTCAACAGGGCACTACCTCTCCGTGGCAATCACTGCCTCTCTGCAATGTACTCACTAGAACTGGAAAATCTTCCTCCGACCTTACTATCTTTGCCTTTCTCTCACAACTTCGACCTCACTGAGTCACCTTCAGCAACTTAATGCTGCTACTTTGGAGATCGATTTCCCAACAAAATCGAATGCTCAAATGATTTGGTGTATCTTCTCCAAGCCCCATCGACGACTTCTTATAATCCTCCGTTGAGACTTCAACAACCACAATTAAATCTTAATCGAAGGCTAGGATTAACTAGAAATCGATCCATGTACTTTTCTAGAAGATTCTCACCATGCCTTAATTAATTATGTTTAATTAATCATATTTCCTCAGTTTAGACTTACAAAATATAAAACACTGACTAATTAATTTAATTAAGTCGTCTCTAGGTGGAATTTCCAGAAACGATTTCTGGGTATTGGAGAATACATGTATTCTAGCCTCTTTGCGAAATCTCATGGCTAGAACACATTCGATGCTACAAAAACTAACACTCTCTCTTAACGAGGAAAGTGTTCTAGTACTGCAACTACTGCCACAATACCCTGTCTCTACACAATCTCTTGTTACGCTGTTGATATCTGGCTAATGCTGCCCACCAAGCACTGCACAACTTTGATATGCGCTGCATCTGTGTTGCTGTTGACCCTGTTGAACTGCTGCCCACACTGCAACTCCGTTGCTGCTGCTATTGCAACATCTGCAACTCCCTCTCATTTGCTGCTGTTGCAACTTAGAACTATCCAAATTACTAAACCATATGTGTTCAGTATGATGCATCTGTCACCTGAGTCCTGACTGCTACTAGTCTTTGCATTGCCACTGAAGCCTTTGCGCTGCTGCTGACTCTGCAAATGTGACAACTACACTGCTACTAACTCTGCACTGCGCTGCCCAGTATCTTACCACTACTAGCTACTGCATTTGTCACTCTGGCATATGACTGTATCAAATTCCACTGGTCCATCCTGCTACTACGTACTGTGGGCTCTCGTAGCAAGGTACTGTTTTAAGAGGTTGACCTCCTCAAGAATCCTGCTCATCTGTAGCACTCTGGGGCTACAAAAACAAATCACCCCACCTCACTCCTGGAGTGATGTCTTCTATCATGGAAAAGTCTTCCTCCAGCCTAGACGATAGTTTATCAATCTCGAGAGAAGTTGCCTGCTGGTCCTGCTTCTCCTCCTTGCCCTTCTTGAGAGGAAACTGAGTGTTGTAGTGGCCTAACTCGCCACACTTGAAGCACTTGAATTTTGACAGATCCTTCTTCTTCCTACGCTGCTCCCCCTGCCCGTTTGATGCGAGGGCCACATTCTCCTCCTCCTTCACCGTCTTCGACCCACTATTGTTGCTGCTACCATTGATGGTGCTCTTCACCAGATCTCACCTCAACTCCTCCTGCTACAAATTTTCCCACATTCTGTCCCATCTTGGCAATGTTTCTCTTCCCAAAATGCTTTGGACAAACACTTGCCACTCCTCGAAGACAAAATTTAGAGCTATACACTCCATCTCTGAAGGTTGAGGCGCTGACCCTACAATTGGCAGCAAATCTTGGATCTCCTGAATCCTGGTGAGGAAGGGGTCTATGCGCATTCCCTTCTGCATACAGTTACATCTCAAATTTTCTTCTAAGTACATATTTTGTTGCTCGGAAGATCGTTGAAATAATGTGGAAAGGGAGTCCCACATCTCCTTGGCCGTTCTGAGTCCCGCTATGCAAGAAAAACATGATCTCAAACTCCATCGAGAATCAATATCTTTGTCTTCAGCATCTCCTTCTCATACGCCTTCAGCTGATCTAGATACGTGGGAGCAACCACCACATTATAGATGTTGGAGTGTAAAAACTCTGGTAAACTTGATAAGTATATATTATTATTGATGATAGATGAAAAGATGATTACAATGGGGAATCACCGAGGCTTTAAATATAGCCTCAAGGTGTCCCTTGGTGAAGAGGCATGATCTTTGATCATGCCCTTTCACTAATACAACCTAATATAACTATATCTAACTAACAATTAATAAAATTTACATAACATTGCCCCTCTCTTAAAGATGCTTTGTCCTCAAAGCATATGTAACGATGGACAATGTTGACGAACGCCTGGGTTTCTTGAGCGGCGGGCTCTTGCTTCCCACATTTTAAAAAGATCGTGGAGCATATTCTCAAGTTCAATATTTTGTTGATCTGGATAGTGAAAATATCTGATATCGACAGGGTCGGATCCTGTCTTGACTTCTGGTGACTCTTCGTGGCTCCCTTTTGAAGATAACATTTCTAACTGATGACATTGTACTGTAGATGTTGGCGCTCCTATTTGAATCATCTTTGTCATCAGAGAGGAAGATACGACTTGATCTTCTGGGGCTTGGAATCCATACAACCTGTGTTTCTGCCCTTTCCACTTAAAACTTATAAACTGCTTCTGATGGTTGGCAGAATAAGTACCTAGAGTTTGTAGCCATTGAATTCCTAAGACCACATCTACTCCTCGTAATGGAACTGTGTAGAATGGAGATTCTAAATGAAAGTATTTAATCTGCAATTTGACTTTATGGCATTTTCCTACTTGTTCTATTTTCTTACCATCTGCCACCATTACCTTCATATTAGGCATGGGAAAAGTAAAGAGGTTGAGTCTTTTGGCCATGGTTGAATCTAGAAAATTGTGCGTGCTGCCTGTGTCTATGAGAACCATTACATTGTTTTTCTTAATATGTCCTCTTAACCTTAGGGTTTGAGGTTGTGATATGCCTGTCATAGCTGATAATGACACTTGCGGAATAGTTTCGCCATCCACTTCTGGAGAGAACTCTAAGTTGTCTTCTAATCCTTCTATATATGAATCATTATTGTTAGCGTCATTAGTTGCTTCACAACTGTATAGATTTTTCGCTTTTCCATTAGCACATCTGTGCTTAGGGTCCCAATTTTCACCGCAACGTTTGCACTTGCCCTCTCGCATTCTTTGTTTTTCCATACTAGATTTTTCTTCTTCACGAAGATGGACAGGGACATATTTTGTGTCATCTATATTTTCAGATTGAGGAAACCGTCGTCTCGAATATACTTTTTCTGGTTTTGATAATCTTTCAAATTTCTTTTCAGCAGCTTTTGCTTTTTTCCTTGCTACTTCTACGGACGTAATTTCATGTAGTTCTAGCTCTTCCTGTATGTGGATTTTAAGTCCTGAGATGTAAGACTGGATTAGACGAGATTCCGACAATCCTGGTACTCGTGTTGCCAAGGTCTCCCATTCTCGAGTGTACTCATCCACATCTCCTTTTTGGCGTAGTTTGATAAAGGTTGAAAAAAACTTTTCTTCTTTTATGCCTTGAAACCTTTGAAGAACGCATCCTTAAATTTCCTCCAACTGATAGCGAGTGTTGTTTTTTTCCACCACATATACCAATTATATGCTTCTCCGTCCATTTTCATGGAAGCATGCTTAATTTTTTCGTCATCACTAGTAATGTCATAAATCTCAAAATATTCTTCTGCTTTATTAAGCCATGCAACGCTATTTTTTTCCTTACCATCAAATTTGGGTAGGTCGATCTTGGCTTTGCGCTGATATGCTAATGGTGGAACAAGAAGGGGATATTGATTAGCGAATGCATTCCAGAGCTGCTTATTTTGAAAATCTGCATTACTATCTTCTTGATGATGTGGGGAATCGGTTTTTCCTGATGCTCTTCTGAGTTCCCTGAATCTGCGGAATTGTTTTGTTGATTTTGTTCCTTGTTAGGAGATATTGGGGATTGTGTCTGACTTAATTTATCTAGCTTATCATTTAGCTTATTGAAAAGTTCGTTCTGCTTTTCTGTGGCCTCGTGATGATTTAGCCACATTTGTCTTTCTATTCGATTTGTTGTATCATGAACCTTTTTGATGTCGTTGGAATGCCCTGCAACTGTACCTTCAAGGTCGACTAATCTTTTTCCCAATTCTTCGGAATTATTAGTGATCTGTTTCTCGAGATCCACCAATTTTTTCTGGAATTCAGCCATTGACATTGACGAAGACATCGAACGTGTATGAGGTGGGGAGTATTTTTCTGCCAGTTTCTCTCCTCCTTTTTTTAAATTTAATTAATTAATTAATTAATTTATTTATTTTTATTTTTTTTATTTTAACTATATAATTATTATATATATATATAATTTTTAATTAAAACTTATATAATATATATAATTTAATTATATAATTATTATATATATATATATATAATTATTAAATGAGAATTAGATAATATATAAATGAATTATATAATTATAATATCTATATATATATATATATATATATATATATATATATATATAATTATCAATTTAACTATATCTTATATATTTTATATAATTAAAAAAAAATCGTTTTTTTTTTTAAATGTGCCGGTTCCGTTTTGAAAAGACACGCTGTTTCTTATAGGGGAACAAATCGATTTTTTTTTTAAATACAACGTTGCTCAGAAGAATTAAAACGTGGATCCTTACCAGTCGTCACCACTGTTTCACGATTTTTTTTAAAACGTAATTTCCTTGTTGGCTGGTTGTCGGGGTTTCGGTGGCTCTTGCAGGTGATGAACGATGGTAGTCGGCCCACAATAGATGCTACAGCCCGAGGACTAACGGATGGCAACCATAAAAAAAACCTGTCCGTTTAAAAAAAACAATGACAGTCGTCTGCTTTAATACGTAACCTGTAGCGTGGGTCTCGACAGACGATAACGGTTGGGACAGCAAGACACAAGTACGGACGACAGTGAAGAAGGGATGTCGGGCTTAAAGAAAGAACATGGTTTGCATGCAAGGAAAGAGTTGACCGTGGCAAGAAGTGTCGAGCGACAAGGATGGTGGACACACGTAGGGAAAGACGGCAACGAGGGAAAGAAAACAGTGGGGTCACAGAAGAATGGAGAGCGTATAGATTAGCAACAACGAAAAAGCGAGGGGTAGTGGACTAAATGTGATAACAGAAATCGATATGAATGCTGTATGGAGGCGGAAGAGTGATAGCGTGGGGAAAATTTATTTATTATATTTTTTATTTATTATTTTTTTAAAATGCAGAGTGGGAGTGAGGGACAGATCGGCTATGAGAGGAGATGGGCTACAAATTTTCTTTTAGGACTAATACTGTCCACAAGCACTTGAAAAAAATCTGCAATTCTGGAATTCCGTAATTCCTTAATTTGGGTGATCACACAGATCCCGAAGAGCGATGGCTCCGATACCAATGGAGTGTAAAAACTATGGTAAACTTGATAAGTATATATTATTATTGATGATAGATGAAAAGATGATTACAATGGGGAATCACCGAGGCTTTAAATATAGCCTCAAGGTGTCCCTTGGTGAAGAGGCATGATCTTTGATCATGCCCTTTCACTAATAAAACCTAATATAACTATATCTAACTAACAATTAATAAAATTTACATAACAGATGTATGCTTTGAGATCGTATTCATCCTGAAGGAAGGGAGTCCTTGCCTTCTAGATCACATTGTTGGATGCTTCGTCCAACCTATCCTGATCTCGCAGCCCGACTGATGCCATCTCAACAATTATGTCGAAAACCTCCTCTTCTCTTCTGCTTAGCTGCTGCTAGGCTCTACGCACGCCTTGCTAGAGTGGGTAACTCTACTCACAACGACTGCTGATATGTAAAAGAAATCAAACTTCTGAAGCTAGAAGTACCCTTAGGAAAATTTTCCTTTAGTGTGTGCTCTTTCTGATGCTATTTTGCACTAGCAACTGCTGCAAAATACTATGTCCAGCTAGAGATCTGTTCTGCAAGGAAAATAATGATTGCTCCCTCTGCCTCTGGTAATCCTCGATCCAGAGAAATCTGATTTCTCTGTCGCTCTCTCAGAGAAATCGTTTTTTCCTAAAGAAATTGACCCTCCTGGCCAAAGGATTGTGCTGCCTCTGAGGGTGTCGAACTGCTGCTTGTGCAGACCTACGGAATTCCTCTTCCCTTCTGCTTCTGAGCTCTCTGACTTACAATCTGTGCTTTGATACCATGTGAAAATTCGGGAATCTCGAATCCTATTGCAGCAACTAATATTATTTCTTCTATTTGTTAAATAAATTAAACAAATTATTTGCTGTGTGCTACGACAAATATTGAAACAAATACACTGCAACTTTCACAAAACAAATACTGCAAAAGAAATAAAAACTTTGGAATAAATCGATGCACACACACAATATGACACTGTTATTTTTGGACTAAGTCCTCGAAAAAACTCAACTCGAGAAAATTGGTACAGCAGCTGAGGGTTTTGATATTAAGCATTAGTGAAATATGAGTACAAGCCAGTGTTTTGAAAATCGTGATTAAATCGCGATTTTTTCGGAAGGCCGATTTAATCGGCGATTTTTTGGATTTGAAAAATTCGCCAAAAAATCGTGATTTTTTGGATTTGAAAAAATCGCCAAAAAATCGAGATTTTTTTGCAACCCAATAAGTTCAAAAATCGATTTTTTTTTGTCATTTTTGCAGACAGAGGGCAAAAAAGAGAGCTAAGGAGGAGGAGAAGTCATCTACAAGGGCAATAGAGGAGAAAAGTGAAGGAATTTAGCAACCCAAGCCAACAAAATTCATGTTTGGACCAAGTTTATTTAGCAAAACGTTTTTAGATGCGATTGACACCACCGCTGCATGGAGGGTTGAGGCTGAGAGGCCTATCATGGAGTCAGCCCCTGATTGGATAGAGCAGGAGGTAGTGGAGGGGGAGGAGGAGCAACAAGAGGAGCAGCAGGAGGAGGTGCACCACCTACCCCTGCTACTAGTAGAGGACGTGGTCTACCTCCTTTAGCTCTTGGTGCTTCAGATTCTGGTACTTCAAGTTCTAGAGCACAAGAGAGTCCATTTCCAGCCCCGTCTATTTCTTCATCTAGAGGGAAAGTTGTTACATTTTCTCGCAAGAGGGGCAAAGGAAATCAGGAGTATAGGTTATTTGGTGCATTCCTTTGTATATGACATTATGACTCATGATATGAGATACATTATTATATTTTTTGTTGATATTTTGAGGCTGAGTTGGGACTCAAGACTTAGTATTCAAGACATGATTCACTGTTATGTGGGATGTATCACTAGACATGATATTACAAATCTTATATATTAGTTATTTTTCATATTTATGTGTCAATGCATTTATTTTATGTTGTGGATGCTTTAGATATTGAAAAAATTGGAAAAAAATGAATATTTTTGTATGCGATGATTTTTTCCCGATTTTTTCCCCTCGTCGATTTAATCCCAATTGCGATTTTCAAAACATTGGTACAAACTATGGATGCTTAAACTAGCAATCCAAACAGAGAAATAACTGGAAACAATAACTAGTGAGAAGTTTATATCACTCCATAGGCGATCCAACATTGACCTAAGCTCAAATAGAGCTGCTCCTCGCTCCCTCTACGTAGTCATTGCATCCCACAAGCTCGGAACAACATCTCCTCTCACTGTCTTGTCAGCTACTGTTTGGGAATCTGATACTCTTTGCCTCCAGATCCTCTGCGCAGCTTCTGGCTCTGAATTTCTCCTTCTCCCCAGAAAAACAGAAATCTCCCCAAGAGGGCTTTGTACTGCCTCTATGCTACCTCTCTGTGGCAGTCACTGCCTCTCTGCAATGTACTCACCGGAGCTGGAAATGTTTCCTCAAGCCTCACTATCTCTGACCCTCTCTCACTGCTTCGACCTCAATCAACTACGGCAACTGACGTTGGTACTCTAGAGATCGATTTCCCAACAAAATTGAATGCTCAACTGATTTGGTGTATCTTCTCCAAGCCCCATCGACTTGTTCTTATAATCCTCATTTGAGACTTCAACGACCACGATTAAATCTTAATCCATGGCTAGGATTAACTAGAAATCGATCCATGTACCTTTCTAGAACATTCTCACCATGACTTAATTAATTATGTTTAATTAATCATATTTTCTAAGTTTAGATATATGAAATATTAAAAATTTACTAATTAATTTAATTAAGTTGTCTCTAGGTGGAATTTCCATAAATGATTTCTGGGTATTCGAGAATACATGTATTCTAGCCTCTCTACTAAATCTCGTGGCTAAAACACATCTGATGCTACAAAAACTAGCATTCTATCCAACAAGAGTGTGTCGAGGTCTATCTAAAGCAAGTTAAGGCCTGTCTTGTGATTTGGTGGAGGCTACTGGCCTAGTTAGGGTTGGCCGTGACCAATTAAGTCGGGTTGTTGATTTAGAAGGGTAGATTAAGCATCGTTTTGTGTAGAAAGGTATTCGTAGAAATGATCAGGGTTGGCCAAGTTGGATGAAGGTCTGTTAGGGTAGACTGAGTCACAACAGGAGAGGCCAAGGGGAGGCAGGCCGAGGGCCTCAATACCTATTGAAAGGCTGACCAAGTGTACAAGAAGGCATCTTAAGGCTTGTTGTAGTAGCACATATGGAAAAGAGAGTAGGACTAGGTTTTCTAAGGGAATCCGCAGGTGGTTGAGGGAGGTTTGAACCCAATGGAAGGGTTTGACTGTGGTTTGGTTAAGACTGCAACCTGTAGGGCACCCGTTGTTGGAAAATGTAACTAGGTTTGGTCTTCATAATGACTAAGTAATTATTAATTTATGTAACAAAAAATATAACGATGATAAAATGTATTTTGTAATGCTTGCTTCATGGGTTTCATGAGCAAGGCGTTTTTATTATAGGTCAAAGACTTCTTCTTGATGTCTTTAGGAGTTTGTCATCTTGTCATAAATATAATTTAGAGTCATCTATTTGAAGTGATGTTACACTTGTAAAGGGACAAATTATTGATGTAAAAGTATACTCCTAACCCTTGTCACTATGCTCCATCAAGTCGGCTACAATATATGATGATAAGTCTCCTTGATCATGTCAACCTACACACAAATAGACATATCGACCTAAAAGGAGGGAGACAGTCCCTATATATAGAAGAATCATGGCTTCATTTGAAGAAAGTATCTCAGACAAGTCTGTGATAGGAAATCGTAGGTTAGGTCTGCTATTCAAGCAAAGAAAGAGGTCAGTCAATGAAGGAAGAACGACATACATATATACTAAAGTTTAGGGTACATCATACCGCGCATATCCAAGAAGGCCGAGACCTATTATAGTGAAGGAGAAGTCTGCTATCTTGTGCGTAATATAGTGCTAAAAGGGAAGAAGATACAGCGAAGAAAAGGACTATTGTCAGATCAAGAAAAGAGGTATACTATCTTTGTTTTGGGACAACAACTATATCTAGCGTATCTCTGAAAAAGGGCTGAACTTGCCTACAGTACAAAGGAAGGGTCACTATAGCGTGAAAGAGATCTCAGACTTAGGCATGGAGGATATAATAAGAAGATCGAGGAGGAGTTCCTAGGAGGCCGAGGCTTGTTGATTTTTAATGTACCTTGGACAAGTGGTTTCCCATGGGTTAGTCTCTACCTAGGGAAAAGTGTCCAAAATAATTATTTTCCTAAGTGTGACTTTATAAAGTGAAAGTGGCTTTAGAAGTGGTAAAGTCAATGTTAAATTATGAAGTGAAAGTGACTTTATAAGTGGTAAAGTCAGTTTTAAATTATAAAGTGAAAAGTGACTTTAGACATAAAGTAAAATGTGGGTACTTTATTTAATGGGCGAGTTAAAAAATAGAAAGTGAGAATTAAATACACGTTTATTTTCATCCCTTGATCTAAATGAATCTGAGCCATTAGATCTTAGGGTTGCCCAAAAGTCATTTAGAGAAACAAAAGGGGGAAAAGAAAAGAGAGCCTACATTCATTCATTCTTAATGAGCAGTTTGGAGAAAGGACGCTGAGGGCTGGAGAAAAGTTCTGAAGCAAAAATTTGTTGCAGCAAGCTGGAGTGATTTCTGGGCAAAGTTTGGCATGAAAATCAAGGCATAGAAGACAACAAAAGGTACAAGTATGAATAACATTTAATGCTGTGAGCTTAACGCAGTTTGAGAGAAGCTTTATAGAGAGAAAAAATAAAAAATCCATACAGGCCCTACAGCAGTACCGAAATCCGTACAGTTCGTACAAAATCTGTACAGTAAAGTCCATTCGTCCATATCCATACAGTACATATTTTCCGCTGCAAGTGGGCACGAAAATCTAGGCAAAGTGGGCATGGTTTCAAGGTGTTTTGGGCTGAAGAGATAAGTTGTATTTTTCTGTTTTTTTTTGTCTGCAAATGTATTTTTCCTGAACTTGAAAGATAATTAAATTTGAAGAGCTCTCTAACAGTTTTTCCCCGAAGAAGATTGAAGGGGTTTTCCCTGGGTCTAAGTTGACCAAAAATATGTGTATTTTTATGTGTTGCTGGTTTGTTTATGTCCATATTTATTTTTTGCATGTGTTGATTGTCCCATGTGTTTTAATCTGAAAATTTCATTTCCAGAATTCTATATGTTGATTGTATGTTTATGGGAAAGAGAATTTAACTGAATGGGAGTGATAAGGTGAAATTAAAACCGGGTTGGGATTGCAGGAAACTTTTTAGTCATCAAATTTCAACATGGTATCAAAGCTATAGGCTGAAAATTGCAGTTTGAACAACAGACAATAGTTTCGGACAACGAACAATGGTTTGGACAACAAACTGAATTTTTGGACAACAAACTGATATTTTGGGACAACAAGGTGAAATTTCACATAGACTAAACTTTTGGGACATCAAGGTGTGATGGAAAGTTCATTTTTTCATTTTCTTCGCTGTGTAAATTTTGGACAACAGTCATGGCCATGTTCTTAAGGATAAAGGACATACTGGATGGGATATCCAACTATGCCGTTTGGAATGGCAAAATTTAGACAATGTTTGAGGAGGCAACAATTTGGGACATAGTGCGACAAGAGGTTGTACCTCCTACCGTTGCAGATGAACTTGCTGAATTCACAAAAAATAATGCAAAGGAAAAAATGATTTTGATGGAGAGTCTGAAGGATCATGTGGTTCCTTAGGTGAGACGAAACACATGCATATCAGATGTGGACAACTCTAACCACTCTCTATCAGAGTACCAATGAGAGCAGGAAGATGGTACTCAAAGAACAATTGAAGAACATTAGGATGATAGGCTGAAAGTGTAGTTCATTATCTTGGCAAGGTCAAACAGGTACGTGATGATTTGACTGCTATTGGTGAGGCAATTGCACCCACAAAATTAGTCAGGATAGCTGTAGCGGGGCTTCCTAAGTCTTGGGAGGTCTTTTGAGATACTGTTACCTATAGGGAAATATTCCCAATTGGGACAAATTCTAGGATGATTGTGTGCAACATGAGATACAAATGAATGACAGTGGTGGGGTGAAGATAATCTGTAGCTTTGACAGCCAGTAGGAAGAACAAAGGGAAGGCCAAGAAAGGGGCCTGATCATATGGGGCTAAGGGAGAGGAGAAGAAGAAGAAGAAAGATACGGATATGTCCACAGTCCAAATGTTGGGCATGTTAGAAGATGGGACACTATGCTTCTATGTGTCCTGAGAGGAAAAACAAGGGGAAGAAGAGTACTGTAGCTTCAACAAAGGTGGAGCATTTTGCTTCACAATTTGACAGGGACTTTGCATTTATTACTTCTACATCTAGTAGGAGTACATCATCCGATGTGTGGTACATAGACAGCGGGGCTTCCCGCCATATGGCATGTGCACGAGAGTTCTTTTCAGAGCTTGCAGAGAGGGCACTTGATATTGAGATTGTACTAGGAGATGACCGCACTGTGAGAGTTGGTGTGGGGACTGTGACCTTTGAGGGGGAGTCTTTGCGTCCTTTGAAGGTCATGGATGTTTTTTATGTTTCGGGGATGAAGAAAAACTTGATTTCAGTGTCTGCTATGTGAAAAATCCTAAATCTGAATTCCTACTGCAACAAATCTGAATTACTTCTATTATTTTTCATAATTATTTCATTACAGTGAAATATCGAAGTAATTACTGAAGCAGTCTACACAAATAGTGCTACGGAATAAATCTCAGTGTTGAAACAATTGAACAAGATATAATGAAAAACATCTACATTTGACACCGTTATTTTTGGATGAAGTCCCCGGAAAAACCCAACTCGGGAAAACCGGTGCAGCAGATCTGAGGGTTTTGCATTATTATGCAGCAGAATCTTGAGTACAGCTAGGGCGCCAATATCCAACTCACCCTTTAGAGAAAATCTAGGCAACAGAAGAAATGTGAGGTATACCTCACTCTGCAAGTCCCCGACTGATCTAAACAGCGCTGGTGAAGCCTCTCTGGCTCTACGTGATGCCTACACTGCAACTGCGTAAGCCTGCGTGGGCAAGCTGAAGAACTTCGTCACCTCTCCTTTGTAATTTATCAAGGTTGATCTCAAACTGAGTTTTGGCCCTCCTGGCTCAGGAACCCTAGCTTCCAGCTATCTCCGGACTAATAACAAAAGGCATCATATCGCTTCTACGTGATTCCCTTTAGGAACTACGTCAACCCTCCAGGTGACTGCGCTACCTCTCTCTGCGTCATTGTTGCCTCTCTCTGAAATGTAATCCTGGTCCTCCTGACTAGTTACTGCATTTGCCCCTCTCTGGAACTGATCACTAGATCGAAATCACTTAGCCAACCCTGCCCTAGTGATTCGATCTTGATCAAAAGCTATGTCTCTCTCACAAGCTCGAAAATGCCAAATGCTCAATGTGCTCGATGTGTTTTCCAAAGGCCCCTCACCCTCCTTCTAATATTATTCCGTTGACCCTTCAACGGCCAAGATTAAAACCTAATCAAGGGCTAAGATGAACTTGGAGGTGATCCATGACTTTATCTAGAAGATTCACACTTAGTTTAATTAATACCCTTTAATTAATCAGTTTCCCTAAGTTTAGACTTAGGAAAACATTAAAAAACGATTAATTAATTTAATTAAACCATCTCTAATTGGAATTTCCAAAAATCCTTTCTGGGTTTTATGGAATACATGTGTCTTAGCCTGTATACAAAATTACAAGGCTAGAGCACATCCGATGCTACCATAAATTAACACTCCCTCTTAGCGAGGAAAGTGCTCTAGCAAGACAATTCAAAGTGTTGCTTTGACCTCTGGAACATCTGCTGCTGTGTTGTTGATGTTACTCACCAAAATTGCAGAAGAATGTTGCAACTGTACTGTTGCTGACTTTGCATGTTGCTGCCAAATGCTACTGTATTGCTACTCCCTCTGAATTCTGCAACTATGTTGCTGCACTGCGTGAGCACTGCTCTACACTACGTGAGCACTACTCTGCACTACGTTGCACCACTTGTGCACTGCCCTGCTGCTACTCATCTGTTGCTGCTGCTCATCTACTCCTGCTACTGCATTGCTGCACTGTTGCTAATTGCAACAGAAAAACATCCGAAATTGGACAAGTGAAACTGCATCTAAAGAATAAGATTGATTGCTGCTAACTTCTGCACTAGCTCTTCGAAAATACTGCATTGTTGCTGCTCTGCACTGCGTGAGCACTTCACTGCACTACGTTGCACCAGTTTGCATGCGCTGCTGCTACTCCACTGTTGATGTTGCTGCTCCCTCTTTGCGCTGATTAGGCTCTAGTACTGCTAGCCACTACATTGTCTTCTCATATTCTGCTGCAACTGTCCATCCTGCTACTGTATTTACTATTTAGGCTGTCGTAGCTCACATGTGATCCGAGAGTCCGGAAATACTCAAGGATCCTGCCACTTGTAGATTTTGGATCTATAGCTCCAAGTCAGCCCATTTCTCACCTTTCGGAATATGAGCTAACATAGCACAATCTGCTTCTGCCTCAATCTTGGCAGCTCTGGCTTGAGGATCTTGCTTCTCTTCCTTATCCTTTTTCTTCAGAGGACATTGTGTGGCATAATGTCCCATTTCTCCACACCTGAAGCACTTGATCTTGGACAGATATTTCTTCTTCTGCCTCTGTTGCCCCTTTGATGCGAGGGCAGTGTTTTCTTCTTCCTCCTTCTTGACTTTCGAACTGCTGCTACCATCCTCATTATGGATTTTGAGGAGATCTCTCCTCAACTCTTCTTGCTGCAAGGCTGCCCACATCGCTTCCCATCCTGGAAGCTTTTCTCTGCCCAGAATGCTTTGGATAAAAGACCTAATAATCTTCTGAAACAGAGTTTAGAGTGAGCCTTACTAGGTTTGAGTCTTTGGGTGTTGATCCCACTGCTAACAACTGATCTCGGTTATCCTGAATTCTAGACAGGAAGGAGTCAAAATGCTCTCCCTTCTTCACCCTGGTATTACACATTTTCTCCTCCAGATACATCTTCCGCTGCTCGGAAGATCCTTGGTATAGCTTTTCCAACCCTACCCACATTTCTCTAGCAGTGTTCTTTGCTGCTATGTGAGGTACGATGTGATTCTTCACACCATCTAGGATCAATTGTTTAGCCCTAGCCATGTTCTTCTTGAAGGCTCTCAGATGTGTTGCATCCAGTGGTTCTGCAACTGCGCTGTCTATGAGGGCCTTTAGATCATGCTCATCAAGGAGAAACTGAATCTTTGATTTCCAAATAACATAGTTGGAGGCACCCTCCAATCTATCTTGGTCACGCAATCCATTTCTGACCATCTCCTTAACTGTCGATATCTTCCTCTAACCCTCTGCTCAGCTAGACTTACGCACTCCTTGTGGAGTAAGTCAATGCTTCTGCTACTGCACGGGAAAAACGAAGTTTCTTTGAGTAAGAAAACTCTTTGAGGTCAAGAAATCCCCAATATGTGTTTTTCAGAATTTTCTGACGCTTATGCACCAACACTTACTGTTGTGCAGTAATTACATCCTTCAGCTACACTGGTCTGCTACGCTGCCTCTTCTACAACTGAAAAAGCTTACCCCTCTGTCAACTCCCTCAGAGGGTGCTTTCTCTGTTCTGGATTGCCCTCCTGGCCTGGACTGTGTAACTACCGGGGTAGTCTACTGCTGCTTACGCAGTTCCCAGTCCCTTCAGCGTTGATCTGCTAGTTCACTCTTGTTTCTCCTACACTCCGGCTTGAATAAGCTCTAATACCATGTGAAAAATCCTAAATCTGGATTCCTATTGCAACAAATGTGAATTACTTCTCCTATTATTTTTCATAATTATTTCATTACATTTAAATATCGAAGTAATTACTGAAGCAGTCTACACAATTAACGTTGCAGAATAAATCTAAGTGCTAAAACAAACTGAACAAAATATAATGAAAAACATCCACATTGGACACTGTTATTTGTGGACTGTCCCCGGAAAAACCCAACTCGCGAAAACCGGTGTAGTAGATCTGAGGGTTTTGTATTATTAAGCAGCAAAATCTTGAGTACAACTAGGGTGCCAATATTCGGCTCACCCTTCTGAGAAAATATAGGCAACAAAAGAAATGTGAGGTATACCTCATTCTGCAAGTCCCTGACTGATCTAAACAATGCTAGTGAAGCCCCTCTCTGCCTCTACGTGATGCCTACGCTGCAACTGCGTAAGCCTGCGTGGGCAAGCTGATGAACTGTGTCACCTCTCCTCCGCAACTGATCATGGCTGATCTAAAACTGAGTTTTGGCCCTCCTGGCTCAGAAATCCTAGCTTCCAGCAATCTCTAGACTAATCATAAAATTCACTGCATCACTTCTGTGTGATTCCCTTTAGGAACCGCGTCACCCCTCCATGTGACTGCGCTGCCTCACTCTGCGTCACTGTTGCCTCTCTCTGAAATGTACTCCTGGTCCTCCTGAACAGTTATTGCATCTACCCCTCTCTGGAACTGATCACTAGATTGAAATCACTTAGCTAGCCCTGCCCTAGTGATTCGATCTTGATCAAAAGCTGTGTCTCTTTCATAAGCTCGAAAATGCCAAATTCTCAATGTGCTCGATTTGTTTTCCATAGGCCCCTCACCCCCCTTATATTCTTTCGTTGACCCTTCAATGGGAAAGATTAAAACATAATCAAGGGCTAAGATTAACTTGGAGGTGATCCATGACTTGATCTAGAAGATTCACACTTAGTTTAATTAATACCCTTAATTAATCAGTTTCCCTAAGTTTAGACTTAGGAAAACATTAAAAAACGATTAATTAATTTAATTAATCCATCTCTAAGAGGAATTTCCAAAAATCTTTTCTGGGTTTTATGGAATACATGTGTCTTAGCTTGTATACAAAATTACAAGGCTAGAGCACATCTGATGCTACCATAAATCAACATGCTATGGAGGTGAAGGGGTTTGACGTCACTTTCTCAGGAGCTATGTCACAGGGTTTGCCGAATTTGAACCTTGAGGTTCGAAATTCGGCGGACACAAAAAAAAAAAAAAAAAAAAAAAAAAAAAATCATTCAAGTTCGGCAAACCTGATAGTCGAACCTCAACAAATTTGAACCTGAAGGCGAACCTTAAGACCGACTTGAAGATGAATTTTATAATTTTTTATAATTAATTTGGGGTTTGAGGTTAGAGTTTAGGCAGTTTTTGTTAGTTGTTTTAAGGTTTATGAGAAAAACCACGGGCAACACATGGTTTTCTCTTGTTTTACTTCTCACAAATTAGTTTCCTGCAGTGGCCACTGGTTTGTCTTTATTTACCATGGTTGTCGATAGATTTTCACAAGCCAACTTCAGTTTAAGTGTGCTTGCTCTATTGTGCTTAGTGTTGTATTTTTTGCAATTTCCTAAATTCAATTTCTAGAAGCTGGTTATCCCCACCTCCCGGAGCATGAAGTAAATAGTGGTTGTGATTTGTGACTCATGTGTGCTCACTGCTATTCATATAACTTTATTGATTGATTTTTGATTTTTGATTATTTTATGTTATATATATATATATATATATATATATATATATATATATATATATATATGCTGAAAAATATGTATAGTCGAACTTAATACCGAACCTCACGGGAATCTCAACGAAAAATTCAAATTTGAATCGAACTTAATCGTTGCCAAACTTGAATTCGAACCCGAACCGTGTGACATAGCTCAGGAGGGCAGGTATTGATGCATCCCAGGGGAGCTTCCATCACTTCGGCCAGAGTGATTAGAGTCTGCTATGGGAAACTATACAGGCTCATTTTTCAGTCGACAGGAGCATTGGTGAGTAGCACTTGTGCGAGTTATGGCACCGGAGAATGGTGCATATGCATCATGGAGATTTGAGAGTTATGAGGGAGATCACTATTGGAGTTCTTGATTTCAGTGTCAAGCATTATGAAGTCTGCAGAGGGTGTGCTTTGGGCAAGTACACCAAGTTACCATTCCCAGCGAGCGACAACAGATCTGCAGGTATACTAGACTTGATTCATACTGATGTTAGTGGTCGTATGTCTCATGCGTCTTTGGGTGGTTATGAGTATTTGTTATATTCATTGATGACTACTATAGGAGGACTTGGATATATTTCTTGAAGACCAAGGGTGAGGTCTTCATCCGCTTTAAAGACTTGAAAGCTCTTGTGGAAAAGCAGACAGGTCGGAAGATTCGGGTCTTGAGGTCAAACAATGGTGGTGAGTACACCTATGCTGGGTTTTCTGACTTTTGTGCACATGAGGGCATTAGGAGAGAGTTCACGGTTGCTTACAACCCCCAGCAAAATGGGGTGTCTGAAAGGAAGAATAGAACTATTGTTGGGGTTGCTAGAGCGATGATTCATGATCAGGGGTTGCCTTTGTTTTTGTGGGCTGAGGCCTACAATACTGTTGTTTATCTTCAGAATAGGAGTCCTCATAGAGTATTGGGGAATATGACTCTGGAGGAGGCTTTCACTGGAGAGAAGCCTCATGTGGGACATCTTCGTATCTTTGGATGTGTCACATGTTCTTATATCCCCAAGGAGCAGAGGACGAAGTTGGAACCCATGGCAGAGAAGGGTATCTTTATGGGTTACAGCGAGAGTTCGAAGGCCTATCAGAGCTTCATTCCTTCTAAACGGAGAGTCGTGATTAGGAGGGATGTGAAGTTCGAGGAGGAGAGGTCCTAACGGAGATCACAAGCGTATGTTCAGAGAGAGTCACAGACTTCTCCTTAGCAGGGAGGTCAGGTACAGGGAGTAGGACCTCAGGGTTCTCGATCGAATGGTACAGGAGGTACTTCAATGTCAGTGACATCTGGGGCACCAGTGGCGAGTTCAACGAGCACTTCTTTAGGGAGTCCACTGGTACAGAGTTCACATGGCACTTAAGCTGACACAGGCACAGTTGTCGATACAGGTTCTTCGAGGACAGGTGCTGGTACAGGCACACCAGGGTCAGTTGGCAGACCTTCAGGTTCACTAGACTGGGGGCAAGGTCCCGGTTCACGTGATTTCGCCTACCAATGATGGATTGATTCGCCATCGTAGATCATGCATCCGAGGTAGCGAGCGCAGCTACTTCAGGGAAGAGGAGGCCCAAGTGGCTTCAAGACACCTTGAACGAAGCAGAGTCTGTTGGTCCTCCGAAGATGGTGAACAGGGAGAGTGTGCCAGCTGAGTGGCTTTGTAGTTATGTAGCCAAGGCTACCAACATTGTTGACTCTGAGCCTACTAACTATGAGGAGGTTGCCAGCTAGGATGTATGGAGAGAGGCTATGGTGGAGGAGTATGCCTCTATCAGTAAGAACAATGTCTAGGAGGTGGTGCCTAGGCCTAAGGGCAAGTCAGTTGTGACTTCCAGGTGGCTCTACAAGATCAAGCATGTTGCAGATGGTTGCATTGAGAAGTTCAAGGCGAGGTTTGTGGCTAGAGGGTTCTCACAGATAGAGGAAGTTGACTATAATGAGACCTTCGCTCCTGTAGCTTGGTACACTTCTATCCAGTCCCTTATTTTTGTTGCTACAGAGATTTGTTGGTAGATCCATGAGAGGGATGTGAAGACCGCATTTCTGAACGAAGTTATAGAGGAGGAGGCGTATGTTGAGCAGCCACAGGGCTTTGAGGTACTTGGGCGGGAGACCCATGTATGCCGGTTGAGGCGAGCACTCTATGGACTTAAGCAAGCTCTGAGATCCTGGTATTCGAGGATTGATACTTACTTGCAACAGATGGGTTTCACGAAGAGTGATGCAGACCCAAACTTGTACTACATTTTTGTAGGGGATCATCTGCTCATTCTCGTGCTATATGTTGATGACTTGTTCATTATTGGGGCAGAGAGACTGATTAGTGGTTGCAAGGAGGATCTTGCTATGGAGTTTGAGATGAAGGACATTGTGTTGATGCATTACTTTTTGGAGCTTGAGGAGGGGCATATCCTTCTAGGGCAGGGGCAATATGTTTAGATGTGTTGAGCAGATTTCACATGGAAGACTATAAACCCATGTCTACACCTATGATCACCAACTAGAAGAAGCTTCATGCTTTAGAATCTAGTTTGGTGGGTCCCACATTGTATAGGCAGCTTATTGGGTTCTTGATGTATCTGGTCAACACTAGGCCAGATATATGCTTTGTTGTGAACACACTTGGCCAGTTCATGGTTGAGCCCAAGAGGGTGTACTGGGTAGCTGCAAAGCACATTCTTCGCTACATGGAGGGGACTGTTGATTATGGTCTGGACTATAAGCGGGGAGATAGAGTGAGGTTGGCAGGTTACGCAAATTCAGATTGGGCAGGGTATGCTTCTGACAGGAAAAACACTTCAGGGTGTTGCTTCGAATTGGGTTCGGTAGTTGTGTCGTGGTTCAATTGAAAGCAAAAGTCAGTTGCTTTGAGCTCTTCTGAGTTTGAGTATATGGCCACTAGCAAGGCTAGTTGTGAGGCCATTTGTCTTCGCAAGTTGTTGTATGGCCTATTTGATCAAGAGTTGAGATCAATAGTTATTCACTGTGATAATCAGAGTTGCATTAAACTCCCGGAGAATCTAGTGTTTCCTGATAGGTCAAAACACATTGACATTAGATATCATTTCATTAGCGACTATGTTCAGCAGGGGGCAGTGAAACTAGAGTATATATCGACAGATGAGCAAGTGGTTGATGTTCTCACAAAGTCCTTGCCAAGAGGCAAGCATGTCCATTTCAGGGACAAGATTGGAGTGGTGAGAAATACTTTCCTTGGTAAGAGGGAGTGTTGAGTTTTAATGTACCTTGGACAAATGGTTTCCGATGGGTTAGTCTCTACCTAAGGAAAAGTGTACAAAATAATTCTTTTCCTAAGTGTTAAATTATAAAGTGACAGTGTCTTTATAATTGGTAAAGTCAATGTTAAATTATAAAGTGAAAGTGACTTTATAAGTGGTAAAGTCAATGTTAAATTATAAAGTGAAAAGTGACTTCAGACATAAAGTACAATGTGGGTACTTTATTTAATGGCCGAGTTAAAAAATAGAAAATGAGAATTAAATGTACATTTATTTTCATCCCTTGATCTAAATGAATCTGAGCCATTAGATCTTAGGGTTGCCAAAAGGTTATTTAGGGAAACAAAAGGGGGAAAAGAAAAGAGAGTCTGCATTCATTCATTCTTGATGAGCAGATTAGAGAAGGGAGGTTGAGGGCTGGAGAAAAGTTCTGAAGGAGAAATTTGTTGTAGCAAGCTAAAGGAGTGATTTTTGGGCAAAACTGGGCACGAAAATCAAGTCATAGAAGACAATAGTAGGTACAGTATGAACAACATTTATTGTTGTGAGTTGCATGTAGTTCGAGAGAAGCTTTAGAGAAAAAAAAATCTAAAATCCGTACAGTCTGTATGGAATTCGTATAGTACAGTCTATATTCGTACAGTACATATATTCAGCTTCAAGTTGGCACAGAAATCGAGGCAATGTGTGCATGCTTTTCGAGTTTCGGGCTGAAGAGATAAGTTGTATTTTGTTGTTTTGTTTTGTTTGCAAATGTATTTTTCCTGAACTTGAAAGATAAATAAATTTGAAGAACTCTCTAACAGGTTTTCCTCGGAGAAGATTAAAAGGGTTTTGCCTGGGTCTAACTTAACAAAAAATCTGTGTATTTTTATGTGTTGCTGGTTTGTTTATGTCCATATGTATTTTCAACATGTGTTGACAGTCCCATGTGTTTTAATCTGAAAATTTCATTTCCAGAATTCTATATGTTGAATATATGTTTATGGGAGAGGACATTTAACTGAATGGGAATGATAAGGTGAAATTAAAACCGAGTTGGGATTGCAGGAAACTTTTTAGTCATCAAATTTCAACAAGGCTAGATTGAAGGAAGACAAAGGAGAAACACATTGTTTGGGACAGCTAGACTAGGGACCGAGCTTCCCTAGTGCAAGTGCAGTGCAGTGCAGAAAAGAAGGTCATCATAAGGAGTCGAGAAGAATAGTGACGAGGGTTTGGGTCATGGACATGGTATTCGTAAATTGAAGATCTATAAGAAGAATTACTTATGGGTTTTCCTCTCCAAGAGGGAGAGCTTTTGGCCCTGGCTTGCTAGCCTAAATATTTGTGTCTCTTGTGCATTTGATAATTGACTTGATGAAGAATGTAATAATCTAGTGAAGATAAAATCTAAGTGAAAGAAGCATAACAAGTATAACACAGACAATTATCAAGTAAGAGCATTGAATTAAACACTGCCCTACCAAATTCTCAACATGGAATCAGAGCTAAGGTGCTAAGAAAGGGCTATTTGGCATGAAGACACACAAGGATCAATTTTCAAAATAAGGATCTACTTTGTAAAAGTCTAGATCTAAGAAGATCTTCATTCGTTCAAGAAGGAGAAGTTTGCAGAAATTGGAGAAGTCCTCAAGCCATCTCAAGAAGACTAAAGATCTTACTTAAAGGACATATACATCAAGGTCCTTTCAAGAGGTGATCTTTCTCTTCAAGGAATCTAAAGCTATCTCGTGACTGAAGCCAAGTCAACACTATTGAAGTCATCATCAAGCCATTCTTGATCATCATAATCATCAAGGATCCAAGGTGACCTACTGCTTTACACCACTCTTAAAGAAGTCTATTTAAGAGGGAGATCATCATGCTATCTTCATCATCATCAACAAGGAAGTTGATGGAAGAAGAAAAACATCTACTCAAGTAAGTATCTTTATGAATCTATCAAAATGTCGTTTTTCAAAGAATGCGGGATTGGGTAATCATTTGGTATCCGATACTCTTTGACAATGTGATAAGACGTTCCGATAAGATTAATCATGAAAGGATGGGTATTCTTTGAGGATTAGCTATCCCGATGAGAATAGTCCTTTAAGGTCATACTCAGTGAACACCTGGGTGTAGTATGTACCTTGGAGATAATGATAAAGGTGTCTATAATCATTGGTCTCACCAACATTGTAGCTCTTGGATAGATGGAGTTGTTAGTCAAGGCCTTGCACTGTGACAATGCTAGATAATATGATGCTATAACAGATGGATTACCAATCAAAATTTTCTTATGAGATTCTTCGGATTGGGAGTGACCATGTACCATTATGAATACCTCCCTAGTTAAGAGGGAGTGTTGGAAAGTGTAACTAGGTTCGGTCTTCATAATGACTAAGTAATTATGAATTTATGTAATGAAGAAGACAAAATAATAAAATGTATTTTGTATTGTTTGCTTCATGGGTTTCATGAGCAAGGAGTTTTTATTATAGGTCAAAGACTTCTTCTTCATGTCTTTAGGAGTTTGTCGTCTTGTCATAAATATAATTTAGAGTCATGTATATGAAGTGATGTTACACTTGTAAAGGGACAAATCATTGATGTAAAAGTATACTCCTAACCCTTGTCACTATGCTGTGTCAAGTCGGCTACAATATATGATGATAAGTCTCCTTGATCATGTTGGCCTACACACAAAAAGACATGTCGGCCTAAAAGGAGGGAGACGGTCCCTATATATAAAAGACGAAGAAATAATTTACCTGAGAATATAAATAATTACCGAGATGAATAATAAAACATAACCATCAACAAAACACATAAACATGAATACATATGTTTATCTGGAAAAAACCCCAACTGGGGGGAAAACCCATCCAATGACATTTCATTAGCCTTGGCAAAAATCCCTTGCCAACCAGGCCATGTGAGCCTTCAACGCTCACCTCCAGGCTCATCTTACAATGAAGTCTTCCTAGCCTTTTATAGGCTCGATTACATGCAATACCATGAGCCAAAAACCATGGGTGCACAATACCATGTGCCCCAAAACTACTTGATTGTTTAACCTAGTCAACCTTGACTCTAACCCCAAGTCAATTCTCTAGCCTTGTACACTTCGTGCCTTCTCCTCTCCATTGCCTTTGTGGAATAAACAATTGTGCAACAACAAATCATATATCCATTCACATGCCAATATAACCCTTGGCTACAAAGCGTCCCTCTGAAGCCAAATATGGCTTTGGGACCAAATGAATTAATAATTTACCGAAGAATATAAATAATTATCAAGATGAATAATAAAACATAACCAGCGACAAAACACATAAACATGAACACAAATGTTTATCTGGAAAAAACCCCAACTCAGGTGAAAACACATCCAATGAAATTTCATTAGCCTTGGCAAATATCCCTTGCCAACCAGGCCCTGTGAGCCTTCACCGCTCGCCTCCAGGCCCATCTTACAAAGAATTCTTCGCAGCCTTTTATAGGCTCCGTTACATGCAATACCATGAGACGAAAACCATGGGTGCACAATACCATGTGCCCCAAAACTACTCGATTGTTTAACCTAGTCAACCTTGACTCTAACCCCTAGTCAATTTACCTAACAGAAGAACCGTGGCGCCATTTGAAGAAAATATCTCAAACAAGTTTGTGATAGGAAAGTGAAAGTTGGGTCTACTATTGGAGCGAAGAAAGAGGTTAGTCAATGAAGGAAGAAAGACACATATATACTTATGTTTAGGGTACATCATACCTCGCATATCCAAGAAGGTCGAGACCTATTACAACGAAGGAGAAGTCTGCTATCTAGTGTGTAATACAGTTCTAAAAGAGAAGAAGATATAGCGAAGAAAAGGACTATTGTCAGATCAATAAAAGAGGTATGCTATCTCTGTTTTGGGACAACTATATCTAGCATATCTCTGAAAAGGGCTGAAGTTGTCGACTGTACAAAGGAAGGGTCACTACAGCGTGAAATAGATCTTGGACTTAGGCATGAAGGATGTAATAAGAACACCGAGGAGGAGTTCCTAGGAGGCCGAGGCTAGATCGAAGGAAGACAAAGTAGAAACACATTGTTTCGGACTGCTAGACTAGGGACCGAGCTTCCCTAGTGCAAGTGTAGTGCAGTGTAGAAAAGAAGGTCATCATAAGGAGCCGAGAATAATAGTGACAAGGGTCTTGGAGGTATACTCGTGTCAAGGGTTTGGGTCATCATCATGGTATTCGTCAATTGAAGATCTATAAGAAGAACCACTTACGGGTTTTCCTCTCCAAGAGGGAGAGATTTTGGCTCTGGCTTGTTAGCACAAATATTTGTCTCTTGTGCTTTTGATAATTGACTTGATGAAGCGTAATAATCTAACAAAGATAATATCTAAGTGAAAGAAGCATAACAAGTATAACACAAGCAAATATCAAGTAAGAGAATTGAATTAAACACTTCCCTACCAAATTCTCAACACGTGCATGGGCTTTTTGGAGGAGATCGAAGGTTTGTTCATGCCTGTGCAAGTAGGTCATGGCTTGAGTTAAGGGTACCGAGATTAGGGAAGAGGGCAATGAGCTGATTGATGGTTTTTGTAGATGAAAATTGAGCAAGTTGAGTTGTACAACAAGTAGTCTATGGGTTGAAGGGATAAGGTCGGGCTTAAGGAGCTGATTGTTGAGTCGCCATGTGGGAAAAGGTTAACTGTGAGCATAAAGGATGTGACTGGGAAAGTTGAGGAGGGCAAGAATTTCCCTAAGTATTACAGCAGACAACTGAAGAGTTGGTGGCAAAGGACAACTAGGAATAAGGGTAGATGAGGGCTAAAAGGAGTTAGCCTCAACAAATGTATGTTGTATAGTATCTTGTATGTTGGGCAAATGAGGATCTGATGGATTAGGCCTCAAACCTAGTTGTGTTAGTCAAAAGGCAGAGTGTGTATATTAGCATTGTATCAGGGTTTGTAAAGGGCAATGATCCTTGGCATGGGAGTCGTAGTGTTTTCTTATTGATGGACTAATTAGGAACGTGATTTGGGCAAAAAATACTGTGTACTTTTTTTATATGTTTGTTGTTATATTCCATTGTGCAAAGTTGTTTTTGGTTGGGCATCTCTAGTGTGTTTGTGTTCCTGGCTAGGGAATAGACCAGACCTATGGTGCATGGAAATTTCGTCACCCCCTAAGGCTTGGAGCACCTAATAAGGGCCTTTGATGATCCTCTGATACATAAATATGACAACTTGTATAAGGTCTTAAGCTAGTGTGAAGTTTGAAGAAGATACGTGGCTTTATCATTGAATATGGTCCACCTTTTATGCTTCAATGATTTTTGTGTCGATGCTAGTTGATTTTGCTTAATTCCTTGAGCTTGTACTTGATGATGGTCCATACATGTTTATGGTCCTTTATAGGGAATTGATGATGCTTCTGCTGCACTTCATGAATGATTATTGCACATCCTTTCGAGATCCTTCCACTTCATGATAGACAATGTATAGTTGATGGAAAGTGTTGGGCTTGATGATGGGTTGGCACATCCCCAAAGACCTTCCTCCACCCTTGGCACCTTAGACACTGTCGATTGGAACTCGGGCATTACTTTTAGATGAGGACATGAGACTTTATTGCGTGATCTAGGACTTGAGAGGGCATTTTTTGGTGGTGAGACATGACATTTGACAAGGTGACATGCCCCTTGGACTATTCATTGCACTTTTTGATGGAAAACCATGTCTTTTGAGGATGATGTCATCCTTTTGAGGCCTCTACACTCAAACTTGTGGCCTTTTGAGGGGATTTTTCATGTTTTATCATTGTGCTTTCATATTTGAGGCTATTTTGGGGGTCAACTTGATGACCTATCCACCTTGTATCATGGATTTATTATTTTTCAGGGGCTTTTAGCTTTTTTTGGACTAAACCACTTAGTTCATTTAGATCATTGCACAACTTGAGAGACATTCATTTCTTGGATTACTATTTGTTTCTCTAGTTTGCTATGAAGCACTACTTGAGTGACTTTCTTGGGGACTTCATTAGTGTGGATTTGATCTATTTTCATGGATGATTATGGTGAAGCTTAGATGAATGCATGGTAAATCTAGTAGGTAACTTCTTTTATTATGGTTAATGTTTTATTGGATGAACGTAATCAGATATTAAGCATGTTAGCATAGTATTTGTCTCATTTCCCTTCTTAAACAAACCCTTCCATGTCTTCGAGGAAGTAGCATGTTAGCAGCTAGTCCTCTTAAGTCATCTTTGAATTTGAGAACCTTGATTCAAAACCTTAGGGCAAGTAGGTTAACTTGCCCTAGTTCTTTTTGAGTCTTGTATCTACGTCAAAACTTCCCTAGGTTTGTTTGTTCCTAGACTCCATTAGCCCTAGATTGAGAAGGCACTAGTCCTATCTCTCCTTTGACAATAAATTTTACTCAATATCATTTTTTAATTGTTGTTAGGATAAATTAGGGTTTTATTACAGCAACATCATACATTTTTAACAATTATTGATTTGAATGTTGTTGTCCTAGGCCAGGAATTGTTTGCAGGGCATTGGACAAGTAAAAGTTTCATTTTATGTGCACTTTCAAGCCATTATTTAGACTTGATGTCAAGGGTTTAGGGGCTAAATTTGCTGCTGACATAAATTATTATATTGCTGTAATTTCTGATTTTTAAGCTAGTTTATGATAGCCAAGTGTGATTTATTGATTGTGTGTGTTTGGGAACCTATCTTGATGTTGAAAAGTGTAGCTTGGGAGGTACTCCCGCAAGTCTAGGGTACTTGACTGATGAGAGAAAACCCACTTTGTGGGATAAGTACCCAAGCTAGTGGGTTTTGGACCCAAAGTCATGGGCTTAGAACCCAAATATATTACTTGTTTATTCTATTTCTTGTAGAGGGCACCTTTGATGGACAAAAGGAACTCCTAAGTCAACATTAGAGAGCTATAAATATGTGAGGGCCTATGGAGAGGTCATTCACCGCCTAACATCTCATCCTTGTGTGAATAGAAAAGCCAAGAGTGAGCTACAAACCTCAAAGAGAGCCAAGCTGGAGTATCTCTAAGGTCATGATCATCTCTAAAATAAGGCCGAGTACATTTCTATGTATTTTTTGAGCAGACCAAGTCATTATAGGTGATGGCTGAGAGTTTTCTTTTGTCCCAGAAGGAGGGATGAAGCCCTGAGGAAGAGAGGTCTCAAATTTGGTCGAAATGGCCTCATTCCAGGCCGAAAGGGCCTCATGCAGAGCAAAGTAAGGCCAAAATGAATCAGATTGGACATATTACAACTGTGGGAAGGACATGACCCTAGAAGAAGGTTTGGAACTATAAACAAAAGTGGGCGAAGTCTATGGAAGAGTTAGAAGGTGGCTATTTTGTGTTTGAAAGGGTGTTGAGTATTCATCTTGAAGTCTGATCATCAAAGGAAGGGTTGGACAACAAAACTGGAGGCTAATTATATAGTGAATTGAAGGACCTAATTTTCTATGAGCAATTGCTTGTACAAAGATTTGAAAGGAGCCAAATCTCTATGTGACGGAGGACAAGGACAATAAGATAACAAGTGAGAAAGGAGGATTGAAAGGAATGATTGTGAAGGGCTACATTGGCAAGTAGGATTGTTTGTCATTGTTTTGGGCAGATTGAAGGTCTAAAGGAATTGACCTCAAGCCCTACTTGTACATTAGTCTTGTATCATGTTTCATAAAGGGCCATGATCCCTGGTATAGGATCCCTATGAATTTCTTGTTGATGGACTAATAATAAGTGCTTTGGGCCATATATAAATCTGTGTATTTTATTGATTCACTGTTGTTATATTTCTGCTGTGCAAAGTTGTTTGGTTTAAAACTATTGTTGTGTTTGTGTGCTAAGTCTAGCCATAGACCATACCTAGGGTGTTAGGAAAATTCAACACTTGAGTCTCTATTGGTTAACCCGGGCCTCTAGAAGAGCCATAGGAACCTTGGAACTGAAATCCTGAATCTACTCTTAAATCCATCTTAAGCCGTAAATTCTTCTTTTTATCCTTTCTTGGAAACCATTGTAGAACCATTAGGGAGAACTTAGCTTGAGCTGATTGGGTTATTTGACCCCTAAGATCAACTAGGGAAGCCTCCTTTGCATTGGATTATGTTTACTAAAATGAGGAGAGTTGTTGCTAAGGTGATAATGGTGACATTCCCATTATTATACTTGGTCGAGGTCACCAAGTAAGGCTTGCACTAAGGTGCTAGCTTTTGTTGTAACACATCCAATGCTGGATCAATATAATTCATATCTCTAGGCTTTGTTTCAACTCGACTCTTGATCAATTGAGCCAACCACCCTTTCCTGAGGTTTCTATATCTTGCTTTATCATTATCATCATTTCTTGAGCCTCTCAAGGGCTTTAGTAATGGCTTCAATAGGATTGAGGGATCAAGATAGGTTGGATGGCACATCTAACTTTGTTGTCTGGAAAATCCGATGGCTTCTTATTTTGGAAGAGCATGCACTGAAGGAGTTTGCTATGGCACAATTTGCTGTACCAACAAATCCTATCATGTTGCATGAGTACCAAAAAGATGATGCCAAGGCTAGGTGTGTTATTCTAGATGGGGTCAAGGACCACATTGTTCCACATTTGGCGGAAGAAGATATGACCAAGAAGTTGTGGGATGCCATCAACAAAATTTTCTAGGATAAAAATATGAATCGGAAAATGATCCTAACAAAGAAGCTCATAAGCACTAGACAAAATAAGGGAGAGAACGTTGTTGGTTATCTCACCCATATCGGGATAGTCAGAGATCAGATAATAACCATTGGAGATAAAGTCAAGGACAAAGAGCTTGTGAGAACAATGTTGAATGGGTTTTAGAAGCAGTGGGATGTCTTCGTGCAAGTGGTTAGTGGAAGATTTGATTTTGCTGGTTGGGAATGCTTGTGGAACGACTTCACACATGAGGAGCTTCATTTGAGCCTTGTGAAAGGCAACAATGGTACTAGAAATAGTTCCAAGCAAAAGGAAGATGAAAACGAGATTGTTGCTCTTGTGAGCAAGGGCAATGGGAATAAGGAATCTAGTAAAAGGATCCAACTCCAAGGAGGAAAAGAAGGACGTGTCGAAGATTAGGGGCTATGGCTATCACGAGTTTGGCCATTACTGCAGCAATTGCCCGCACAAGAAAAAAGGTGACAAGAAGGGTGAGAAGCATACAATAGCAACAAAAAATGAGATTTCTAGTCGAATGGAGGATGCGTTTGTACTCATTGCTTGCAACAACAGTCCAGGAGAGCTATGGAATAGCGGGATGGGCCATGGGGTACTCAAGGCAACATGTGTTCTAGATGTGAGCACGAAGCACGATGGTGTACAACATAGAACACCTTCCTCACTAAGAGGGAGTGTTGGTTGTGTTGAGAATTTGGAGGGATGGTGTTTAATACAAATTCTCTTCTTGATAATGACTTATGAGCTTACTTGAGATTCTTATGTCTTCTCTTATTTATATTATTTAGTCTTTCATCAAGTCAATTATCAAAATACACAAGACACAAAGTTAGGCTCCTAGAGCCAGGGAAAAACCTCTCCCTCTTGGAGAGGAAAAACCTGCAAAGAATTCTTCTTATAGATCTTCAAATGACAAGTACCATTACCATGACCTAGACTGTTGACTTTAGTATGCCTCCAAGACCCTATCACTGCTCTTCTTGTCTTCTTGATGATCCTTTCTTTTGCATTGCTCTACACCAGTACTAGGAAAGCTCGGTTCCTAGTTAAACTATCCTTGGCCTCCTTATTATCGATCTATCCTTCAACACTCTAGAGACTTCTTCCTTGCTCAAGTATATACTTCTGAGATATAGATCAAGACTTATATGTAGCCTTACCTTATGACTGTAGTGATCCCTTTGAGATGATCGTTCTCCTTCGCACTGTGTCATAGATTCTTCCTTTGATGAGATAGCCCTCGGTCTATCTTGTCTTCAGCCCTAGGTTCTAGTCCCTTCTTCGCTCTATCTTACAGTCCTTGAGACAGACCCATGACTGAATGTGAAAGCCCATACCTTCACTGTAATATCAACCTTCTTCGCATCATACTTTAGATCTGAACTTCACACTGTGATCTCTAAGCATCACCGTACTGTATTTAACCCTTAACACTTCGTTGTAATAGTCTTTCTCCGCAGGCTGTACCTCGCAATTTTTCATCTCAGACTGATCCGAAATTCTCAGAGACATACGAACTGTTCTTTTGTAATTTCTGCGCAATTCACTAGGGTATTTATCAATGTTGCACGACTCGTACTCATATAAGACTCGTCCGACCATTGACGCGTCGACTCGTATAAGACTCGGGAACGACCCATATAAAACTCGTATAAGACTCGTCAAAATGCAAAAAAAAATTAAAATATGGTAAATTTTAAGCAGAAAAAAGAAACTAATGATAATTCAAGTCCTTATAAGTTATAAAAACCACAATATATGCAATAATTCATAACAACACCTTATATCTATAAAAGTACAACATAGCATATTAGATTTTTGTAAGCAAAACATTTAGATGCTGAATAAGAAAAGGAATCATGATTCCATAATTAAAATAAAAAATGTCAGCCAGTTCAAAATTCAAATACATATGTCATAAATGATAAATGATTGTCTCATAACAATCTTGAGTCTCATCACTCATGGACGACCACGCCTATAATAAGCCCTCGTGGAGCTCATGGTAGCATCGAAACACTGAGGCAACTGTGAGGCAGGTGTATTGGGAGTCTCCATTTGAGATGGCAAACTAGAGAGATCCTCAGTCTCTTCATCAAGCCAACTCAAATCAGGGGGCTCCTCCTCCACAACCCAATCAGACTCTAAATCAATAGTATCCAATAAAATTGGATCTGTATCCTTTGGTTGCACTTGTTTTGTGAGCATTCGAAGGTTGTAGTAGATGAAAACCAACTTCTCCAACCTCTCATGCTCCAACTTGTTTCTCTTTTTGCTGTGGATGTGCTCAAAAAATGACCAATTGCGCTCACAAGAAGAAGCACTACAGGGTTGACTCAGAACTCTGATGGCGAATTCTTGTAATTGCGGTGCCTTAGAGCCACAATCTATCCACCAATGAGCTATAAAAAAATAACAACAAAGATTATCAGTTTGCAATGCCAAACATATAAAAGAGAACTAGTAAAATTACAAGCTAAGTTCTAACAATTTGCACTTACAAGGCATTTTCTTGTCCTTGAGATGTTGGCTTGAGCTGAATCCAAACATGCCAGATGCTTCCTTGTACATATCTCGTTGTACGCTGATTTTGTCTTGAATATCTATATCCGGGAACATCTTCTCAATGCATATCATGGCACCTCTCATCACCTCAGGATCTCTTTGAATGTTAGACCCCTCATTATAGAATAAGCTCGGATTGAGATATGCTCCTGCTGCATGCAATGGTGAATGTAGTTGTCTGTCCCACCTGGAATCAATAATTTGCCATATAGGGAGATATTTAGATCCATCTCCCTTATAGAAAGTCTTGATGGCCTCTTTGGCCCTATCCATGCCCTCATAAATATATCCCATTGGAGGTTTCTCTCCATTCATCAATCTCAAGACTTTCACAAGGGGCTCAGTGAAGCTGACAATCTCAGTGACTTTGTTCCACAAATTATCACCAAAGACAGATGCTTTCACAAACAATGCTTCTGGTTTTGTGCTATCTTTCCAAAATACCCATCGTTGACTACAAAACATTCTTCGCAAAGCTTGGTACTCATACAAAAGGCTTTGGAGGGAAGGAAAGCTTGTAGCAAACCGTGTGACAGCTGGGCGACTAAGCTCACCCTGTGTGAATTCCCTCATAAGGTTCAACACCCAAGCATGATTATAAATATACTTGGTAATTTGCTTGCATTCTTGCACAACATCCTGCACCCACTCCAACTTCCCAATATCCTCTAGTATCAAGTCTATGCAATGGGTAGCACATGGAGTCCAAAAAATCATGGGATATTTGGCACAAAGCAACCTTCCAGCTGCTACATAATTCGCTGCATTGTCTGTGATTACTTGGACAACATTTGCGACCCCAACTTCCTCCACCACATCAGCCAACAATGTAAAAATCAAATGTGCATCTTTTACATTTGCAGATGCATCAATGGATTTTAGGAACATGGTTCCTTTAGGGCAAGCTACAACAAAATTTATTATTGTTCTACCCCTCTGATCTATCCACCCATCAAACATAATTGTACAACCTGTAATTTTCCATGAGCTTTTTAATGCTCTCCAATTGTTCCTTGACACACTCCAACTCCTCATCTAGCTCTTTCCCCCTAAGTGCATTATAAGATGGGGCTTTGTATCCAGGGCCAGCACTTGCAATGGCATCCACCATGGGCTAATAAAAATATGACTTTGCATAGTTGAATGAAAGACTATTATGGTACCAAAACCTCCTCACTGCCATATTTGCCTCCTTCCTCTTCTTTTCATTAAAACTATCCAAGGTTGGTTGAGATCCTGGAGTTGTATGAGGAGTGAAGAAAGAAGAGGTTATACTCCTGTTTGCTGCAACACTTGAAGAGGAGTTACCAATACCCGAACTTTCAATTTGTGTTTCACTCTAAGATGAAGATCTACCTATCCCAACAATCTTTGCCCTCTTAGAAGTTTCTTCTTTAATGGCTTCCAAAGCAGCTGCCATTTCAGTAGTGACTTCATCAGGGCAATTTTGACAACATCCCACACCATTCCCAGGAATTCTAGCTAGGTGGTATTTTAGCCTGTTTATTCCTGCACGCATTGTGGCATTGCAATAATTGCACTTCACATGGTGGTCATTACCGGCAATGATTCGTTGACCATGTGCCCATGCCGGATCATGAGACTTTCTATACCCCTTTGGTGGCATGGTGACAAAATTTGGAAGAAAAAAATTAAATTTTTAAAATCTAATTCATATTTTTTAATTTTTTTTGTTTTTTTGGTTATTAATTTTTTTTGGCCTAATTTACAATTTCTTTTGGCCCTGTGGCTGCTGTGTCGCTGAGAAACTCAGCCACACGGCCTGCAGGCTCAGGAGGCAAACCGTAGGCCCTGTGGCTGAGTTTCTCAGCCACACAACGACCCTGTGTGGCTGAGAAACTCAGCCACAGGGCTTGCGCGCTGAGGAGGCAACCCGCAGGCCCTTGTGGCTGAGTTTCTCAGCCACACAGGGCCATTGTGTGGTTGAGAAACTCAGCTACAAGGCCAAAAAAATTTGCAAATTGCAAGCGAACAAAAAAAAAAAAAATTGAATTGATTAGATAAATTTTTTTAAAAATTACATGCAAGCAGCTAGTTGCAAAGCAATGAAACAAAGATCATGAAGCCTACTTGGACAGTGTGTTGCTACTCTGCCAGTGCTGCTACTTCGCCAGTGCTGTGACTCCAACTTGCTGTTACAGTTTGCTGCTACTCCGCCAGTGCTGTGACTCTGCCAATGCTGGTGACTCTGCCTGTGCTGCTACTTCGCCAGTGCTGTGACTCCAACTTGCTGTTACAGTGTGCTGCTACTCCGCCAGTGCTGTGACTCTGCCAGTGTGCTGTGACTCTGCCTGTGCTGCTACTCTGCCTGTGTTGTGACTCTGCCTTGCTGCTACTCTGCCTGTGCTACTACTCTCCCAGTGTGCTGCTGCTACAGTGTGCTGCTACTCCACCAGTGCTGTGACTCTGCCACTGTGCTGTGACTCCACCTGTGCTGCTACTCTGCTTGTGCTGTGACTCTGCCTTGCTGCTACTTTGCCTTGCTGCTACTCTCCTAGTGTGCTGCTGCTACAGTGTGCTGCTACTCCACCAGTGCTGTGACTCCGCCTGTGCTGCTACTCTGCTTGTGCTGTGACTCTGCCTTGCTACTACTCTACTTGTGTTGCTACTCCGCAGTGCTGCTACTCTCCCAGTGTGCTGCTGCTACAGTGTGCTGCTACTCTGCCTGTGCTGCTACTCTGCCTGTGTTGTGACTCTGCCTTGATATTACTATGTGCTGCTACACCGCTAGTGCTCACTTCGCTAGTGCTGCTACTCCGAAAGGGAGAGAGGTGCTTATAAAACATTTCCTTCCCGCCAAATTCCCTTTTCCTCCACCTCATTTCCAAAAAATTGAGAAAAATCCAAAAAAAATGCCTTTTGTTGTGGGACGAGTCTTATAGGGGTCCGATACGGGTGCTATGAGAAACCCGCGGGTCTTATGCGAGTAGGCGGGTTTAATGCGAGTTTGCACGGGTAAGGGTAGAGAGCACGGGTTTTATGCGAGTGACCCGGCTCGCTATATAACCCACGAAGACCCGCGGGTACCCGTAGGTCTTATAGGAGTCGTGCTTCTCTGGTATTTATAGTTGTTCGTCCCTGTAATTAGTCGACCTGTCAATGAACTAATGTAACCTATTTGAGCCGACCTTTCAAAGGGTATTCTGCCACGTCTTCAAGCCTACTTCTTCCAACAATTTCTAGAGCATGATGACAATGTCTTGAGGCATACTTTTTAGCCTTTACAAGTGTAACACTCCTTCAAATACATGACTCTAAATTATACGTTTATGACAAGATGACAAATCCCTAAAAGACATCAAGAAGAAGTCTTTGACCTATAATAAAATTTCCTTGCTCGTGAAACCCATGAGGCAAGCATTACAAAAATACATTTTATTATCTTTGTCTTCTTCTTTACATAATCACATAATTACATAGTCAGTATGAAGACCGACCTAGTTACACTTTTCAACAGGTTGATGTAGCTCGGATAGGTGTTCTAGCCTCAGGTGGTGTCAGTGAGGCTAGGAACACAAGAGCAGAAAATATCTCCAAGTCCAAGTTATTCTTTTGAATGGAAATGTCTTAATTGGATTAATTAATCAATTTTTATTATTTTCTTAAGTTTTAACGTAGGGAAATAAATAAATTAATTAGTAATAATTGAGACATGGTCGATTTTCCATTAGAGACTTCTAGAAAAGTTTTTAAGTGATCTTAGGCATCAATTAGATCATTTTAGATATAAATCTTGGTTATTGATTTCTCAATGAGAGGTTATAAAGGAAATCGATGGGTAGCTTTGGAGATCATGATCATGGTTATTGTGATTGACACCAACAACGGTTCAACATCAGTTGAAGTAGTGAATATTTTTCGGGGTTTTCTTTCTTTCGTATTCTTTTGGTTTCCGAGATCTGGTGGTGGAATTCTTCCACAATTTTTTCTGCAGACAGAGGGAGGCTGAGTTATTGAGGCCATGAGGATTCTAGGAAGGGTTGTGTTTATCTGAGAAAGTCTAAGATTCCTTGTTGAGGTCGTATTTGCCAAGAGGAGGTCGAACGAAATTGAAAAGAGGGCCATACGAGTTTCCAAAAGGGTCGAGAGGCTGATTCCATCCAGGCCATGAGCATCAGAGGGTCTAGGAATCGCATGTGTGAGACTGTATAGGGTGTGTTTTCCAGTGTGAGGCCTTGTCGTGTTGCAGAGGGAGGTCGTGAGCCTTCCAAGGGTGAGATCGACTTGTGGAGGTGAAGAAATATTTTTCCAGAGCTTTGCCGGGGCTTGGCAAGCAGAATTATAATATTTATCAACTGCAAAATTTGTTGAAGAATAATAAAACTCTAAAATTTGAAGAACTGGTTTTCTCTTCGGGGTTTTTCGACTTTTTGTCCAAAACTATTGTGTCCATTTTGTGATTGACTTCTATCAGAGGTTTTCCACAGTGTATTTTTTGGGGGGAATATTGCAATCGTGTTTGAACTTTGTATTCAGCATTTGCAGTAAAATAATTTTGTTCAGAATTAAATACATTGGATAATTACTGGTTGATTGTAATAAGCAATACTTTTATTAATTTTCACAGTAATTTCAGCAATCACATTCAGCCATGGAGAATGAGAAAATGGAATCTCACATAGAAGATGCCCTTAAACTTCCCTCGCTTCAGATAGATCTTCAACTAAGCACTTCAAATCACTTAACATTTGTTTCACCCCTTTTACACCCCCATCTATTACTTATAGACTTCAACCCTCAATTAGAGCATCTCCTTGATTGGCCCCTCCTCTTGCCCCTCCTCTTGCCTTATTCACCTTAGATGATACTCGGCAACCTCCTAAACTATGGTGCATATCCCAAGATGACCGTTTCCCCAATGCACCGCTTCTCCACCACGAGTGCCTCATTAATGATTCATTTCCTCCATTGATATTGAACTTGTATTTAATTTCCATAGGGTTAGGGCTGACCATATAATCAATTAAAATCATTTTAAACAATAATTTATTGGGCCTTTTTTCACTTGATCTAACCTGTTCATAACACGTTTAATAATGATGAAAATTAACCTAGAGCCAACCTCATCATCACTATGTATAATGCCCAAATTTATTTTTCAAAGTGCATTTGACCTCTTTCTAGTTTGAGTGCTTCTCCATAAAGGTCGTCTATTGCCTGCTTTGTAATCACAATGTCGTTAGAGATGATTTTGGCCATGTTAAGGGTTTTCTAGGCTTATTTCAACTAGGGCATTCCCCAAATCTGCTCTTCAAATGCTCCATATGGTAACAAATTCCTAACGAATTATTGCACCAAGAGAAGTGAGGTACATTCTAAAGCCCAGTATTGAAGAGATCATAACATTTGTCCCATGCCTGTAATGCTGGTGTCAGCACATGTCAGCCCAATATAAGATGTTATAGAAAAAAAAACAAAAAAGTGATAAAATCTAATATGAGAGTAATAATAATAACTCACAAATCTCTATATATGTAAAAAATTAAAAATAACACAAATGAAATCATATCAATTATTATAAGAGGAATCTTAGTCAATTCTGTTTGGCACCATTTTCAACTGCTTTTTATCAACCAATTGTTAGCAGTGAGTTGCAAGATGTATATAAATATATACATACACCAATGTACATCCATGTTAACTCAGGATCTTTTAAGCACAGAGAGATTTGCATCTCAATTGTTTTTTGGATGCCTCTCGTTGCTTAATAGATCTGGAGTTAAGATGGATCCACACTGGTAGAGTATATGTTGTATACAATGGTGGCAGTGTCTCTTCTTGCATTCTTGCATTTGTATGAGTTCACTTCTTTTGCTGCCTGCACCCAGTATGCACATCATTATCTGGCCATTACGTTGAGTTTTTTTCCATCTATTTTGAAATGTTTTTGTATCATTGCCTTCAGCTGCCATCATAATTAGTGTTTTTATTGGTAGTAAGCTTCACTCCTAACTCTGTTTTACTTGTTATGTGAATGAATGTTTAATTTCGAACCTAGAATATTTCTAATATGATCTTTTTATAACAGCAATGGTCTGTATGGTCAATGGGGAAAATGAAAATTTTGAAAAACTTCATTGCTACCTTGAAGCGCTTATTTTTAGAAGACGGTGCACATTACCCATGTAGACTTATATGCTATGTTATTTTTTTATTATTATTATTATTATTTTACATGGAGTACAGCGTGAGTGGGCCTAATGGTTAAAAGCGTGTGTTTCCTCCTAAGAGGTCACAGGTTCAAAACCAGAAGGGGGTGAAATATATACACCTCCATAGACTTTAGCAGTCAAAGTGCTGCACGGATGTTGATCCCTTGTCCCACAAACAATAGGTCTCATACACCAATTTGGTCTCTGGCTTGGCTGTGACCTTAAAAATATATTATTATTATTATCATTTTGAAAACCATCCTTTTATTACAGAAATGTAATTGGCTTAATGAACTACACAGGTACATCATGGTGGAGCAGGAACAACTGCAGCTGGACTCAAAGCTGGGGTAATGCATTTATATAATCTGTGTAGCTGTATAATTTCATGTCTTGCATAGGGTTCTTTGATTGTTTTGCCCTGGAAATGTTGTTGTAAAGAAACTATTTTTTTGCTTGCGGTATTGAAACTGCAGAGCATACATGTATGCCTTCAAATTTATTCACCGAGAGCTTACATGGACAATGCTGTTTATAATGTTTGTTTGATTACAGTGCCCTACTACTATTGTTCCTTTTTTCGGAGATCAGCCGTTCTGGGGGGAAAGAGTGCATGCTAGAGGCCTTGGGCCTCCACCCATTCCTGTAGATCAGTTTTCGCTGGCCAAGCTTGTTGATGCAATTCAAACCATGCTTAATCCACAGGTATATAATGAATCTACAATGGCATCCTTGAAATGCAGGGAGTCTATTGTCGTGGACTCTGATTAATAAGTAGTACTTTACTTTGAATGGCCAGTTTTAACTGGGTTATCATTAACACCCTCATTTCACATACAATAGTATTAGGCCTTTCGAAATTATAGCCAATGTTATTTTGTTTTGCTCATAATATTTTATTCACTTGGATGTTAGGGTAATTTCAATGTGCTTCCATGGTTTGAGCCTTTCTTAGATGTGGAATTAAATTCCACATCCAACGAGTACCCATCATGCATACTTTCAAAAAGAACCACATTGATAAAAATTGTACATAAAAAAAAAAAAAAACGTGTTGACTTGGTAGTTTGAAATATATATTTTGTCCACCATAAACACATTCTTCAAGAGACTGGCATTATTTTCTTGCACTTTGTAGCATTTCTAGCTTTTAATCCTTGGGGTTTTCAATTGCTTACTACACTGAAAAATGAATGATTATAACAGCTTATACACACACACACGCAGGCCTGCTTTACTAGGTTTTGTATTGTATTTATTACTGAATAGGTTCATTTGCTTGAACAGATAAAGAAGAATGCAGATGCAATTGCCAAGGCAATGGAGAACGAAGATGGAGTGTCAGGAGCAGTGAAGGCATTTCATAAACATTTACCCAAAAAAATGCCACAACCACTGCCACCACCTACAGATTATAGTCTAATTGATTCCTTCTTTAAAGGTGTTGGAAAAGTTTTTGGTTGTGGCTGATTGTACCTTAATATAACGTTTGTAAACTATTAAGCTGGTATGCCTTGAAGGTATAACCGTAAAACTGAAAATCGAGTGCTTGAACTTGTATAAATGACAAAATTCAGATTTTTTTGTTTCCTTTTCGTTTGAATCCATGTAATCAAATGATTCTTTGGCATTACACGGCAAGCACATTCAGCTCTTCTTATCATCTTTTTTCCTTTCTAAGGCTGTTTCTGGTTCACTTCATTTATTATCAAACAAAAGATATAGGCTTCATGTACAACAGGTACAGCAGCTACAGTTCTCAAAACCAGACATTGAAAGGCTCCCCCTCTCTCTTCTACATAATGCAGAATGGAGAGGTAAACACAACAGATGTCACCTGGGACACTTAATGTGGAACACATCAGTTTGATGGATACAGGACTCAAATTATTAAAGAAAATGCCTCCCTTGAAGGAGATTATTCTTAAAAGATATTAAATAGAATGTTACAATAAATATAAATCCAAATAATGGAGCAGCGTTTTTAATGTCCTTTTGAAACCATATAATAGTGATCCCAAACTCTTTTCAGGGCCTCCTGCATTCAATCAGTAAACATGGAGAACTCTATGTCCAATGTAGAAAATCTTATTCTTGGTTTCACTATTAAACATTTGGAGATTCGAAGATAAAGGAATGCATGATTTCTTTAAATATTTTGTGTGCTTTCTGTATTGGAACTGATCATGAACTAGATATGACAGTTAAGTTGTGTGATATTAATATGCTCTGCTTGAAAGATATTTGTTCTACTAGCTGTGTTGGTGGATTCTATTTGCTGTGTTGGCAATGAGTTGACGTCTGTTGAAGAATATTGATTACAGATAGAAGATGTTTTGAAAAAAAATCAATCAGGAAAAGTGCTGTTGTTAAGAGCTACAGTAAGACTGCCGATAGTGAGTCATCATTAGGGTGCTGATGTTTAAGATGATTTTCTACCACAGTGCAATGGATCCAAAGATGCTTTGAATCACAAAATCGTCACTTTTGACAGTTAGGAGAAGTTATGTTGAAAACAACAACAATCAGTAGGGTTACATGTTGCCAGATTCTATGTTGTTTTAATTTTGTTTATTGTAGGAATATATATCATCTCTTTTCAAGCTTGGGGATACCATTAAAAGGGGAAAATGGAACTAAATGCTAAACTAGTGTGTCTTTGGTAGACAATTCTTTGTGGTTCCACTTGGAATGAACATGAGAATTAGGTTGATTATTTTTTAACCTAACCTTGTACTTATCACAATGAGGCTAACATGCATAAATTTAGCATTACAAAGAAACCATTAGCATCATGCAAACTGGTTGATTTTTGGCTAAACAACCGTAAGAGGGGGTATCTATTTTGCCAAAGTTGCTTAAAGTTTGCACCTGGCCCCAGCTATTGTAGCATGTGTGGGGGGCATACATTAACAAGCATAAGCAGAAGGATGTCACTTGGATAGACTTGAACTCTGTTGGGGGCTGTAATAGATAGCCCCTTTTACTGACCCAACAAGCTACCACTCATTGGTTGATATGTTTTAAGAAAATCCATTTGGTCAAAACCTTAGAATGCAGCTTGTGTTAACATTTATAATTGTTGAATGACACAACAAACTTGTCAATACTAGTTAATGGCTCCTCAACCTTGTTCTATGGCATTTCAAGACTCGAATAAAGTTTTCTACTTGCTCCTCTTCTATATAATTTTGCAATTTAAGGTCTTTTGAGTGTTTTGGTGTAGCTTCAAGAAGTTGAGCTCCTGAATTGTATATAAATGCCTCTTGAGGTGAAGGTCGATGACCAATTCTTTTTTGGCGATATCATTCTTGTGTGTTGCATGTCAATGAAGGAAGCAAATTGTTGGTATTGAGACTTCGTAGAGGGAACATGTGTGATAACATTATTTGTAATATAATTGTAATTGATCTAGTATGTACTAAAGTATTTTTGTACTTCATATTTTCCCTTTTGGATATCATTCTTGTGTGTTACATGTCAACGAAGGAAGCAAATTGTTGCTATTGAGACTTCGTGGAGGGAACACGTGTGATAACATTGTATGTAATATAATTGTAATTGATCAAATATGTACTTAAGTACTCTTTTGTACGAAATATTTTCTCTTTTGGATGTTTTAGTTGAAATTGATCTCATTTAACCTATCATATTAGGCCTACCACTTAAGAGTATGTGTTTTCTCTTTGGAGGTCATAGGTTTGAATTTGAATAAGACTATGGTATGTACATCTTTATAGACTAAATAATGGAATTGTTATGATGGTGAGACCCTTGTCCCACAAACAAGGTGATCTCATTCTTTAATTTAGTGTTTGGCTAGATTGTGATCTTAGAATTAAATTATTGTTATTGTTATATGTTTTTTTCCCTGTGGTTCACAAACTCCGAAGATTGGTGACTGCTACGTCCACAAATATTTGTACTAGGAAGATCCACTTGAAGGGATCACTTCCTATTGGCTCAACCACATAGCCCAACCCTGAGAGTGTCGAGAGAATTGAACCTGTCACCTCTCAACAGCAAATGCACTTTAACGACAAGTACTCGACGAATTGAGCTAACCCTTGAGGCTATTATTATTGTTATATGTTATTAAAGACTTGATCAATTTTGATTGGTGTCCGTAACACTATTTATAGCTAATATAAATATGTGCACTAGTGTACAAATCTTATGATCTTTTGTCATACTTGTATATTTGCTTCCTTGTGCTTTATTTTATGTATCTTTTTTCCATTACCAGTATTGTGCTCATAACAATTGGTATTAAAGCCTTATGTTTTAATATTAGGGCTTGTTAACACTAAATTTGTCGCCTAAAGATGTAAAGTATGAAACACTTAAGGTGAAGACTTCCTATACGTAAGGTGAAAATTTCCTATTACCTCAACCACGGAGTCTAACCCTAAGTGTTAGGAGAATTTATCTCCTCACCTCTCAGTAGCAAAGGAACTTTAACGACAGGTACTCGACGAATTGAGCTAACCCTCGGGGCTATTATTATTGTTATATGTTATTAAAGATTTAATAAATTTAATTGTTATCTGTAACACTATTTATAGCTAATACAAATATGTGCACTAGTGTACAAATCTATTGATCTTTTGTCATACTTGTATATTTGTTTCCTTATGCTTTATTTTATGTATCCTTTTTCCATTGCTAGTATTGTGCTCTTAACTATTGGTATCCAAGTCTTAAGTTTTAATATTAGGGCTTGTTAAAACAAAATTTGTTGCCTAAATATGTGAAGTACAATGACTTGTGGTGAAGACTTGTGTGACTAAGAGGTTGGTCACTATCACCTTGCCAATTATGTATTACATTTTAGACTAAGAAAAAAATAATCATAGCGAAACGGTGCTTCGCTATAGGTTATCGGGATCACTTCGTGTGGTATGGAGTGGGAATAGAGAGCTTGGCAACTTTAAACAAAACAAGCTATATATATGTGTGTGTGATGGATGAAAGAGACTTACTAGGGCATTATTGTGGACTATGGATGTCATGCATGTAACATTTGATGGTGGTTCTAATGAAAGATTAAGGGATATGAGAAGCAAAGGTTGTTTTCTCTACATCAACCCTAATTAAGGTCCTAGATACCACAAATTTATTAAGGAAAAAGACTCAACTAGAAATTTATGAAGGAAAAGGACTCAACCAAATTGATCTAAGATTAGCCTTGTTTAAGAACAAGAACTATGCTTTCACTCACTAAGAATTTCTAGACCATAAAATTTCATTTCTTTTTATAGAAAGTAATAGGAAGATAAAAAATGTCCCCTACAATGTAGCAAGGTTGCTTCTATACCTTGGATTAACGTCTACAGTCTAAACCTGTAGGAAAAAGTGTACAATGGTGCAGCTAGAACATGTAGCTACAAATAAAAAATTTGTATATGCAAATTTTGCATAACTTAGAAAAATAAGTTATGTCTATTGGAATGCCTTGAACTTGCTCACAAGTTTTTCCCACTTAAAAATGGCGAGAGAAAATTGTTGTATGGGTTTAACTTCATCTCTTTCTTACAATAAAATATTATTTATTTTCCTAGATTGAATTTTCTCTCCAAGGAATAAAATAAAATAGTATTTTAAACAACTTGCTTATTAGTAGCAATGAGTTTGTTAAAATCCACATATTTCACCAAGGATTTACAATAAAATAGTCATCTTTCATGAAAGGAACAATATAATAATATTCTCATTCTAACTTTGAGAAAGATTCAATAATAGTAAATTAATGAGTTGATTATGCACTTTATAATAACCAAGTGGCTAATAATAAACCTTTTCGATTTGGTCAATTGACTTCGAATTCCATCTATGATCTCTTTTTCAAACAATGAGCAATTAGTCTTCAAGGCTGGCCTTTCCAGTAATTCGCCTCGTGAAGAAATCAATGTCCAAGAAACTTAAACTTATCATAATCACAATGTGCACTTGGAATGTACATTCTCCATGTTAGATAAAAAGATTCAGAAAATGAAGATACATGCCCAAAGGTGCCCCCCACATACTACAGATTAGCTTGAATGCCAATGAATATTGACAAGAAAGCATTGCTCGCTTTACTGTTGCGATTCCATATGGTGAAAAGGTGGATGATGACCCCATCCCGTATAAGATGTGGATCGTACAACTCTTAAAATTTTATTTACATGCGTTGGAACATGAGGCAAAAACCAAAAATAAAAGGTTCAAGAGTAGTTTCACAGAACATATCCCATCTTTGTCCACTTGAATCTTAAAAAAACGGCCTATATGCCCCATCAATATGTAGTATGTGGTTTGGCAGCTCCATGTCGTATATCAACCCCTTTTATTCCATAAGCAATTTTAATGTATCTTGCCAAATAAATCATACAAAAGTTCATTGATTTTGAAGTGAGTTACAAATAAATTTCATTGGTGACATCATGACCTCACATATCTTTAGCAATGCTATGTCATAAAGTTTGTTGTATGAGTTTAAGGGGTTGCACCATTAGGATATACCTTTTTGTGGTTACCTATATTTGCAGTGAGAATTTCTCTACAATCCAATATGGGGAGGAGGTATCACATGATGTTACATTTAAAAATAATAAATTCATACTTACATTAATAAATAAAAAAATAGTAATAATAAAAACACATTTCAATGTTAGCCACAAATAAAACATTCCGATTTTCACCTTAATTTTATGTCAACTTTATGTAGAGAGAATGAAATTGGAAGTAAAACATTTTTAAGTAAGTTTATAATTTCTTTTTACTTTTTTATATGAGTGAGATTTATAATTTCTTCACTACTCAATATGGAGTTGACATGTGGCATTTAAAAATAATATTGATATTGCAATCTTCTATGAAGATGTGTAATTCATTTTGTGTTCAAATGATATGTGATATTTTAAAACTATATATTAATAACAAAAAATATTGTTAGCCATAATTAAAATATTTCAGTGTACATACTTAGGTAACTTAATTTGCTATCAACTTTATGTATATAAAAATAAAGTAATTGAACGTAAAATATCTTGTATTTTCACTTTCCATTGTGAGGGAGATGTGTAATTTATTCAATTCCTACTATAGAGTTGTGACATTTAAAAAAACAATAACAACAAAATAATTTCAATGTAAGTTATAAATAAAATATTTCACCATCGTGCATGTGTGTAGAGAGAGAGAGAGATTATATCCTATTAATATATGATTTCTTCTTTTCTTTTATATTTTTCAATAAAAGGGAGGTGTATTTAAAAATATACTAATTACCATAAAACATCTTAATGTGAACAATGCGGGTCAAAAAAAAAATTTCAATGGCAATGTCAAGTAAAATATTTCAATGTCAACTATGTATATATTACGTAAAACAAATAAAATAAAAATTTCTTATGGTTAAAACATTTTTTTAATGTGTTGTTCAATGTAAATCAATGTGTAATTTCGTTCATGTGCAACATGTTGTTTACACATGGTGTGTGTGTGTGTGTGAGAGACCAACATAAATCCATGTTAACCCTAGAATTATCATGTGCCAAGAGGGATTAAATCTCTCGAGATGCAAACTTTTTTTCAAGTTTCGCACTCTAAAAGAGGTTTGCACCTTATTGTATCTTAAGAGACAATCCCTCGGTTGTGAAATGAATCAATGCTTAAAACATTTTAAAAGTGTCACAGAAATAATTTTGTCATGAGGACTTTGTTTTATCCCTCTGGAAACTAGTTTTCTAAAACCCTTAATGATCTGGAATAATAAAAGATTTCACAATGCCATTGATTGCTAATATTTGAATGGAAAAGAACTGTAAAGGAAACCCAAAGTAATATGTTGTAAACACATAATCTATTACTTTTAAGTTTCAGAGAGAATTCGTGAAGAGGGAGGAAACTCAAAATAATATGTTGTAAACACGGAATCTATTACTTTCAAGTTTCAGAGAGAATTCACGGAGAGGGAGGAAACTCAAAATAATATGTTGTAAACAAAGAATCTATTACTTTTTAGTTCCAGAGAGAATTTTTGAAGGAAGAGGAGATGGAGTGAAGGAGTGCTTATTAAGGCTATTTAACTCTTACTTAACAACTTAAATCAAAGACCAGTTGCTTCTTTACTTCACTTCATTCAAGGAAGAAACAACATAAAATGACACAAGAAACACGAATCACCATCAACAGTTGCAGGAATCGTGTTGCTTCTTTCATTCGCCTATCAGAAAAGAAGTACAAAATGTAGTCTCCAAGAGGTCTAGAACTTGCAAACCATCTTCTCTCTTTCTCTTTTCCTTAAATACAAACAAAAGCAGTTTGTAACTACTTGAGCTTCTAGAAACTCCTAGACTGACTAAACTGCTAAACTACTTATTACATTGCAATTGAGGACATCATTGTAGCTTCAATCTTAACAAAGAAAACAAAATAAAACTTGAAATATAATTCGTTTACTGAATCTGATTTGTTGTTGATATGTCTCCTTCCGTTTCGGTTGTGATATCCTAACAGTCTGCATAAACGCATCTCCACCCGACTCTGCTCACGCTTTTGCGTTTTGAACACTGTCATCATGTCACCTACTACTAGACTCTGCCTCTTCCGCTCGTGCCCACAAAGTCTTTGATTAATGAACTGCCACTAACACATTTCGTTGTTCTGCATGTAGCGTCAAGTCTTTTCTTACCCGAGTTTTCCCTGCCTCCAGACTTCCTTTGTAACTGTCGTAACACTGGACTTTAAAATATATTCCATTACCTTTGAAAAACTATATCGCGTCCGCTTCTCTGTCGCATTTCAGCATTCCAACGTTCTACGTTATAATCCGCTTTTGCCCTCTGATGCGATTTTTACATAGGAAAAACCCATGTGCCCGGACATAAAAAACCTGTAGACTTTAACGATAAGTTCCATCGTGCTTGCTTCATTATCGCATTTTTCATTTCAGCCTTTATAACATATTCCTTAGCGCCATTCCTCTTGAGCTTGTTATGTGCGATGTGCGATAAAGGAAGGGATGACGTGGCAAGTGAGCTGGGGCTAGTCTCAAATTGCAATCGAGGATATGAAACCTTGTCGCATTTCACATTTTGACATTTATAGCATATTCCTTAGTGCCATTCCTCCTGAGCTTGCGATGTGCGTTGTGCAATGTGCAAGAGGGTCCCACGGTGGAACTTTAAATACTTTAGACTCGAGCTTCGAATGCATCCGGTCCTCGTATCGCATTTCACATTTCGACGATTTTAACCTTGTTCTATTCCTCCTGAGCTTTGTGATTGCGATTTGCGATATGCGATCAGGCCTTCCACATGCGATTGCAATTAAGCCTCCAAACATTGTTTTGCACATATATTTTCACGACTCAACCCTGACCTATGTGCAATGTTTTGAACGCACCAATTGGCCCTACTCCTGAACTGTTCTACATGCGAATAAGCCCGACTTGACCCTTGCTACAAAATTTTCTTCTTTGTTGGTCCTCTGGCTTAGATTACACCTCCAATGTTGCTGCTTCCCTGATTTTGGTTCCAATGCACATGTGATGATGAATCCTCATTGAGCTTGTGGTTATCCTTGAATTGCTCAGAACCTATCTTGACTTTTAGCTGAGTCAAATTATGCTACAACATCTAGCTCCAATTGGGGACCACTTTGGTAGCAAAGTGTTGAGAACTTGTAGATCAGTAGCCTTTATTGGGCATGGATTCAATCTCAAATGGGAGTTGATCCAGTATGAAATCCTCCCGAAACATGCTACACTTTAGACTTCTTCCTTTATTCTTAAACTGAAAATATCGAACTAGAAATACTACAACTAAAAATGCTCAACTTCTGAGCTTATTTATGCACAACTCCTACATATGTATTCATGTCTGAACTTAATCAGGTGAAGTCAACCTTCCAATGGCACCAATCCAACATCTGCATGTTAGACCTAATGCCTCCATACTATTGAAATTTGAAGATCAAAATAGGGAGGTTTCATGAAAGTTTTCTAGATACAAAGTTTTGCACATACCTTTGCATAAATGCTTGTTGCTGAAAAATGAAAATTTTCATATAGTCAGCTACTGAATCATAGAACTGATGAGACCAATTTTTTGTTGCCTCCTTTTCTTGAACATCTCGCTGATGTAGACTTCCTTGAACATGGCAGCTTCCTTAACTGTTTGATTCCTTAATTTGAGGTTGTATGTGAGAAGATTGATTGTTTTTTTCTACTGACGACCATTTAGGTCGAAAAGATAAACCTAAGGTTTGTTACTCATAATGTTGATTTTCTTCGTATAATGCCAATTCTTGACAAAAATATTCCCCCTCCTACAAACACACCCGAGGAGCTCCACTAGTTTCTCCTCTATTCGCAAAATCATCACAATTATGAAAATTGTAATGATATTCCAGAGTTTCAACATGTAATTCAGTTGTTGCAACGAATTTTTGACCAGAATCTTTAGAATTTTTAAATTCTTGTGTTTCAGAAATACAAGAATCCTCTGACACCTTTTGAAAATCCTTGTTCATCTTTGAATTTGCATTCTCTTGTAAAGAAATTCAACGCTTTCTTTACAGGCCCTCTTATCTTCAACAAAACTTGTTCTTTCAACATGACAGGAAAAATTTCTACAAGCCTACATATTATCTTCGATTTCCTGTGCATAAAGAAACATCAGCTCCAGAGTGCAAGGATTTCTCTCCATGAGATAAAAAGCCAAGACACTAGAAAGAGCCCTCAAATAGTATATCATAGCTACACCTTCAGTAGGTCAAATTTCTTTCTAAACACAATGATTGATTCATTACTCTGCCTCTGGATATAATATAACTTCAAAATGAGCTTTTCATACGACTTGTGCTCACCCCAATATCTAAGAAAGATGTCTTGGAAACTCTGCCATAAACTAATTGAACCTTCCTCCAAACACTAGAACCAATCCTGAGCACCCCACTCTAATGAATGAAAAAACATCCTTAAAGCCACATCTTCATAGATAATTTGAAATTTGTCCAGAAAGTATTCAAATTCTAAGAGGTGTTGTTCGGCTGCAACCTCATCACTTTCTCCAGAAAAACTTGGCAGAAATTTAAAGCTTTTTAAAGGATATTGATGAAGAAGTGTAGGCAGCACCAAGGGTTTGAAAATCATCTTGGTTCCATGCTGGAAAGAAGCAGATTGTTTATGAGGTAGAATATTATCACCCAAAGATGATGAATCCTCACCTTTATGCCCAGACTATGACAAATTATCTTCAGGAATTGTAATGCAACAATCATCTCTCCTCTCATATTTAGGAGATAAAGTTGTGTCAAGATAAATAATACAAGCAGAAGAAAATTCTTCTTTTTCCAATAAAGAATGTACTTATTTGGCCTTATAGTCTTCTCAGAATATAAAGTAGGAAACAATCTTCTTGATATGCAAGGGAAAATATACCATTGAACTAATAGTGTAAAATAAAACTTCCTTTAAAAGATTCAAACTCTGATACCCGTTTTTTCCACGATGCTTTCTCATTTTCTTGCCATAAAAATTCCTTATCTAATGAAATATTCATCAGTGGAGTTTCCAGGTGAATAATAAACAACCAAATTTTATATCTAAATCTTATTCACCATCAAGAAATACATCTCAATACAGGAAAAATAACTTCGTGCCTTCATCCCCGGCAACGACGCAAAAAAAAATGTTGTATCCTAAGAGACAATCCCTCGGTTGTGAAAGGAATCAGTGCTTAAGCCATTTTAAAAGTGTGTCACATAAATAATTTTGTCATGAGGTCTTTGTTCTATCCCTTTAGAAACAAGTTTTCTAAAACCCTTGATGATTTGGAATAATAAAATATTTGACAATGCCATTGATTGTTGATATCTGAATGGAAAAAGAAGAACTGTAGAGGAAACCCAGAGTAATATGTTGTAAAAAAATAATCTATTACTTTTAATTTTCATAGAGAAATCGTGGAGAGGGAGGAAACTCAAAATAATATGTTGTAAACACATAATCTATTACTTTTAAGTTTCAGAGAGAATTCATGGAGAGGGAGGAAACTCAAAATAATATGTTGTAAACACAAAATCTATTACTTTTAAGTTCCAAAGAGAATTTGTGTAGGGAGAGGAGATGGAGTGAAGGAGCGCTTATTAAGGCTATTTAACTCTTACTTACCAATGTAAATCAAATACCAACTGCTTCGTTACTTCACTTCATTCAAGGAAGAAACAACATAAAATGACACAAGAAACACGAATCACCATCAACAATTGCAGGAAACTTGCTTCTTCTTTCATTCACCTATCAGAAAAGAAGTACAAAATGTAGTATCCAAGAGGTCCATATTTCAGAACCCCTCATCTCTCTTTTTCTCTTCCTTAAATACAAACAAAAGCAGTTTGTAACTACTCGAGCTTCTTGAAACTCCTAGATTGCCTAAACTGTTAAACTACTTATTACATTGCAATCGAGGACATCATTGTATCTTCAATATTAACAAAGAAAACAAAATAAAACTTGAAATATAATCCTTTTGTTGAATCTGATTTGTTGTTGATGTGTTTCCTTTCATTTCGGTTGTGATATCCTAACAATATGCATAAACGTATCTCCACCCGACTCTGCCTATGATTTTGCGTTTCGAACACTGTCATCATGTCACCTATTACCCGACTCTGCCTCTTTCTCTCATGTTCGTAGTGTTTAGTCTTTGATTAATGAATTGCTGCCAATGCATACCGTTGTTCTGCACGTAGCGTCGAGTCTTTTCGTACCTGAGTCTGCCCCGCGTTTAGACTTTCCTTTGTAACTTCTGTAAGACTGGACTTTAAAAGATATTCCATCACCTTTGAAAAACGGTATCGCGTCTGCTTCTCTGTTGCATTTCAACATTCCAAGGTTCTATGTTATAATCCACTTTTTCCCTCCAATGTGATTTTTACAAAGGAAAAACCCATGGACTCGGACTTAAAAAACCTTTAGAATTTGGCGATAACTTCCATCGCATTCGCTTCATTATCAAATTTTGCATTTCGGCCTTTATAACATATTCCTTAGCGCCATTCCTCCTGAGCTTGCGATGTGCGATGTGCGATAAAGGTAGGGATGACGTGCCAAGTGGAGGTGGGGCCAGTCGCAAATCGCAATCAACGATATGAAACCTTGTCACATTTCGCATTTCGGCATTTATAGCATATTCCTTAGTGCCATTCCTCCTGAGCTTGTGATGTGCAAGAGGTTCCCATGGCCAGACTTTAAATAATTTAGACTCGAGCTTCGAACTATATCGCATCCAGTCCTCGTATCGCATTTCACATTTCGACGGTTTTAACCTTGTTCATTCCTCCTGAGCTTTGTGATTGTGATTTGCGATATGCAATCATAACTTCCACAGGAGATTGTGATTAAGCCTTCGAACACTGTTCTGCACGTATATTTGCACAACTCAACCCTGACGTGTGTGAAATGTTCTAAACGCACCAATCGGCCCGACTCCTGAACTATTCTGCACGCGAATAAGCCCGACTTGACCCTTGCTACACGCTTTTCTTCTTTTCTTCTCCTCTGGCTTAGATTACACCTCCAATGTTGTTGCTTCCTTGATTTTGGTTCTAGTGCACATGTGATGATGAGTCCTCGTTGAGCTTGTGGTTATCCTTTTGAGCATGTTGTAGGTCTTCTTGAATTTTTAATAATTGTTCCTCAACAACCTTGAATTTCTCAGAGCCTCTCTTGACTTTTAGCTGAGTCAAATTATACTACAACACACCTCAAGAGATTTGATCCATCTCATTGCCTAATAGATTTAGGGTTAATATGGATCTATGCTAGTATAACATCATCCCGCTTTTGGAGTGTCACATAACAAATTTGTAGTTAGAATACTGAATTATAATGAAGGGAATATCCCCTTTATTATAATAATATTTTTTTTACCTTTGCTTTAACCATAAATCTTCATCATTGTTAAAAGGGGTAGCCCATTTATAATATGTTTGCCACCACATTTTCATCAATGATGAGGTTGAATTCAACAAATTTTGTTAAAAGTCAACATCACAATAGAAAGAGACCATGAGATGTGTGAATGTTGGATTAGAGTAACCAGGAATAACATCATCCACCATAGTACCAAAGAGGAGTTGAAATTGGCAACAATAAGTGCTTTTAATTTAATTTTCCCTTAATTAAATTAGAAGGAAATTGTAATTCCACATCACATGATAACTTGTGCAAGTTAAATGAGTCAGTAAGGCTTAGTTAGCTCAGTCAATTCGATTTGGGGGTTAAAATAGAGGCATGTAGAGTTCACTCTAAGTTTTAGGGGGTCCAGTTACATTTTATTTTGAGTTACAATTGTTTAACTTAATTATTTGGGTTAAAATAAATTTAACTAGTTCTATTTGATTGATGAGTTAGTGAGAGGTCCAATGAATTAAATTTGATTTAATTCACATGCAGTAATCAATTAGATAACTGATAATTCAATATAAATAGCTATTGCATGTCAGTTCTAAGAGCGACCTAGTTGACATTGGGGTTAAAGGGAAGTAGACTATCACTTGTATAATTAGAAAATTGTACAGGTGATGCATGAGGTCATCAATATGCCTTGGATGTATTTCGCAATCAATAGATGAGAATTTCCTAATCAATAGGGGCTCAATTCCCTCAACAATGCGTAAGTAAGGCTGAGCAACCCATAGGCAAGTATTTGGTTAAGTATTGGACCAAACTTGTTGGGATCAGAGTGAGACAGTCAGAGGTAGTGCAGAGAGCTCTCAAGTATGAGAGAAGCATTGCATTGTTTCATATTCTTGACTTAATGAAATATACATATATCAGGGTTTTTAGCAGAGGCTTTCCTCATATACATCTTTTTGTTGTGCGATTTAAATTCTTTCTCTTTCTTGTTTATGTGATTGTGCGATCGTAATTGGTTACCACAATTTGTAGAATAGATTCAAGCATTTTGTTTTAGCATATTACAAGATCAGTTGAATCTATGTGGATTTTCTACATGGTATCAGAGAAAGAATCACTATAGAAGAGAAGAACCAGGGATTGTTTTGAACAGGTGAATCGAATTTCCAGATTTATTCTTTAGGACCAAAACAAAAATAGGATGTCTTTCTCTAAATTGAAACTCGAATATTCCCTTGAGGGTAATTCAAATTACATAGCTTGGAAGGACAGGATGGAGGAAATGCTGGAAAGTGTTGATTTTGTAGCATTGGAAAGTGTTCCAAGTCTCATATTTTTGGAGGAGGCCTGGACATCAATATTCCAAAGAACCCAAAAACCGTTTGTGGAAATTCCACTCGAATCATGATTTATTAAAATAATAAATTATTTTAAAGTGATCCCTAAGTCTAAACTTAGGGAAATTGAATAATTAAAGGGTATTAATAAATCAGAGTGTGAATCTTCTAGAAAACAAATATCAATTCATCTTTTAATCTCAACCATTGATTAAAGATATAATCAGGGTCGTTGATTCTTCAATGAGAAGACTATAAGAGAAGGCTTGAGGGTAATTTGGAAAGAAAACCGGGCACACTCTTAGTACTTGAAGGATATCGATTCTGAAGCAATAGAATTTGATTTCAGAGGGAGAGGGTGTAGAGGCGGAGTTGCAAAGGCAGAAGGAGGAAGGTGAAGTCAACAGAGAAATAAGAAGGCAGAAGGAGGATGCAGAGGGGACAACGCTGAGCAACAGCACTGTTCCTTGACACAGAGTGCCGCAATCTAGTGCAGTGACTACGCAGAAAGCCACGCAGAGTGACACAGAGGGAGGAAGGGTGCCTCGAGAGTGTCAGAAATTCTTCCGAAGGGTTCGAAAAATTTATCTCAGGTGTATTCTAGACATCTGCTTGTCTAATTTCTGTAAATGATTTCCACTACTGAGGAATAATACAAACCCTCATCTGCTGCAACGATTTTCCCACATTGGGTTTTTCTAGGGGCAATTGTCCAAAAATAACTATGTTCATGTGATTGTTTCTATTGCGTTATATGCGTTTTATTTTCTGCTCATGATTAAGTGAATACTATAGTTGCATTGATTTCAGAATTTACTGAAGTATATGTAAATAAATTTTCATAAATAAGTAGGTGAAATTAATCAATCATTGCAGTAGTATTTCAGGTTGAAAATTTTCACATTCCCAAGCCCACAATAGTAGATGCTCAAAATATTGATGCATGGAAGAATAATGTAGCAAAGGCGAGAAGGATTCGGTTAGAAGGAGTTCAAGATCATATTCTCTGAAACCTCCATGGAAATGAAACTCCATATGATACGTGGAAGACTTTAATAGGTCTGTTTCAGAATAATAGTGACCAGAAAAAGCTGGCATTGAAGGACAAGCTTAGAAAGATCAAGATGGAGAAAGGCGACACGATGCCAAAATACTTGACGAGGTTCACTAAATTCCAAGATGAGCTTAGAAGTGTTGGTGTGACCATTTCAGGATGATTTGGTGAGCCTAACACATCCAGGCCTTCCCAAGAGTTGGCACAACTACCAGGATTCAATGAATGGGAGGGAGATGTTACCAAAGTGGGAGTGTTTGTGGTCTGACTTAGTATAAGAAGAGATTCAACTAAACATCATAGATGGATCCTCATCAAAGGCTGATGATGAGGAGAACTGTGCCTTAGCTGGAAAGGCAAAGAAAGGGAAAGGGAAGGTGTTACATTCCAAATATGATCCTATTCAGGCGATAAAAAATAGAGACTTGTCAAAGGTAAAATGTTTTCAATGTCATGATCTTGGACACTATGCTACAAAGTGTCCACACAAGAAGACAAACAAGAATCCCTTAGGAGGAGCGACATATGAATCACTTGCTTCACAGTTCGAGTTGGATTTCACCCTCATCGCATGCATGGTGTCATTGATGATGGGTTCGATGTGGTACTTAGATAATGGAGCTTCATTCAATATGACCGAAAAAAATAATTCTTCAGTAGCTTGGAGGAGAAGGATCTCTAGATTCACATCAAGATGGGAGATGATGAGAGGTATAGCGCTACTGACATAGGTACGGTTACCTTTCAGAGGGAGTCAAGAACTCCTCTCACATTAAAATATGTCATGTGTGTTCTTGGTTTAAATAAGAATTTGGTTTTTGTTGCTATGTTGGAAGACCATAGCTTTGATGTGATATTTAGAAAAGGAAATGCATTCCTTCGTCACAAAGCCATGGGACAGGTGAAGAAGATTGGGGTTCAAGTAAATAACCTCTAAAAATTGGATGTACAAGATTGTGTTTCCTTGAGCACGAAAGAAGAGAAGGTGGAGAGCTAAGACATCAGTGATTTATGGCACAAAAGGTTGGGCCATCTACACCATGGTGCTTTGAAGATCATGCATCAGATTTCTATAGGACTTCCTAAGGGTGCACTTGATTAGCAAGATAAATTAGAAGGGTGTACATTGGGGAAGTACACCAAGGCCACCTTTCACTATAAGGAAAGCCAAGAAAAGGTGATCCTTGCAAGAGTTCACTCAGATGTGTGTAGAGCGTTCTTGACATCCTCCACATCAAAACACATGTATTATGTGATTTTTGTAGATTAATTTTCACGTAAATGTTGGATTTTCTTCATGCAGATTAGATTAGACGTTCTCAAAGTTTTGTGAGTTTAAATCACTTGTTGAGAAAGATACATGAAAGAAGGTGAAGGCTCTCAGAAGTGACAACGGTGGAGAATATGTCTCGAACAAATTCAAGAACTTCTATGCTTCAGAAGGAATTCGACAGGAATTGATAGAACCTCACAACCCACAACAAAATGGTGTTGCAAAAAGGAAGAACATAACTATTGTGGGAGTTGCATGAGTGATGTTGCATGATTAGGGCCTACTGTTGCATCTGTGGGCTGAAGCATGTAATGCAACAGTATTTGTGCAAAACATAAGTCCTCATCAGATACTTGGGATGAGTACACCAGAGGAAGATTTCTCAGGTAAGAGACCAAATGTTTCACATTTTAAAAATTTGGTTCATCAGTGATTTCCATGTAACCAAATATGCCAGGAAGAAGATAGAGCCAACAACTGAGTTGGGAATATTTTTGGATACATCGATACATCTCACAACTATCGGGTGTACCTGCCAGCACACAGGATGATAGTGGTCAGAAGAGATGTAAAATTCAATGAAGAGAAGGCCATGCGAATTTCGCTTGAGGGGGAGTTTCAATTGCATGCAGTTTAGGAGCTCTTGGCTTCAAAAGAAGAACCTATAGATGTGGAGCAGCCAAAAGCAAAGAAACAGAGAGTGGAATCACCCACTCATACTGAATCATCCAGAGATGGTAGGAAGTGCACCAGAGAGGCTGACAAGTTAGTGTTTGATGCTAGAGAGAATGTGGGAGCACCCACATCACAACGGAGGCAGAGAAGGTCCCAGAGAGGTACACTGGCTACATGACTCTTATGAGCGAGAGTGTAGATTTAGAGCCATCCTCTTTCGAGGAAGCAATGCAACAAGAAGTTTGGTTTGATGCCATGGTTGAGGAGTATGAATCCATTATCAGAATAAGTGCATGGGAAGTTATCCCAAGACTAGAGGGGAAGTTAGTTGTATTATCTAGGTGGATCTATAATTTGAAGCAGGAAGTAGATGGGAGTGTGGAGAAACACAAGTTTATATTTGTGGCCAGAGGGTTCTCTTAGTTGGAGGGGATTAATTACAATGAGACCTTTGCACCAGTTGCAAGGTACTCATCAATCAGATCCAACCTTTCTCTTTCAACATATTTGGGATGGTAGATACATCATATGGATATAAATACAACCTTCCTCAACAGAGTGATTGAGGAAGAGGTGTGCATTGAGATACTAGAAGGTTTTTAGGCCTTCAACAAGGAGTCACATGTGTTCAGAATCAAATGAGAATTGTATGGGTTGAAGCAAGCACCTCGTGCTTGGTACACTAGGATCTATGACTCGTTCACCGGGTTGGGCTTCACCAAGAGTGAAGCAGATGAAGACCTTTACCATATTTTGGTAGAAGGTAAAATTTTTATCATTGTAGTTTATGTCGATGATTTGATACTGAAAAGTGATGATAAACTCATCAAGTCTTTCAAAGAGGATCTTGCAAGAGAATTTGAGATGAAGGACATGGGGCTCTTGCATTATTTCCTGGGGTTATAAATTTGGAAAAGAGATGGGGAGATATTTGTATCTCAGGGAAATTATGCCAACGATATTCTGAAGAAGTTTCACACGGAGGGCAGCAAGCCCTTGGAGATTCCTCTAGTAGGAAACTGGAGGAAGGAGGATGCTACTTCAGGCGAAGTAGTAGATGCTACCATCTACATGCAGCTTGTGGGTTCATTCATGTATTTGGTGAATACATGACCATAAATATTCTATGTGGTTAACCAACTTAGTCAAGCTATGGTTAAGCCTACCAGGTTATTTTGGAAGGCAAACAAGCATGTGTTGAGATACCTCAAAGGAACTACAAAGTTTGGGCTGTGGTAAAAAATGATAGAGGGAGTGAAGCTTCAAGGCTTCACAGATTCAGATTAGGCAGGGAATCCATCCGAAAGAAAGAGTACATCAGGGGGAATCTTCAGCATTGGGCTAACAATAGTTTCTTGGTATAACAGAAAATAAAAATCAGTTGCACTCAGTTCAGCAGAGGTAGAGTACACGGTGACCAATCAGGCAACATGTGAGGCCATCTGGATGAGGAAGATACTTGTTTTTTTTTTTGTTTGACATATGGATCCGACGAGGATTTATTTTGATAATCAAAGTTGCATCGAACTCTTGGTTAATCCAGTTTTTCATGACAGGTCCAAAAATATTGATATCTGGTGTCACCATCTCAGAAATTGTGTGCAGAGGAGGATTATGTCATTAGAGTACATTCCCATGGAGGAGAATGATGCATACATATTGAAGAAGGAATTGTCAAGAGGAAAATTGGAGTTCCACAGAGGAAGGATTGAGCCAGCAAATAATCCCTTTCTTGTTGAGAGGGAGTGTTAAAATTGGCAACAAGAAAGGCTTCTAATTTATTTTTCCCTTAATTAAATGAGAAGGAAATTGTAATTCCACATCACATGACAATTTGTATGTGTTAACTGAGTTAGAAAGAATTAGTTAGCTCTGTTAATTCAAGTTGGGGGCTAAACTGGAGGCATGTAGAGTTCACTCTAAGTTTTAGGGTGTCCAGTTGCAGTTTATTTTTATTTGTAATTGTTTAACGTAATTATTTGAGTTAAAATCAGTTTAACTAGTTCTAACTGATGGATGATCTAGTGAGAGGTCCAGTGAATTAAATATGATTTGATTCACATGCAGTGATAAATCAAATAACTGATAATTCACTATAAATAGTTGTTGCATGTTAGTTCTTAGAGTGACCTAGTTGAGATTAGAGTTAAAGGGAAGTAGACTATTAATTGTATAATTAGAAAATTGTACATGTCATGCATGAGGTCATCAGGATGGCTTGTATGTATTGCATAATCAATTGATGGGAATTTCCTAATTAATAGGGGTTCAATTCCCTCACGAATGCGTAAGCAAGGTTGAGAAACCTAGAGGGAAGTTTTTGGTTAATTATTGGACCAAACTTGTTGGGATCAGAGTGAGACAGTTAGAGATAGTGCAAAGAGCTCTCAAACCTGAGAGAAGCATTCCATTGTTTCATATTATTGACTTAATGCAATATATATATATATATATATATATATATATATATATATATATATATGGGTTTTAGCTAAGCCTTTCCCCAGATACATATTTGTGTTGTGTGATTGAAATTCTTTCTCTTTCTTGTTTATGTGATTGTGCGATCGTAATTGGTTTGCAAAATTTTTAGAATAGATTTAAGTGTTTTTTTTCAACATATTACAAGATTAGTTTAATCTATGTGTATTTCCTACAAGAGCATGCCAAAATTATACTTCAAATTCAAGGTTAAGAGAAAACCAACTTCCACCACATAAACTACCTCACATGCAATAACATGGTGAAGTAAGAATACCAGAGATATGCCCAACCGAGACGTATCATCTTTAATTAAGAATAAATGGTATGTAAGTCCATCAACATCCCTGTAAGTTACCCTACAAAACCTATCATGTGATGAAGATCACAATTTACTAATGCAAATATGAGGGGTAACACTGGATATAACCTGGGGCATGTACTCTTTGGATAAAAGTGCATGAGAACCCCAAAATATTAAATGTACATGTGATATTCAAATCTATAAACACCACATCTACATTCCCATTCAACTCATTATCTCAAATTTTGGTTTTACAAGAAAGAAAGTCATGAGCCAATAATGACAAATACACAAAATGAAATGTTCATAATAGAGTTTCTTCTTCTAGTATAAATTTCTTCAAGAGCTTAATCCTCCCACTCCTTTATTTTGGTATATACAATGAAAATTATTGGTGTAGTCATACGACCAATGAAATCATGTGCTCATTACATCAATGCTACAATGTCTTCCTTTATTTAAGGTCATATACCAAAAAAAAGAAATGCACATCATAAAAAACAAATTAAATGGAAAATACATAACCGAGTGGCTACAATAGAGAAGTGGGTCATATGTATAATAGTAAACCAACATATGCAAAATAATAGCATAACATAGAACATACCAATACAATCTCTTTTTATATAGAGTTAACGTGATTGTTGGAAGATGCATATGGTAGCTTCTCAACAACCTAGAAAGCATCATGTGTATGCATTTCCTATGGAAAATCTGCAGACAAAATATCCATTCACACTTTCAAGCAAGGGTGGGTGGCGCTCAAAATTAAGTGATGAAGATCTCAAGTGTCAAGGGACATTTTGGTTTACAATCCAAGGTTTGTTGCCCACACAAATTTTGTAGCTGGAAATTATTGTTATAAGTATGAACTTTAAAACAATGTTGTTTTAAATAATTTTCATCTATAAACATACAAATTCTAGCCACATTTTCACATGAAAAATTAAAAAAAACACATTTATTGATGGATAGAAATTTCCAGCAGTTTTTACATCCATAATATGAAACAATTTTAAATTACTTATGAAAAAAAATCATTGAAAATTCTTTGAGATTTGGTTGTCATAATATTGTTTAGTGTTGAAATAAATATGAAGTGAATGAGGGAAAATAAGTACTTTTTATTTTATTTATTTATTTATTTTAATTTAAGAATCAACACATGACTATAACACAATCTATATTCTCATGAATAGAAACATTCTCTATATGCTACCCAAAATCTACATTATTAGTCAATATTTATGGTTGAAAATTACACTTTAAATATTCTACAAAAAATTATCACACATGTGGCTGCCCAAGGGATTCGAACCATGCATCATTGAACTTTGAAGTTTGCAAACTGTCATGGCTTAGTGAGCTTTTGTCTTCATGGGAGAATTAATGTGATGATCCCTTATTCTTTTGATCTTCAATGCAATCATGAAGTGGCTCTTGATCTTCAATATGTTCATCATTTGCTTGATTTTCTATAGCAACTATGATTTATTCAATTATCTTATTCATTTTTTTCTCATATTTTGGACTCCACCACTTGAAAAACAAGCTCAAGAAATATACACTTTGTGAAGTTGATTTCTCTTGAAGGCCTTCATACTATTCTAATCCCTTATAATTACATGAATGAAAAAAAATCCTCATTATGATATCTTCATGAATCACATGGAGATATGCAATATATTTCATGAAAGATATGACATGAAGCATAGTTTAACTACACCTAATGAAATTTAGAGACGATCATTCCTATAAAAGGTAGGTTTCTTATGGAAATATTGAGATGTCTGAGAAATAAAATTGAACATAAGTCTCCAACAACCATGGATGAAATTTATTTTGCAACAAATGTTTGTACCTTACACAAGAATATATTGGAGTAGATTCCTCGAGATGAAATTCCATTGCTTTCACAAGATTGCTTGTTTTATCTTTCAAGTATTAAGTCTTCAAGATCTGTGAAGAGAAATGGTTTACCTTCATAGATTTCTTACATGAAAAATATCTTCAAGTATAACCCTCATCACAATTGTAGTTCATTTACATAAATCTAGGAAATGGAATTTATCTCCAACAATAATTCCAAATGTTACTACAAGATCTATCACCCAAATATGTAAAGTCCCAAGCACCTAAGTGAAGAATTTTGTACCTAAGAAGTTGGCAATTGTCACATCACCAATTTTCTTCCACACGTTAGACTAAGAAAAATGAGATACTAGGCAAGGAGAGCTTCGCTTAGGTTACTAATCTCATTTCATGTAGTATGGAGTGGGAGTAAAGAGATATTAGTAAGTTTCAATGAAACAAAAAGAAATGATTTTTTATGTTTATTTGGGAGTGATGGATGAAAGAGAATGACCAATTCCTTATTTTTTTAACTATGGAGATCGTGTATGAAATTTTAAAGGGTAATTCTAATGAAATACTACAAGCTATAAGTAGCCAAGGTGCTTTCTATATAACAACCCTAATTTGAGTACTAGATACCACACGTTTATGAAGGGAAGGGACTCTTTATGGAAAGCTCCACAACCAAATTAATATAGGAATGGGCTTGTTTAAGGAAAATAATTATGATTTCACTCACTAAGGATGTTTAGAGAATACGATTCCTATTCCTTTAAATGAAGTAAGAAGGTAAAAATTTTGCTCCTTCAATGTAGCAATATTTCTCCTCCATGGATTTTAGATAAACTCTTACAATAAAAACCTACAAGAAAAAGTGTCCAATGGTGCGCTTAGAATATGTAGCCACACATAAAAAATTTGCACATGCAAATTTACCATAGGTTAAACAAATAAAGGACCCATATTTCAATTCTTGAAGGTTGCTGCCAATTTTTTCATTAATAAACTCCCACTTACAAATTAAAAGAGCAAACCCTTGTGCATGTTTAAGCTCTATTTTTTTCCTTATGATAAATTATTATTTGTTTCATAGAAGATAGTTTTCTCTCCAAGAATAGCAATACAATAATATTTGTAACAACTTGTTTACTGAAAGTAGTAAGAATTTTGTTGAGATCCACAAATTTCTTGAATGATTTACAATAGAGTCATCTTCCACAAGGAAAACAATATAATAATGTTCTCATTCTAATAAAATATATGGGAAAATTTTAACAATACTAAAATAATAAGTTATTTATGCAAAAAATTTTAAAATAGCCAAGAGGATAACCACCCTCTCAATGCATTCAAATGACTTCCACCCACCTAAATGCTCTCATTGTCAAAAAAATGAATATTTGGCCTTAAAAGTGGTCCTTTCCAACAACTCACCTCATGAAGGAATTGGTCTCCAAGAAAGTTAGCATAATCACCATGTGCATTCAAACCAAAATCACTCCATGATACATAAAAATATTCAAAGAATGAGTACCTATGTGCAAAGGTGTCACTTACATGCCTCAAATTAGCTTAAATGGTGACCAATGTAGACAAGGAGGCATGGCTTGGTTTATTATGGCGAATCCATATAACTAAAATGTGGATTATGGCCCAATCTGCTAGCACATGTGCATCATGCAGTTTCTATTAAATTTTATTTGAATGTGTTGGAACATGAACTGGTAGCCATAAATAAAAGGTTGGAGAGTGGGGATGGTTGAACACATCCCACACTTCATCAACTTGAATATTTTTAAAATCGGTCTATGTGCCACATCAATATGTAGTATGTGATTTGGTAACTCCGTATGATATATGAGCCCCTTTCATGTCTTAAGAAATTTCAATGGATCCATCCAAATGAAGCATATGTGCATGCATGTTAATTTCAAAGAGGGCTCCAAATAAATTTATGGGTGACATCATGGTATAATACCCCTCCTCACATTTTTGTAACCATGTCACATCATAAAGTTTGTTGTATGAGCTAAGGGGGTGGCACCCTTAGAATATACATGTTTGAGGATTGTTGGTTTGAGGTGTCCTGACCAAGGTTCAAAGTGTTATGTGCAACCAACAAAACCCTCCAACTACTGGCCCTTTCAGCAGTGATCTGCTTGCGCAGACCAAAGTCTCACCCGAAGTAGTATGGTGGGTGTTGGAACTAGGTTTTCGCACCTTAAGGGAGTGTATGATGTGGACATTAACCTTACTTATCAGATCTAATGCTTATCGTCTTGCGTGAGACTTCACAGAAACCCAGATCTAATTGCAGATAAAACCCTTAACTTCAATACAGATATGTGTAAAACAGATTATTATACTTCAATCAGATCTACTTATCAGAGTAGAAATAACACTTGAGCAATCACATAGGTAGGTCTTTTGTAAAAGCTTAACACAGATGAAACCCTTGCGTAAATACAAATATATTTAACATATACTTAACTAAAATAAATGCGCATTAAACCAGGAACAAAAATAGATCTATAACTTGTAGTAATAAAGAGATAATTAAACCAACATATTCATGCATAAACACAAAAATCAAAATGGAAAAATTTTATCCAAATCTTCTTCTTTATTAATAGATCTTCAATTCAGTACAATCCTTTCCGCCTGCGCACATATCACTAGGGTCCTTGCACACAACTTGGGACTAGGTCTTCGTGCACACAACCAACATGAGCCTTTCTACCCAGCCTGAACACAGACTTCCCAAAATTTATATCAAAACATTCATCGTTAAACAAAAAAACTATGATGTCCTTACTAGAATCAACCCTTACATATATATATGACTAAAACGTGCACATACCATGGTATCAAACCATGGTTTGAGACTCATGGTTTCACTTTTTACCCATTACAATCATTAAGGAGCTTTAACCCCCCCAAAAGCCCCTTGAATTCTGCACGCAGCGCGTATTGACAAAACTTACCCAAAAGCTTAACCCTAGGGGACCCTATCCCAACAGGCCCCTAACACAATCTAGTATCTCATTCCGAGTCACTTTGGTCCAGGTTCCTACATCTTGTATTTCAGTACCTGAATATAAGCTTTGAATGGCTGAATGAAATTTTTACTCTGCGCTACAGTGCTTTGTGCTTCTTCAACCAGTTTCTTTGTCGTTTTCCCCTCGGCTTCCAAGATGATGCTTCTCTCAGTCTGCTGCAGGCCTTTGAGGGAACCATCAGTGCTCTGAGAAAGTTGCAAGGTCTCCTTAGCCCAAGGCTGCATTATGTTTTCGAGTAACTGCTCCCGTTGACATAGTGTATCGATTTATTCCTGAATGGTTTGACTTTCCTGCAGTCGGGCTAATATTTGGGCCGACACCAGGGTCCTTGCATCGACCCAAATCTTGTTGAGTTGATGCTCCTTGGCCCATAGATTTGTCTTTAGCCATTGTACGACAGGGTCATCCTTGATGGAGGTCCAAATTCCCATGGCCTCCTCCAACAATTTGCTGCAAGCATCCATAACAGAAATGATGCTAGTAGTTGATTCCTGTACTATTGCGGCACACTGCACACGAGTTTTTAGAGGCGTCTCAGGCTGCAACTTCTTCTGCAAGTCTACTATCCTCTACTTGAGCTCGGCACACATGTTGCTACTTCTGACCTTGACACTTTCGGTGCGGCTACCAAAATTTCCAATTTGCTAGCGTCCATTGCAGTAGTTGGCATGGTGATTTCTGGGAGACTAGAGAAAATCTGATCGACCATGGATTCCAAATTGGCATGCTAAATTTTAGTGACGTGACATGCATCCGCTGCTATCTGTTGTCCCTTATGAATTGTTGCAGCTTGCTACTGAGCCTTTGTGGTGGCCTGCAACACCTTGTAATCCTTTTACTGTAGCTCATTCATGATCATCGTATGCATGGCATTAACTTGCCACTGGGAAACATGGCCAAGTCACCTCCTACCTCTTGTTGAGCCTGGATGAATGCATGCAAGGTTGGATCTTCAAGATGAAGTTCAGGTCCTGAGAGTTGGAACATTCTATTGTCCGAGGGAGATGCCAAGACAGTTTTGAGTGGTAGCGCACTCACTTGTACCACGCTCGCTTGCTGCATGCTCACTTATATCACGATTGCTTGCACTCTTAGCTGTTGGATTCCTTGCTTCACATCATCAAGGACCAATTTATATTGTGAATATAATTTTTTCCATACATCTTCGGTCACTGCCTAGACTGTGTTGCCAATCTTGTCAAAATATTCCTCTGTAAATGTCAATGGGTCAGTCCTGGTCTTCTTTGATGCTTTCCTTTTGGTGTGTGACCCCAGTGTGGTTTGAGGCCCTCTCTTGGTCCCTCGCCGCATGTTTGTCTTTGTCAAATGTCCATCATAACTGTCTCCTTCCTTATCTAACATGTCATCGTCGCTACGTAGGTCAATTGTATCCGCTTTAGTGGTTGGATCCTAGTCATTATATGCATCCTTTGGTTGGTCTGTCAGCGTGCGCGACTTCGTAGGGGTATTAGGCGGTGCTGATGACGACGCACCACCATATGTACTTGCTTCTAACCATAAGGGGGGCCACTTTTCATAGTGCGCGCAAGGTCATCCTCCATAACCATATATAGTAGCTTGTACCAGACGCCTGCCATATCCCTCTTTGCGCGGACATGCACATTGTGAGAGGTGGCCTTGAAGTTTGCAATGTTTTTATACTGCTCATACAGCGTAGGTGGCAGTCATGGTTTTCCAACTACATCGCTTGAAACACCTCCATATAAAATAGAACCCATAATATCTTATTTTATGTTATCCTAGAAGGAAGCTTCGAGTTCCACAATGATGCATATTTTGTGGCTTCGCAGATATCTAGATCAATCTATGGCAATTGGGACTGTGTCGATGGTCTCCAACCAATCAACACGACCAACAACAACAACCAATCATAATAAAAGTGCTTTCCATCCTCTTTCACTTTTCAAAAATTCTCCAAAAACTCATTGCATAGTACTTCACCCAATTGTATTTCACCCCTTTCACGCACTGGCCAGCTAGTTTAATCATGGGCACGTGTACTTATTTTGTGCAACACTTCCTCATCATTTTGCATGCGAGGATCAAGGTAGAAAATTTAACCACCAAAGAGTTAATATATTGGACTAAAAATCCTCTGGTATTCCTGTTCACCCCATATAGGCTTCTTAACATATTCGGCGATATTTTTCTCATGTCCCTTCCCTCCAAAGGCCTCCCTTGGACCCTCTCCTTGGTAAGGCAACATGGTAATTTGATGAATTAGCATGTCTTCAATCGATATGGGCTCTCCTAGCCACAAGAAATTATCATGCACGAGGGTGGGAAACTGGTGCAAAAAGATAGAATTTATCATGTTGTGCCCAAAATGCATAACGTTTAGAAGGTTAAGAAGCCCAGACTTCTGTAATCCCAATGCCCATGTCCTTGGTTCAAATTTGATGACTCCTCCATCATAGGGAACCTGCTCCAATTATTCCGATGGCACAAGCTCGGGGAAATTTGCGCAATCAGCCAGGTCCCAATATTCCAGCTTCAGTAAAGGTACTTTTGAAAACATGTCCCATTCAAAAGCCACATTCTCAAGGAGCAGCAGTGTGTTGATATGCGACTTGACCTTATTCAGGTCCTTCGTTACTTCAACATATGGCTTGCATGACACCATGTACTTGGGCAACCGCAGCATTGGTTCTACTTCCTCGACAATGTATTCCTCTATTATCACTTCTGGTTCTTCGACCATTGGCCTCTTGTGCCGTTCTGCTTGGGTCGACTTAGGCTTCGGGGTTTTATTGCATGGAGACTTTCGGGTCCCTGATGGATGTCCTTTCTTTTCCTTCTGAGGTGTAGGTTCTAGCACTGGTGTTTCATCAGTGTGTGTCACAAATGGGGTAGGCTATGCAACTGTCATACTCTCAGGAACTAAATTACCTAACCCTCTTTGGCGCAACATCTCGAGGAAGGTTTCCAAGTACTCTGACATAAACTCAACCAAGAATGGGTACAAAAATGGGCATAAATCTCTTGGAAAGCAAAGGGAACTAATGTGATTCTTCCTGCCATATTTATAGAAATGGTGTGGCGTAAACGACCTGATGTCTATTGATGCAACCTCATAAAAGCTAAAACGACTCCAAATATGGCATAATATCATCCATAAATGCAGGTTACCGTCTCCTCCAAATAGTAATAAAATTGTCTTATCTAGATTATATACTCCAACGGTTATATTCTGGCACATTTGTGATTGTTTTAACCTCCTGGCACAACCTCTGTGTTTTTGTCACAAATACCTACACTTCCTCAATTTTCCTCGCACAGACACACTTCTCCAATGCTTGATATAATTTGTTATGGTCCTACGCCCTCTCACAACTGTCTGAGGCACTAAGACACTTCTCCATCCATATATTCATTTGGCGCACGCAGGGATGGGAACATCCCTATATGGTTTCAAACGATTTCCATTCACATACCCAGGAAGGACTTCGCCACTTAAGGTAGCCAGACGTACCGCACCTCCTCCTGTGATCTCCTTGAAAATATAAGGTCCAAGCCAATGCATTTTGAACTTTCCTGGGTGGCGCGCAAACTTGCTGTCATATAGCAAAACCAAATCATCCTCCTTAAAAATATTCTCCTGATGTGCCTATCATGCAAAGCCTTTTCACGCACCTTTTGTACCTGCTGATGGAAATCAGTAATGAATTTGTCCTCCTCCAGTGCAACTAATTGTGACAATCACTCTTCCATAATATCTTGATTAGTCATGTTAGTTATTGCTCATACATACTGGGGACAATATACTCCATCGACATGATAGCCTCTTGTTCATACACCAACTGGAAAGGAGTCTGTCTTGTCAATTTCTTGCATGTAGTCTTGTATGCCCACAGAACTGCAGGTACACACACTTCCCATTTGTTACGATTAGCATTGCAGATATTTTTGAGCGCATTCTACAAAATATTATTAAAGGCTTTTACCGTACCATTTTCTTGCGGATGATATGGTGTACTCTTCTGATGGTGTATCTTGAAATCTATTGTCAAGGCTTGAATAGTCTCATTCACAAAATTTGTACCTTGGTCACTCATCAAAATCTTAGGACACCCAAACCTTGTCAAGATATTCTCAAAAATTAAGTGCCTATCCGTTTTTGTACTGCAATCCTTCATAGGCTTAGCCTCTGCCCATCTTGTCAAATAGTCCATCACATTGATGATATAGGGACACCAGTATTCTTCCCTGGAGGATTGATCGGTCCTACAAAATCAATGGCCCATTTATCAAAATCCTACAAATTCACTTGTGGTTGTAGTGGCATTTCATCTCTGCGCGAGGGTCTCCCTATTCTTTGACACACATCACAAGCGCGAAAATATTATTTTTCATCACTGTGCATCGTAGACCACCACAAAACAACCCTTAAAATATTTTTCACAATTGGTTTACCTGTATTACCTCCTGCAACCCCTACATGTTTTTCTTCTAATATGCTCCGCCTTTCGAACTCTAGCACATATCACCTTAATACCCTGTCAGCTCCCATCTTATATAACTCACCATCAATCAAAGTAAATTCTATTGCATGAAATACCGACTATTTCTTCTGCTTAACTATAAAATTTGTAGGCTCACTTCCAGTGGTCAGGAGTCAGATGATATCAGTGAAGTGATCATCAATTATTTTAATGGCAAAAAACTGCGCATCTAGTAATCCTTCCTCCAAACTAGTTGGATCATCTCCACTTTCAATGCACGACAGTTGGTTTGGACCTGCATTCAATATTCCTAGCTTTACTATAAAATAAAAATCATACTCTTGAAACAATAGGAGCCATATACAGATCTTCCCCCCCAACACAGGCTTGTTGACCAGGTACTTCAAAGAAGATTGAACAATGAACATCTTAAAATGACCTCCTAGTAAATAGTGACAAAAATTATGCAACACATATACCATAGTTAACCCTTCTCTCTCCGTTGTCGAGTAATTGTGCTCATCAATTGACAATTTTATACTTGAAAATGCAATTGGGTGATCAATATCTCCAGCTCTTGGCTGTGCTAAATAAAACATCAGCGTGCACATGGAATTCCTTTGTCTAGTTCAGAAATACCAATATGGGCGCATTCACCATTTTATCCTTAAGCATCTCTAAACTCTTTTGTCACTCCTTTTCCCAACAAAAAGAGGCGTCCTTCTTCAACAACTTCTCCATCAACACAGTGATCAGCTTGTGGCCTTGAATAAATTTCATGTAATAGCTAGTATGCCCCAGAATCGAGCGCAACTGTGTCACATTCGTTGGAGCCTTCAGGTTAACAATAACAACAATGTTAGCTAGATCGATCATCAATCTTTGTTGATAGACAATATGACCCAACAAAGTCCTGAAAGGAAGCAGAATATACACTTCTTCAGATTCAACGAGATCTGATGCTTCTGACAAGTATCAAGCATCAAGCGTAGGCTTGAAACATGCTTCTTCAATAAGCCAAATGTAGTCCAGCCATAAAAATATACTTATAAGAACTGTTGTATATACTCCTTAAAAGCAACTACTACCACACGCGAGAATATAGTTGGTGCATTCTTCAGACCGAATGGAATTACTGTGTATTGTGATGATCCCCATTCCATTGCAAAGGTAATCTTACTTCTTTCTCCAGGCGTGATTCTTATATGGTGGTATCCAGAAAATACATCAGTAAATGAGTAGGCCTCTTTCCCACCCACATTGTCTAATACTTAATCAGAAAATGGAGTTGGAAAAGGGTCATGCACATAAGCATCATTCAACTTGTGCAGATCCACACAAATCTTGATTTCTCCTTTGGTCTTCTTTCCCTGGACCACCATGGGGCTTACCCAATCTGATTCTTCTACTTATTCAATGATCCCTGCAAAAACCATTTTCTCCAACTCCTCCTTTAATTTTTTCTTATACTTGGGATTCAACTGGTAAGGGCGTTGCTTGACAGGTCTATCGTCTAGTTTCAAGGGGATCTTCATTACACCAAGATCCCTAACAATCCCTTTTAACTCTGAAAAATTTGTGGGAAACAAGCCCTGATATTCAACGAGCAGCTCCGCAACCTTAGCCATTGTATCTTGAACCCAATAATCCCCTGTTTTGGAAATATTAGGTTGTTATTTTGTTCCAATATTGACTTGCCTAATCTTCATAGGTCTAGACACATATGGAAATTCAACCTTAGGCCCAACGACTGCGTGCTGACTTTCAGAATTAGGTATATTGATGTTTCTCGAGTCCTCCTCATTATCTTCAACTATCACATTCCAACATTCAAATATATCCTTCATCTGTGCATCCCATGTTGGTAAGGCTCGTTCTTATGATTTCTGTGGCATGTCAAATACAACATCTTGAATCATGTGTAACGTAGTATTGATGCATTGGAATTTGCTCTTAAAACTGAAATTTAAAAATAAGCTTTCCATTAGCACAACCCATTCCATCGTGCCATGTCACAGCTCAATATCTAGATACTAGTTCATGGGTATCCTACCTAAAGTATGAATGAATGTATACACCGATCCTGGCTTCGACTCTTCTCCCCAAGCTGTAGTCCACCTGGCTAAATGAATGCACGAATCCTCTTCACATGTATAGGTTCCTTTTAACCAGATATTGGGGTGTCTAAATCGTAGTTTCCTCATGTGGGTACATTCTTCCTAATCAGAAAATTTGTTCTTGTGTGTCTCCCACTAGCGCGTTGGGGTTGAGTGCAGAACTAGGTCAAGCACATGGAACCGTTGTGCCTATAGAACAACCTTTTCAAGTTCCTCTAAAAATAATTTGACACTGCCTAGACCATCATAATAGGGTAATTCACGAACCTCAGAGGATATACATTGTAAATATCTAGTTACTCAGTTGCAGTGCAATGTAGAGACTTCATGCAAACGGTTTTTCCAATTCTCCAAATCCTCATCTCAGTCTGAGTGGCATGAAATATCCCTCTCCCAGCTAAGATTATCCCAGCTTTTAGATATGGTCAACATCCTCTTTTGTGTTGTTATGAAACCAAATCCAAAAATAGAAGAAAAGAGAGATCAACGCTTTATAAATTAGCCACTTCGAGGGGGAAACCTCCTTTAAATTACATAACTGAACAATTCTTAGATGATTCAAATGACAAAACCTCCTTTCTATATATAAGAGTCCGTGGGGTCACAATATAATCATAGCCGACCTAACAATAATAATGTAAGGGCACAACAATAACAATAGTGGGGTTTTATGGGGCACAATAATAACAAGATGGGACTACCGAGGTACAACAATAACAATAATGGGGCTACACTAACAAAAAAAATGGACTACACTAGTAATATAGGGACCTAAAATGCTCCTCTCCTTCAAAAAAGTTTTGTCCTCAACACTTGAGTAGCTCTAGATGCTTCTGTATAAAATTCTCATCCTCCCGAGTGGAATCTTCAGTGGGTAAGTTCTCCCACTTGATGAGATACTTTGAAATTGATCAATTTCGTAGTTGTCGAGTTCTCGTTTCTGTGACTACTTCAAGTTCCAATACGATTTTTCTTTCCTCATCAAGTTCTGGAAATATTGTTTGAACTCGAAGTTTGTCACCTATAAGCTTGTTTAAGCATGAAACATGGAAAACTGGGTGCACTCGAGAAGAAGCAGGAAGCTCCAATATGTATGCCATAGTACCAATATTTTGCAACACCTTGTAAGGACCATATTACTTTGGTGATAATTTATTATCCTTCTTAGCTTGCTTGAGGGACATTTGTTTGTATGGTTGTAGCTATAAAAATACCCAGTCTCCTACATGAAAAATTCTCTCGCGGTGATGTTGATTTGCTTGTTGTTTCATTCTATTTTGTGCCAAATTTAGGTTTATCCTTTAAGAATTGGAGAACTTGTTTTTGATGCTCAATGTGATCTTCCACTGCTTGAACCTTAGAATTTTCTCTTAAATATGATGTGATGGATGGTGGATGACCCATAAATGGGGTCATTTTTTCAATAGTATGGAAGGAAGTGTTATACCACCATTCAGCCTGAGGTAACCATTTGACCCATTGTGTTTTTTTAACATATACAAAACAACGAAGATATCCTTCCAAAAATTGGTTCACTATCTCATTTTTCCCATCGGATTGAGGATGATAAGATGAGCTATGGGCTAGTTGAGTACCCAAACAAGAAAATAATTTCATCCAAAAATTTTGAGTGAAAATGGGATCTTTGTCGCTTACAATAATATTTGGGTTTCCATGTAGCTTTTAAATTCTTTCCATAAATGTAGTAGCAAATGTACTTGCTTTAAATGGATGAGATAATGCACAAAAGTGTGCATACTTGGTAAGTCTAACAACTACCACCATTATGACACTCTTTCCTTCGGACTTAGGTAAACCTATGATAAGATCCATTGAAACCTCCTCCCAACGTTGACTTGGAATGCGTAAAGGTTGTAGCAGACTCGAGTTCTTAATTGTCTCAACTTTATCTTGCTATAAAACCAAACATTGTGCCACAAAATTTTGAATATCAGATTTAATGCCATCTCAAAAAAATTCTTTCTTTAGCCTGTGGTAAGTTTATAAAAATCTTGAGTGTCCTCCTATGGGAGAGGTGTGAAATTCCAAAAGAATATTTTGTTTTAGTTTGGAACTCTTACAAATATATAAGGGATCTTTGTACCATAAGGAATCATTTTTCCAACTAAATGTATCATATGTACTAGGATATTGCTGCAAATTTTGAATGAGTGTCCACACTTCTTCGTCATTCTTCCATTCCTTCCTTGCTTCAGTTATCCAATCTGGTTGGATAATAGAAATGAAAAAGCAATGCTTCCACCTCCTCATCCTTTCTTGAGAGTGCATCTGCAACAATATTTAGATTCCCTTTTTTGTAGATGATTTCAAAGTCATAAATCAACATCTTCGTGACCCATTTTTTCTAGCTCTTCTGAAGATAGTCTTTGTTCCAAAAAGTATTTAAGACTATCATGATAAGTTTTTACCTAGAAGTGTCTTCCCATTGAGTAAGGTTGTCATTTCTTTAGTGCATGTAATATTGCCAACATTTCCTTCTCATAAATAGATTTCTGTAAATACTTTCCTTTGATTGGACGACTTTCAATTGCAATGGGACTTCCTTCTTGCATTAAAACATCACCAATTCCATTTCTTGAGGTATCACATTCCACAATAAAGGTTATTGTGAAGTCTGGCATAGCTAAGATCGATGCTAGGCACATTGCCTCTTTAAGATGTTCAAAGCCCTTATTTGTTTCAAGAGTCCATGAAAATGCATATTTCTTCAATAATGTTGTTAGAGGTGCTGTTATTCTCACATAATTCTTAACAAACTTGCGATAGTGAACCTATTAACTTGAGAAATCCTAGCAATTGATTTATGATTGTGGGGACTTTCCATTCCTTAATAGCTTTAAATTTTTTAGGGTCTACCTTAACACCCTCCTGAGATACAATATGACCCAGATATTCCACCTCTTGTACTCCAAAGAAACATTTGGAGGTTTTTGCATATAATCTTTTCTCCTCCAATAGTTTGAGCACCCTGTCAACTTGTTGAACATGATCCTTCCAAGACATATTGTAGATTAGTATATCATAAAAAAATACTAAAACAAATTTTCTAAGGAAGGGTTGAAAAATGGAATTCATCAACCCTTGAAATGTAGAAGGTGCAGTGGTAAGGCCAAAATGCATGACCATAAATTCATGATTACCCTCATGAGTTCGAAAGGTTTTTTTCAAAATATCTTCTGTCTTCATTCTAATTTGATGATATCCTGAACGAAGACACAACTTGGTAAAATAAATTGCTCCATGTAATTCATCCAATAATTCATCAATCACAAGAATGGGAAATTTATATTTAATAGTGAGCTTATTGAGGTCCCTATAATCTGGACACATGCGCCATGATCCATTCTTCTTGTGCACCAATACTACTGGAGCAGAGAAAGAACTTTGACTAGGTTGAATTATACCAACCTTTAACATTTCTGCAATCATATGTTTAATTTCTCTCTTTTGGACATAAGGATATCTGTAAGGCCTGATGTTTGGAGGAACACTTCCTGGAATCAAATGAATAGCATGATCATGATCACTAATAGGTGGAGTCCTTTGGGAGTTTCAAACACCTTGGAATTATTTTTCAAGACTTTTTGGAGATCTGGAGAAATAAATGTTTTTGATGTTGGAACTTCTAGTGAGCATAATTGTGAAATTATGCCTCGTTTTTCTTTCTTCATAAGCTTTGTTATGACATTAGAGATTATTATCTTTCCCGGGTTCCCTGCGATACCCTGTAATTCAAATTCCTTTCCTTCTGAAAAAAATTTCAAGAGAAGTTCTTGAAAAGTAAACGCTACCGTCCCCAAATATTGTAACCATTGTAATCCTAGTACAACATCACCACCTCCCATTGGAATGGAAAGAATTGGACTATTCAATACATATTCCCCAATGGTTAGCTTGATATTATGGAATTTTCCAGAGAAATTTATTCTCCCTCCCTTTGCAACCGTCACTAGACACTCTGGTGTTGGGTGTAGGAAGCAATTCAATTCCTTGGCTAACTTAAAATGAATAAAATTATGGGTACTACCTCAATCAATCTACGCTATTACATTTTTCTTCTTGATATGTCCTTCTATCTTGAGAGTTTGAGGAGTGGTAATTCCTGCCAATTCATTACAAGATATGGTTAGACTCATTTCTTCTTTCTCTAGGGTTGGTTCTTGGTGTATAACCTATTCTTAACAAGTTTATTGTTCATTTTCTTCCTCCTCTTCACAATCTATGTAAAATAATTTCTTCTTAGCACACGTATGACCTTTACTGTATTTATTATCGCAACTGTGGAAAATCCATTTTTCTATTTTTTCTTCCAATTTTTGTGGTGTCAACCTTGTAGGTTGTGGAAGTATAGGAGTAGAAACACTTCCATATTTATAGATGTGAGTGGTAGGATTCCTTGTCTCCATAATTTTACTTTTGATTTTTCTTGCCAACCTAAATGCCTTCTCCATGAATCAAGTTCCAAAAGATGAACCTCATGTTGGATGTTATCCTTTAAAGTCCCGATGAAGACATCAATCTTGTGTTCCTCTGGAATATCAATTACCCTTATATTCAATTTTTGTAAGTCCTCAATGTGCCCCACCATTGAAACCTTTTGTTCGAGATTTATCAATTGGCTAAAGAAGGTGTTTCTCTTTGTATCCTCATAATGTGCTATCATTTCCTCTATAAAAATTGACAAAGTGACAATCTTTTTACGAGGAAAAAGCCATAGATACCATACAAATGTATTTTATTCGAAATTTAAAGTTGCAATGCATACCTTTTGTGTGTTTTTCACATTATGGAGATCAAAATGTTGCTCCATTTGTAGTATCCATTTTATGGGATCATTGCCATCAAAATTCCTCATATCGATCTTTGGAATATGGTGGGTCTTCAATCCAACATTAGAGTTTACAAAATAACGATTAACATTTTTTTTTTCTCATCATGAGTTTCCTGTACTACATTTTCGTCATTAGGAATCATTTCTTGTATCAACTTTGTCAAAATTTCCTTCAAACCTTCCATATCTGATTCTAGATCATTCTTGATGTCTTCCATGTTGTCTTCCATTTTTTCATCTATCTTAGCTTCCGTGTCATCCATCTTAGCTTCCATGCCTTTCTTCAAACCATCCATATTAGCTTCCACACCTTTCTTTAAACCATCCATCCTAACTTCCACACCTTTCTTCAAAACTTCCATTTCATTTTTTGTTGCTCTTTGCAAGAGAAAAATTTGGTGCACTTGGTCTTGTAACTTTGATATATCATGATGAACTTCTTCCTCTTCATGAGTCATAGTAGAGCCTTCTGAGGGCTTAATGGGTGTTGAATTATTTTTAGGGCCCATTTTAGAACCCAATAATGATATCTATACTTCAATATGCCCTTGGAATCACTTCAAAATGATTTTTCAAACAATGCAATTTGAAAAAAATACACACCTTTTTCTTGCTTTTGAGGAGCTCGATATTGAAACTGATGTATCTATGGAATTTTGGATCCCAGAGATTTTATTTTCTATGCTTTAGTGATCAGGTGATCATGTCCAAAGTTGAAAAAATTATCAAAATGGAACTACTCAGAATTGGTTGCAACCTGAACGAACAGAAAGGCCTCGTCGCTGCGATTCTGGTGCCATGAACGAGACTCAAATCTGACGTCGTATGTGAAAGTTATGCAAGTTTGAAGTTTTCAGTATATCCTTAAAAAAAATCAGTGGACCAAAGTTGACTTTTCAATTTTGGAAAAATTAAAAAAGAGAATATTCCTTTGGAATATTCCCTGTAGGCCTGTTACATTTTGACAAGTGTCAATGTTCTATTTGAGGTTGGGTTGACTGTGCAATTATGGTCCAATCATGGGCTTCCATGTTGCAGGCCTGAAGGCCGCCACGTGGCCCCAAGCCACAGTGGAAAGGCGTATCAAAATTTTTTTTGCACTCTGCCGGGTTTGAATGCGGGTCTAGCCCCCACAAGCACAAGTGCCTGACTGCCTGGGCTACGTAGAGGTTCTTAACATGTAATGGTTTGAATTCATATTTGACGTTTGAAAGAAATATGGATGGGCGGAAAAGGGGGCCAGCCCCCATATTCACGACACCATGGTCCATGAATCGTGGCTCAAGTATTAGTGCCGACGGTTAAAGGCTTAACTGCCCATCCAACCCATGACATGTGACAACGCGGAGGCAATTTAGTGGAACGGTTTCAAAACCGTTAGGCCGCGGTTAATCTGGCGGTCCCGACAGAAACTGAATGTGACTGCACCCATATCACATTAAACTCTAACTGCTAGTGGTTCCACTACTTTGGGCGCGTTCCACCAAATCAAGATTTTGTGCCAAAATTAGCGCTCCTAACTGGAGTTAGCCCACATTTGGTGGGGTTTTCAATTGACATTGGGCAAAAATTTGTTTTGGTCATAACTTTCACAATATTGAGCCAAATTGGACAAAATTTTAGTCAATTTTTGCTATTCTGAGCATTTTGGAGTGTTTGGGATAGGTTGAAGAGTGACTAGAGGTGTTATTCAGCCACTTTTTCTTCATGGAATCTTGGAGATCCATTAGGGCCATCAGGGAAATGGAGCTGTATTGGGCTATACTTCATTGTTTGAGGTAAAAAAAAAGCCATGTTAGCTTATTTCTATCTTCTGAAGTCATTTTCACAGCCGGTTTTGTCTGTTTAGGCATATTTCTCACTGTATAACCCATTTGAGCTACTTAATAGAGCAAGGACATGCCCATTGGGAGCCTTGGACCCGACAGATGTAGCCCAGGAAGGGTGAATTGCCTCATCATGTTGTTGTGTTATGCTATGGTGAGGTTGATCTTCTATGTAGTTCTTATTTAATATGTTAAACAATAATTTTAATCAACATTCCCTCACACATAAACTCAGAAACAATTACCAAAAACACTTTGTTTAAATTGCAAGACATGGAGAATACTTTGCACACTTAATTAAATGGAAATGGATACTTTGAATAGAATTAAAAATAGTTCCATTTTCATATCAGATGGTATCAAAGCTCAGGATTTGAGCCTTAGGGGCTAGATTTTTACTCTGCATTTGTTCTTGTGCAAAGATATAGTTGATTGTTTGCAATTTTTTATGCTTATTAGGCTTTGACTCAAGAGAGGTGAAAGACACTTGGTTAGTGCACAAAGTAATCCACAACCAAGAAGGGCCAGAGAGCCACCTCCAAGAGCCATTGAAGAAGCCTCAAGCATGTATTCAAGAGAAGGAGAAGCTCCTGAAGATATTGATCCCAAATAAGAGGAATGGGTATTCCGAAAAGCTTTCCTAGAAATGACAGAGATGGTAAGGATACTCTACCAAGAAAGGAATGATAGGCTTGTTGAAGAAGGGTCTAGACACCAGAAAGAAGAAGAGGGTTCTTCAGGAGGAAAGAAAAGTGATGACAAGTCAAAGAAAGGACACAGAGGAAATGGTGATGCACCATCCCCATCTTCATCCTCTTCCTCTACATCGCCATCCTCTACTTTGGTGAATCAATCTCACAAGCCTAAAACCACTGTTAAAAGTCCATTTTTAAAGCTTGATGTTAAATTTGAGTTGCATATGTTTAATGGTGAGGTCAATGCAGAGAAACTTGACAATTAGATAAGACAGTTGGAATTTTACTTGAGAATACAAAACCTTCATGAATACTACACCAAGATACAGTTAGCCTCTTTGAGAATGGAAGGAGCAGCATTGGTATGGTGGGAAGCCAAAACCAAGGATGAAATTAAAAAAAATGGTAAGATCACTTTATCATGGGCTGAATTTATTTCCGCAATTAAGCAACAATTTTATCCATTAGCTCATTTACAAAAGACTATCATGGATTGGCAAAGTTTTAGACAAATTAAGGGACAAAGTGTTCAAGATTGCACTCAAGAGTTTAGACGAAGGGCTTTATTAATTGGAATTGATTTGCATGGCCAAGAGAATTTTCTGAAATATATAGGTGGTTTACACAACTATCTTATACATACTATCCTTATGTTCAATCCTACTAGTCTAGACGAGGTTTGTGTCCAAGCCACACATTTTGAGGCTAGAGGTAAAAAATCTTTTGATGGGAATGAGGGTAGTTAATTTAAAGGCAAAGGTAGAAAAAGAAATGAAAACTCTAGGAAAGAAAAAGGAAAGTTATTTTGTAAAAATTGTTCCAAAACAAGCCACGATGAAGACCATTGCTAGAAAATTCATCCCGAGCTGAAACCAGAAAAATTTAAAACCAAAGATAAGGCCAAAGAAAAGGGCAAAATAGTTGCAACTGTTGAACAAGACTTAGGGTCCGAATCAGGAGATGAAACTAAAAGCATAGCCATGGTACTAAAGAACATAAAGGGGAAAGAGATTTTCAAGGAAACAAATCCTAGTTCTAACACTTTAAACTGTCACATAGAAGCTCCAAATGAAGAGAGGAGGATAGAGTTGTTTCATGTGAGGATAATCTCAAAACACAAAAAGATAGACACACTATTTGATAGTGGGTCTCAAGCAAACCTCATCTCAGAAGATTTATTCAAGAAGATGAAACTTGAGACCATCCCACATCCAATGCCATATCCACTTGGTTGGATTTGCAAGGATGCTAATTTACAAGTCTTAAGAAAGTGCATGTTGCACTTCTCCATAACAACTCATTATGTTGACATGGTTGAATTAGATGTGGTATCGCTTGACATTACAGGTGTGGTGTTGGGTAGTCTTTATTTATATGACAGAAACACGATCTTCCATCGCCATGAGAATAAGTACCATATTTTCAAGGATGGAGAGGAGTTTATTGTCAGAGCACATCGGAAGAAGCTAGAATCTTCTTTAGTGAATGCAGGGCAATTGAAAAGGCTTTTCAATGCAAATCAAAATATGAATTTATTGATGATTAAGCCAAAATATTTTGTACGTAATCCTTTTCATGTTATTGCTGCTGTAAATGATGAAATGTTTCAGTCTGAAGGCAAGTCGTCTTTGGAAGAAGATGACAAGATGTTGCAGAAAGTGCCTTTGGTGTCGATCGGTGCAGAGAACAAAGTGTCGGTGCAAGGTGGTGCAAAAATCCAAGAGAGGGTAAAGCATGCAAGAAAAGAGGGCACAAAGTTTAGCATGGGTCATTGCTGGAATCAAAATGGAAGATTGGTATGGCGAGAAAACTTGGTCGAGATTCGACACAAGTACATGGCTCATTTGGAAAAAATTCGCCATAAGGGCAGTTGGCAAGGTGAATCTCAATTTTAGTTTCCTTTGAAGGTAGACCATTGTAGGAGCAGCATGTTTTCTGCAAATTATAGTTGCTTTTCTACAAATTTCAAAAATTTGCATCATGACTCAGTCAAGGTTAGCAACAGTGGGTTCACAGATTCAAGGAAGAATTTATATTTTTATAAGAAGCTCAATTTGATGAATTCAGGAAGATTTTAGTGGTTCAAGGTTGGAAGAGTGGAGAATCAGTCTCCTCATCTTCATTTTCTGTAATTCAAAGAGCTTTTGGGGTCCAAAACCTTCCCATTTTGGAGGTGTGATCAGGTGATCATGTCCAAAGTTGAAAAAATGCTCAAAAATGGAACTGCTTAGAATTGGTTTCAACCTGAATGATCGGAAAGGCCTTGTCACTGCGATTCTGGCACCATGAACAAGACTCAAATCCGATGTTGTATGTGAAAGTTATGCAGGTTTGAAGTTTTCAGTATCCTTAAAAAAAATCAGTTGACCAAAGTTGACTTTTCAATTTTGGAAAAATTAAAAAAGAGAATATTCTTTGGAATATTCCCTGCGAGCCTATTACATTTTGACAAGTTTCAATGTTCTATTTGAGGTTGGGTTGACTGTGCAATTATGGGCCAATCATGGGCTGGGCCGCCACGTGGCCCCAAGCCACATTGGAAAGGCGTATCAAAAATTTGTTTGCACTCCGCCGGATTGGAACGTGGGTCTAGCCCCTACAAGCACAAGCACCCGACTGCTCGGGCTACGTAGAGGTTCTTAACATGTAATGGTTTGAATTCATATTTGACGTTTGAAAGAAATATGGATGGGCGACAAAGGGGGCCAGCACCTAAGGGCCAACCCCCATATTCACGAGACCATGGTCCATGAACCGTGGCTCAAGTATTAGTGCCAAAAGTTAAGGGCTTAATCGCCCATCCAACCCATGACATGTGACAGTGCGGAGGCAATTTAATGGAACGGTTTCAAAACCGTTAGGCCGCGGTTAATCCAACGGTCCCAACGGAAACTGAATGTGACCGAACCCATATCACATTAAACGCTAACTACTAGTGGTTCCGCCAGTTTGGACGCGTTCCACCAAATCAGGAATTTGTGCCAAAATTAGCGCTCCTAACTGGAGTTAGCCCACATTTGGTGGGGTTTTCAATTGACATTGGGCATAAATGTGTTTTGGTCATAACTTTCACAATATTGAGCCAAATTGGACAAAATTTTAATCAATTTTGGCTATTCTGAGCATTCGAGAGTGTTTGGGACAGGTTACAGAGTGAACAAAGGTGTTCTTCAGCCACTTTTTCTTCATGGAAGCTTGGAGAGCCATTAAGGCCATCAGGTAAATGGAGCTGTATTGGGCTATACTTCACTATTTGAGTTGCAAAAAAAGCCATTTTTAGCTTATTTCTATCTTATAAAGTCATTTTCACAACTGGTTTTTCCTGTTTAGGCATATTTCTCACTGTATAACCAATTTGAGCTACTTAATAGAGCAAGGACATGCCCATTGGGAGCCTTGGACCCGACAGATGTAGTCCAGGAGGGGTGAACTGCCTCATCATGTTGCTATGTTGTGTTATGGTGAAGTTTATCTGCTGTGTATTTCTAATTTAAGATTTTAAACAGTAATTTTAATTAACATTCCCTCACACATAAACTCAGAAACAGTTACCAAAAACACTTTGTTTAAATTGCAAGACACAGAGAATACTTTGCACACTTAATTAAATGGAAATGGATACTTTTCATAGCATCAAAAATACTTCAATTTTCAGTTAATTTAGTATCCCTATGAATATTATTTCCAATGCCACATGTCTGACCTGATTTGGATTCTTCAAGGAAAATTTATGCCTAATCTCCCGCAACGACCTAATTATGGACTGGTTTAGTAGAGAAAACTTGTACAGTGTGCCACATGTCACTATTTCCTCCTTCAGCTCTAAAATCGATACAAAGTAAACTAGATTCTATGTAATTGTAGCCAATTTTTATAGAATTCCAATCTGATGCTTAGAGAGAGAGAGTTATGATGATTTTCCCAAGGTTACCTCATTGAGATGAAATTCGGGAGCTTGCAAAAACCCTAACTTCCACAGATCATATCTAAAAAAATATTGCGAACCAATATATGAATTTTTTACACGACGTTAATCAGAATTTCTTCGCAAAGGGGTTGTTTTTTTTATCTTTTGAACCTTATTAGAAAAAACGTTATAGTGAAAATTCCATGAGGACCTGTTTGAAACAGTGAAACCCTAGAATCCAAAGCTATGATACCAAATGTTATGAAGCCAACTCCAAAAATAGAATAAAAGAGAGATCAATACCTTAGAAATAGGCCACTTCGAGGGGGAAACCTCATTTACATTACATAAATGAACAATTCTTGGATGATTCAAATGAAAAAACCTCCTTTCTATATATAGGAGTCCATAGGGTCACAATATAATCCTAGCTGACCTAACAATAATAATGTAAGGGCACAACAATAACAATAGTGGGGTTGTATGGGGCACAATAATAACAATATGGGGACTACAGGGGTAAAAATAATAATAATAAGGGGGATATACTAACAACAATAAGGGACTATACTAGTAATATAGGGACCTAACATGCATGCACCGGTTCTGTGTATTGTTCTCCTTCTATAGGGTCCAGAGGGACCACGACCCTGGTTCCATTGTTTTCAAACACCATAATTCTGTGCTTGAGGTTGATGATAACATCCATGTCAATAGCCCAATCCAGACCAAATAGCACAGGGTACAAATAAGTATCATTAAAAATTTGAATAACTTCAAAGTCATCCAGTGCCTTAATTTCGTCAATTTCAACTACCACCCCAGAGAGTCTACCGATTGGGATAATATTCTAATGATTTTCCATGCGTAGTTGAATTATGGACCATTCTAGCTTAGGTTCTCCCATTCTCTTCCAAATCTTCTTTGGTAATAAATTTGCGTCAGAGCCTAGATCCAAAATAACCTGATCCATTTCGAACTCACCTATTTGAGTGGTCAAGCGCATTTCCTAATTAGTTCTTTGCTTCTTCTTGTAAATTTTACTGACAACCCTTTGCTCCATAAGAGATTTCTCTTTCTCAGTGGAAATATCAATCAGATATTGAATATTCTCAACTTCCTTATTGTGCAGAAGCTTGATATAGGCCTGCAAAAATGGTTTCATCTCGGCAGGCTCGACCCCTTTGATGGTACCCATTGCAGGCTTTCTTGGTACTTTAGAGGTTGATGTGCCAGGATCCACAAAGTAATTATTTTCTATGACAAAGGTTTCGTTCTCCTGTTGTAAGTTAAGCCCCTCCTTTTTCACAAGAGCTTTCCAGACCCAAACATCGGTAGTCGGTCTCTTACCTTCTGCTTTATCTTCACTAGTTTCTAGACCGCTTCTGGTCACAATATTCATGCTAGGTTCTTCACTGTGTGGTTCTATTCTCATCATTTGAACGCTCTGTGTGGGTGTTGTTGGAAATATGATGCAGAGTGTTGTCCTTGATGGCAACCCACTGAATGAAGATGAAGACATGCAACTGTTGACATGTGTTGTCCTTAATGGCAAACCACCTGATGAAGTTATTCTTGACTTGATGGACTTGGTAAATGATGTAAATCTGATGTGATATGATGTTTGTTGACAATATGATGCTGAGTGTTGTCCTTGAAAGACAACCCACTTGATGAAGATAATGGCAACTTACTTGATGAAGTTGTGCTTGATAGAATATGGTTTGATGAACTAAATCTGATGTATCTACAGTGTGTACAGAAGGCAATGAAGAAAGGAATTTAGCATGTGCTAATTCTATGATGAAAAAGAGTATGTCTCTAGGCATATGCGGATTGGCCTAGGGGAAGTCGCGTATGCACGCGGAAAGGAACGTTCCAATTAGCGTATGGGCAAAAGCGCTCAAAAAAGTGCAAAACCAGGGGTAACCACCATGGTATTGACCCATTGTATTGGGTAATGATTCGCCTAATTGACCCCGTCCAGGAATACCATCGGAAGTAATGTGGTTTTGGCTCATGGTATTGAAAAAGGGTAAACCTATATAAGGAGAAGAAATTCATTGTGCAAATGATGGGTGTGGGTGCAAGATGTCTGAGCTTGAATGAATACTTCTCTCTGGAGTATATCTGAATGGAAAGGGTTACAATTGAATGAAGGATCTGAATGTATGATGCACCAATGAAGGTGTGATGAAGAAGGGGATCTTGATCTGAAATATACTTGTATTTGCAAGATCTGTTTATGGAATGACTAGATCTGTGATGAGGCGAACATCTGTCTGAAGTAAAAAGGTAAATCTGAACTGAATATCTGATCTGTAGAAGTATGCTGCTCTAAAATGATTGAATATCTATACGCTACTTCGACGCGGAGGAAGCGCGTATATACGCGGCTTCGCTGAAGAGAAAGCGCGTATGCGCAATGAAATATACACAGAGGTATACGCTGGTTTGTGTGAACGGAAGCGCGTATATAAGCGACATCAGTAAAGGGAAAGCGCGTATGCAAACTAGGGTTTGCTGAAGCAAGGGTATGGTAAGGGTCCAGTCTGAAAATATGATGAAATGTGGCCTGCAAGTGGTGTTCTATTGAAGTTGTTGGATCCAGTGTGAAAATTGATGAAACGTGGTCCAAGGTGGTGTTGAGGGTTGTAGCCTTCAGTCAGGGGGTCGTAGCTCCCTTCCAGGTGAGGCTGGTAAACGAGATCAGGGGGTCGTAGCTCCCTTCCAGGAGAGGCTGGTAAACGAGTCAGGGGGTCGTAGCTCCCTTCCAGGAGAGGCTGGTAAACGAGCGCAGGTGGGTGCCTGCGTGCTGGTAGGAGTCTGCACCAGCACATATGTTGTAAGATGTTTTCTCTATAATAAAATATTGAAGGCTGAGCAACTGCAGCGGTGGTTTTCTCCCGACTTGGGTTTCCATCTAAAAATCCTGGTGTTCATGTGTGATGCTTTGTGTGATGGTTTACTGCGATTTCTTCTTGCACATGTTTTATATTGTTTATTAAACATATGATAAATGAATGATGGAATGATTTAAGTGAAGAACTAATGACATAATTGAATGTCACATGTATACGTGAGTTTCATAAAGGGTATCAGGTGTATATACGTGGTACGTTTCGAAGTAGCGTGGGTTTTAGAAGCAGGAAAAAGTAAAAGTTTTTAATTTGCAGAAAATACTGATTCACCCCCCCCCCCCCCCCCTCTCAGTATTTTTCCCAACAGGTGTATGCATTTTATTTTCCTGTATTGTTTCAAACAACACAGGGAAATATTCCAGAACATGATTAAATTGTCTACAATACCTGGAAGATTGTTGTGTTGGGTTTGGGAAGTCGCGCACATAATGGCTAGCATCCCTGCAATTATACAAAATGAGTTGGACTCTTCCCCGACCAGCTCCTCCTCCACTTCCTTGTGCTCTGCCTTGAAATCCACTGCGCCGATACGAAGATGCAGGTGAATTCAACCCTATCCCCTTATTGTATTTTCTATGCCCCAACCTGTGTAGCTGGTACAGGTGAGGCTTCTAACTTCATGGCGATCTCAACAACCTCATCCTGTTTCGCAATCTTCTGTTGGTTTAAGGACTGGCGCATATGTGTCAACAACATGGGAATGAACTATTCTTTTTGTTGTGTGTCATCGATAGTAAATCCTCCATCCCTATTGGTGCACTTCAACCATTGATCTACCTCCCATATAAATTCATTCACTTCTTAGTGAATCTCCTTTAATTCAATCACACATTGGGTATATGATTTTGGCTTTTTTAACTTCTCCTTTAGTGCCTCTTTAAGCTCATAAAATGTTTCATTATAGTTTTTTTCCATATACCTCATGTACTGATATAATGCACATTCTTGAAATGCAATAGAAATCTGTGCTTTCTGAAAATCAGTATTGATCTAATGCATTGTCCATACAACATCTGTGATGAACCAAAATTTTTCAACATATTCATTTCCAACACCCCTAAAATTCGACAACTTTATGGAAGTATCCATATTGACTTCTGTGGGTGGAGGTGGAATGGATGACTTGTTAGTGTGAGATGAATTTGGAATTGGAGTGGATGGGTTCTGAACTATGATCAAGTTCTCTTCTTGTGAGTGCGCAGATTCACCAGAGCTACTTGTTTCAGACTCCTCGTCCCTGTTAGATTTACTTTTCAGGGGGTTGTAGATAAAATATTCTTCTAGGTCTACTCTATATTTTTTCCTGTTGTGTGTAGTACTACCAGGACCTTTGCACGTGGAGCTAGACAAGCCTCTTTGGGAAATTCACTCAATGTGGTTGGATATAGTACCCTTTTCACATAAAAGAATTTAATCCATAGATTCAATGAGCACAAAAAATTACCTCTAGGGCCTTTGAAAAATCTCCTTTTAGCTTCAGAATACAACACAAACAATCAATAGAAAATTCAGTCACAAACCCACTCAGAATTCTATCAATCCAATAATATACTACGCGGGTAATTTTGTTACTAGATTTCTCCAACTCCTGAACCGGTTCAGGGGTTCACCCGATGATCACACCATCCTTTGCATAGGTCTTAAACTCAGGAAGTTGAGATAACCAATCTTGTAATTATGTTGCAAAGGAAGAAAAGAAAAGTTCATGGATATTTGTATAGATGTACATTTTCTCCCAACCTTCAACATACAACTTGGGGTTTCAGTTTTCTTAGATCGCAAATTTGTGCACCTTCTTAGAAAGCCAATCTTGCAGTTCATTCTTCGTCGGATGCCACATCAAACTTCCCTAAAATAGATCCCGGTCTAGGCAAAAAAACAATTTATTGGCTTAAGGGGTCCTAACCCAGGTTCAGAGTGTTTTGCGCAACTAACAAAACCATCCAACTACTGGCCCTTTCAGTAGTGATCTACTTGCACAAACCAAAGTCTCACCTGAAGCAGTATAGGGAGGTGTTGGAACCAAGTTTCCACACCCTGAGGGAACGTATGATGTGGAAATTGTTAGAAAAATATATATTATATAGCAATGAAACACATAAAATATGTGGAAACACAAACAAAGAAAACATATAAAACCATAGAGACATAGAATATACGTGGTTCACCCAATTTGGGCTATGTCCACCCCAAACAACCAATCCTTCCTTTCTATTATCCAACAAAATGAAGAGACACAACCTACAGAAGATCCGTTGTAATATCCTATGTTCTCTCTCATAGCCTCCCTTTATGTTTCTCGCTCTGAGAATACACATACAATACAAAGCCGCAATACAATTACCCTCATTCAAAACAACGGGTTGCCTTCTAGGGAAAAAAACCCTAAATTAAACATAAATTATACCATAAGATCATCCACCTAATGAATGGCCCAGATTGACTAGAAATTACAATACTTTTACAAGGAAATTTTACATCTGTTTTTAACTTCGGGGGTGTTGCCCCCAAAACCCCCTACAAGGGGGGGGGGGGGGGGGGGGGGGCGGGGGGGTGGTCCATAAAATCGTAGTAGCCGCCCCCTAGACCCCCGAGGAAACGTTCTAACAATGGGTGAGGTTGCCGCCCCATTAAGAACATGGGTCCAACGTTGTGATACATCTAAACAAAGAAGGTAATCAGGCTCCACACCCAACTGAAATTAACCCTACTTATCAGATATAATTCTTATCGTCCTGCACGAGACTTCACAGAAACCTGGATCTAATTGTAGATAAAACCATTAAATTCAATACATATATGCGTAAAACAAATTATTATACTTTAGTTAGATCTAGCCTATCAGAGCAGAAATAACACTTGCACAATCACATAGATAGGTCTTTTGTAAAATCTTAAGACAGATGCAACCCTTGTGCGAATACATGGATCTTTAACATATACTTAACTTAGATAAATGCACATTCAACCAGGAATAAAAATAGATATATAACTTGTAGTAATAAACATATTCATGCATAAACACATAAATCATAATGGAACAAAATAAGCCAAATATTCTTCTTTATTAAAATATCTTCAATTCAATACAATCCTTTCTGCTTGCGCACACAGCAGCAGGGTCCTTGCACACAACTCAAGACTAGGTCTTCGTGCACACAAAAGTAGGGTCCTTACACACAACTCAAGACTAGGTCTCCGCGCACACAGCTAGCGAGAGCCTTTATACCTAGATCGAACATAGACTTGCCCAAACTTAGATCAAAACATTCATCATTAAACAAAAAAAACTATGATGTCCTTAATTGACTCCATTCTTACATATTTATATGACTCATATGTGCACATACCATGGTTTTAGACTCATTTTTCCCCTTTTTACCCATTACAATCATTAAGGATCTTTGACCCGCCCCAAAGCCCCTTGACTTTTGTACGCAACACATGTTGAAAAATTTTACCCAAAAACTTGACCTTAGGGGACCCTATCCCAACAAGGAAACATATATTATGATATCATCCCACTTTTAGGGTATTTCATGACTTAAATTTGTGAATAGGATAGTGAATTATAATGAAAGGGGTGGCCTCTTTATTATAATAATATAATGTTTACCTTTTCTTTAGTCATAAGTCTTCAACATGGTTAAAGTATGAAGAGTTTGGCCCATTTTTAATATGTTTATAACAATATTTGTATCAATGATGAGGCCAAGGTATCACCAAGTTTGGGTGAAACCTATATAAATTTATGGAAGATAACCTTTAAAACAAAATTTTGGCTAGGAATAACTAAGGGTATTGTTGTTTGATAATCCTCCCCAATAATAGTATGACTTCCTTGTTATTTATTAGCCATGTATTTCTTCAACTATTAATATTATGCTCTTATCAGTGGGACTAATTCCCTTGACATCTATTTTGAAGCTCCTAGAGAGAAAATGAAAAGTTATAAAGATATCAGTGGTTCAACAGTTTTCTCCATGTCTCAATGACCTTGAAGTTGGTATCTAGTGTGGGAGTCTTTCTTATTTTCAATTATACATTTTTGTATATTTCAATTCATTTGAGGCTTTTGTTTATTAGAAACACTACATTTCAGTTTTTTTTTTAAATAAGAGAGATTCATCAACACTTTGTGTAATAGACACCTTAACCCAGTAGGTCACATATTTATCAAGACATGGCGAATTGAATGATCAATTATCTCAACTCTATGTTGTTTTATCCTTGGATGGCAAGGACAAATTTCTTAAATATTTTCATGAACTACTCTAGGAATTACTATCTCAACAAAATCATAGATTTACATTGTTTTAATGGACTACATTTCGTGTTTTATTCATGATTATTTAGGTATTATAAAACCCTTGTTTCTCTATTATGTAAAACTTGGAACCAAACAAATGTGAAAATTTCCTAGCTCTCAATGAAAAATAAAAATAATGTTGGCATAGGAAGAAATGACCATAATCTACAACCACATAGGCTTACAAAGGGAAAGGACCCACTGAGACCTTTATTTGTTGAAATAACAAGCCCTCTAGTTATGGCCCTAGTGCCATATGAAATGTAAGATGATCTATAATAATCGTTGTTACCACCCAAATTGTATGTAACAATGAAAGCCCTAATCCATAAGGTGCAATCTAAGGGAAACATCTTGAAAGGTCACCATTGTCACCATGACAACCTTTACTCTATTGATTAGGCTGAATCTCCTCTAACTCAAGGGGGGAATTCCCTATTATGATTACTAAGTCCAAGTAAGGAAGCGCAATGTGATTTTGAGATTAGCATTATTAAAATGGAGTTTGGAACATTTTATATTTTTTAGAACAAGTGATGGAAGGACATTAATATCAATACCAAATCCAACTATGGAAATTGATTCAAGGTGAATCAAGTGGAAAATGATGTCGTAAATAAAACTCTCTAAGGAGTTGGCATATTTCCTTCAAAGATTAGTGTTTAATATTAGCACCAAAAAGGTAGAGTAATCCCTCACCCATTTAATATCAACAATGGGTTCAAGGTCTACAAGAAGGGGCTTCAATGAAAGGAAATCCTTCACCTTCCAAATCCAAATATGGCTCAATGATATCACTTAATACTTAAACCAAGGAACCATAATGAAAAGAAAAGCATGGTATCAAATACTCACCAAATCAAAAAATTAAGAATGAGGAGAAACTCTAAGCTTATTCCTTCCACATGATATCATTATCACTAAATGGATAAATTTGAAATTCTTATAGAGAACTTGAACATTCCACCATTAAACCCTATGTTCCAAAATAGTACCAAGAAGGAAAAGGTTCAAAATTTGAAATCATTCACCAGAAATAAATAACCCTTAACACCATTGATGCTCCATGAAATAAATATCAATTAGGCTCGAAAAAGAGAGAGATCATAGTATCCAACAATAATTACAAATGAGGAAGTTCGTCTCTTAATATAGAAGAAACATATCTTACTTTTACAATAAAATAATAAATTTTGATGTTATTCCTTAGATCTAGGCTAATTTAATCAAAGTTACAACTAAGCAATCTATCACAACAAAAAATAAAAGTGGGCAGGCCACATGTACAATGAATACGATGAAATAGAACCATAATATAGAGTTTGTCTCCTCCAAGTAAGTAAAATGATGTCCTAATATGCCATCTTGGACTCCAAAGGCCCCAAGAAACATCTAGATTATCCTAGATATCTTCCAATATGATTGAATAGGCCTCAAATGATAAAAGACATCCTAAAAAAGGTAATGTAAATATCTCCAAACGGGGTGACTCCATGAAAATATCTCCATAAAAATGTGTTATAATGTCCCATAACCTCCAAAGTAAGCCTTCATTGAGTATCCATGGTCATATCTTGGGTCAGTGGGCCTCCATGAAGCGTGAGGAAAACTCTCTAAGTAAAAAATATTCATGAAATACCCCAATAGCCATGTTGAGTCCAAGTATATGGGAGAATCCTTCAAGTTCAATGCATTAGTCTCTAAGTTTTGTCATCTAAGTAATCTCCACATCATTGAAGTCACTTTAAGTGAGTGCCACATCAACGCACATCAATTGAGTTACCTCCACATCATCCACATAAGCACAAAGAAAACTCCACAACTGTCATAAATGCCCAGATGTGTGGTTCAACCCTCGATGATCATGAAAAACAATTCAAATATGTCCCAACAAGGAGAGAGTTATAACATGTTCCATGTGGAAAGTGTAGAGGGGGTCCATATGGATGTGAACAACACAAAAATGCAACATAAGGTGTGACCATTGCCTTGGGAAATTTAAGGTTCCTTGGAAAAGGTGAAAACATTAAAAAATAAGATCGAAGATGTTTGTTGAAGAACTGAATTCCATGCCAACAAAAATATTTCTCATTGAAAATGTATGTAAATACCCCTACTATAAGTAGGGGTAACATTGTTTAATCTAAGGTTAAATGAATGTATGGATGTAAATAAATATGGGGTGATTGCAAAGGTTTAAATGCAATATGGAACATGTAGCTAATAAAATACTAATTAAAGGACTACATAATAAGATCTAGAAATGAAATAGATAATAGGGATAATGGTACAAATATTATAAAAAATGGATTCATGTTTTACCCTCCCATCTCCTTCCCAAAGTGAAATAATTTAGTCACTAAGAGTGCTTACCTATCACAAAACTAGGTAATGACCATGCTAAAATGAAACATGATGAGAAATATATTAGTAGGATGAAACTACACCAATGTAAGTACATGTGTAATAATTTGTGAGGAGAAACTAAGAATAGTCCCAAATCACTGAGAATCTCCATGTTTTATTTCAGGTGTTAGCGAGCATAAAGTAAGTGAGAGAAAACATTATAACAATAATAATCCACAAGTTAGAATTCTCACACTCACAACCACTAAGAGAGCTAAAAAATGATAGAGTAGTCCCAAGGCCAAACACAACTTTACAAGGGTATAAACACACTAGATAACAATGAAGTCTTTTTAAACATAGGAATATAACTTATAATGCCAAAAATAGATTTTTTTTTTGGAAGGAAAAGGCTATATTTAAAAATTTAGTTTTTGTTTCTTGGCCTTTCAAATACCTAGTTACTTTGTGATCTTAAATGACTCTTGAGGTGCCCTAGTTGATTCTTAATTTTCTCAATTTCTCAACTTCGTGGAAATTCTCTTAATCTCACTTTGACTATTCAAATACTTTGTAAGAATAAAGTTCAAGAAAAATTAGTAATTTTATAATATTTTTCTCACTTGAATTTTGAAATAAAAATGATTTCAGATGATCACTCCTATCACTTTTATGTACACTTCCTTGTTGTTACTTGCATAGTTTTGACATTGCAATTCTAAGCCATCTTTGGAAATGAGTTTGTCAGAAATTGCATTATCTTTCCATTTGTTTCTTGGCTAAAAGAAATATTAGTCATCCTTTTCACTTCATCCTCCTTCAAGTATGGATTTGGTTTGACAAATATCCATTTTCTTATGTAAAGCAATAGAATTTTCATCATACCTTGTTTGCTTCAATTATGAATTTCTTCTTTCTCCTTGCACTTGAGTGAAATTTCATTTTCACTTTGATCTCACTTTCATTTTCTTTCACCTCTACTTGTGAATGTTATTTCTTCATTCAAATTTCTACACATAATAAGTAAATAACACTTTATCATGCTTTCACTATGATACTTACAAGACAAAGGACAATGTGTTGACTCAGAGAACCCAATAACTCATTAGTGAATCATAGCAAGAAAGAAGAATAACTAGTTAATGAGGAAAATAAATGCTTCATCATTGGAAAATAAATAAATTAATGAGGGAACAATTGATAAATAAAATAAAATTGATATTGTTTCCCTCTCATGAATGCACAATCTCATATTGTTTCTTCCCATTCACTTGTAGTGAGAGAAACCATATTTAATTCATCACTTGATAATTTTCCTTAACTAACATTTTTTCTATTAAACATTGTTAAAAAACTAATAATTAAGGTTTCCTTGAAGTATGAGGCATGTAAGAAGCTGATTTGTTGGTAAAAAAGTATGAGGAATGTGATTTTGAACTTAGACTTGTTTTTTATACAATGTAAAATGGTACTAGTGTGCTTCACCTACATCTGAAAAAAAACTTGTCATTTAATTAAAAATATTGTTTGTATTAAATAAGTCATAGCAGTGATGAAATGGGAGTTGAGTATTCCCATGGAACTAGTGGATACATAAGTAATCGAGCATAACGAACATAATTAGAAGCCCAATTATTTCCCAATGGTCACTCAATGTTGAGTATTAGCTCTAGATAGCTTACTTTCCTATAATATTTGATAAGAATAATAAAAAACAACAAAAATTGTGAAACATCATGAAAAACATGCAAAAATGGTGCTAAGAATGAATATTCATGCATAAGCCTAAGTATTGGTGAGTTAATATCTATGGCCTAAATCTTGTCTCTAAGCTCACCTAGGAAGGAAGACATTGCAATTTTCATCATGTAGAATATGACTCATTTTGTCTTCATCTAACATGCTCTTGCAACCTTCCCATTGATGTATTCTACTTTCTTGTGCATTTTCCAATTTTACCTGGGATTTTGTGGAGCCTCTAATAGAAAAACAAATATTTCTTTATGCTTTACCACTAATTTAGAAATGTATTTTACCTTCAATCACATTTTTCTTCTTGCAATGGAATCCAATGTTGCCTACGTAAGGCTAAAACATGTTTCTCACTGCTCTAAGAAACTCTCGCGCCCTCTTTAATGATGAATTTTACCTCTTTGTGCAAATTTGACTTGTAATTGAGTTTATGAATGCCCAAATGCTTGAAGTACATCCCTCACTCACCTTTTCTATTTTTGGAGCTTTCCAAGTAGTGTGTTTTACCTCCTATGTGTTATCCAACCTATAATATGGCTTAGTAAAGCCCAAAATAAAAAGTCACACTTCTCATCGCCTAGTTCACATCCTCAAGTTCCCAACGAATGTGTTTTGGTCCCACACATATTATTTAGCTCATATAGGGCCCAACAATTCCTTGAAGAAAAAAATATCATTCTCTCTGCTATTCCATTGTTGTAACTCTTCTATTGTTTCATTTTACCTCCTTGTGCATCTTTTAGCTCATGATGAAGTCTAACATAGCCTCTAAGAACAAATTGAACCTCTTGTTTCTGTAGGCGTTTCTTTGGTGATCAATTTTACCACTTGGTGCATTTTTCAACATTTAGTGAGTTATTGTTACCTTGTATGTTATCAAGGGTACATATACAAATTTTAGAACATTTATCACCAACATTGTGTTGAAAATTGTAACTAGGTTCAGTCTTCATAATGACCTATTTGTAATCATGACATTGTATACTTTGTATACAGAAAGAAAAAGAAATAAAATAAATTTTGTTTTATGTAAAGCACGGGTTTCTTTCTCAAGTCTATCTCAAAATCATGTTCTTCATGCTTCTAGGTATTTCAAGGTATTTCTAGGACAAAGAAGAAATTATGTCATGCATTATAGTCCCATTTGGACTCATTGTAACAAAGAAAAATATTTATTTTTGTCAAGAAAAATCTATTTAATTATCCAATACCAAATTGACCCTAGTCAAAGACAAGTCGAACTAAGGGGGGGAAATTCGACCCATTAAGGAGGCTATAAATACAAGAAGCTCGACCTCATTCGGCACAATAAAAAAAACATAAGTTCGATCTCCAGTAGCAAAGGAGAAGTAGAGATAGAAGGACGAAGAAATGAAGGAAGAATCAAAGTTTCTTGGACTAATATCTCTCTATTTGTCCACATGTGCAAATTTAGGTTTTCTGTGCAGCTGTAGTTGTAGGAAGTCGAAATTACAGGGCCAAAATTTTGGTGCGAAGTTGTAGTAGGTCGATGTTTGGAAGTTGCCTTGGAGAATATTGTGCTAGGGGGATGACTTGGTGCTTGGGTGTATTCTGATATTTGGTCTTTGGGTCTTGGAAGTCTCTTTGTGAACATATTCTATAAGAAGAGAAGCATTTTTCTGGGTTTTACCCTGGGTTGGATCCTATATCTTGTGTATTCAGTTTTGTTGTGATCTTCATTATTTTGGTAATTTCTTGATGAAAAATAACTAATAAAGTAATAAAAGTACAACACATCACAAGAAATTATCAAGAGGAGTAAAATCTATATAGTCTCTAAGTTTCATGATTTTCCAACATGGTTTCAGAGCTAAGGTGCAAGATGGAGACTGAAGATCACATTCTATTTGGCACTATGATAAGAGTTATGAAGAATGGTTTCAAGGTTCTTCGAAATATCGCTAAATCCATCAAGGATTGCATATTGAAGATCATCTCCAAACTAACAAGGGATGTGATAGATGGAATTTTGTTCTATGTGTTATCTGACACTTTCAAGGATGAGAATGTATGGGTTATTGATAGTGGTGCTTCCAGACATATGACAAGAGAATGCAATCAACTATAGACCTTGTTTAAAGGAACCTCCTCTCATTTAATCAAACTTAGAGACAAGAAGAGATATCCGGTGAAAGGGATTAGGTCTACTTAGTTTTAACTCATGTCTGGTGGAATTATTCACCTCAACAACATTCTATATATTATAGGTTTGAAGAAAAACTTACTTTCTATTTATTTTCTAGAGGATAAGGGTGATACAATTGCTTTTGTTGATGGAAAGATTTTGGTTTTGGGTAAGGGCTCCAATATTGATAATGTTACAGTGATTGGGATTCGTGAGAGGAAATTATATATAATTTTTACATCTCTATCTTAAGCCCAAGTCCACTTGGATGTGATTCCTTTCAAATTATGGCATAGAAGGTATGAACACCATCATTATAATATTTTTCCATCTCTAAGTCAAATGGTCAATTTCATGCCTGAATTGAAGGAAGAACATGAAGGGACCTATAATGGGTGTGCTTTAGGCTAGAGCATAAAGAAATTCTTTGCAAGAAGTGACACTAGATCTAAGGAAGTTTTATATCTCATTCATTCAGATGTATGTGGACCTATGGCAGTAAAATATCTTGGTGGGCATTAATATTATGTAACCTTGATTGATGATTTCTCAAGGAAAACTTGGCTATACCTCCTCAAGAACAAATATGAGGTATTTGAGAAGTTTAAAGAATTCAAGAATGAATTGGAGAACCTAACTGAGAGAAATATCAAGACTCTTAGGTTAGAAATTGGTGGATAATACATCTCCAAAGAAATGATAGCATTTTGCAAGGAAGCAAGGAACAAGAGGGAGATTATTGTTCCTTAGAATCATAAACAGAATGGCGTGGTCGAAAGGAAGAAAAAAAAAATTCAAGAATGTATCAGGTCCATGCTATATGATCAAGATATCCCTCAATTTATATGGGGAGAGGCCTGTGTGACAATCATTTACTTGAGAAACCGAAGTCCTCACAATATTCTCAGCAACATGACTCTCGAAGAAGCATTTATAGGAAATAAGCCAAGTGTGGATCATATTTGAATATTTCTGTGTCCAGTGCATATACATAAACCTAAGGGAAATAGATAAGTTGGATACTACCCGTATAAAGGGCATCTTTGTTGGATATAGTTCTTCATATAAGGCATACAAAATCTATATTATGGAGAATCGAAAAATTGAAGTAAACAAGGATGTCATCTTTGATGACATTATAGCTTACAAGAAATCAAAAGATGTTCTATTTGAATATGATGAAGAAGAGATACCTATCTTCGAGGATATATCAAGGGACAATGATGTTCAAGATTGAACATCTGCTCAAGAAGATGTTGAATATCCTAATGAGCATGTGGAACAAGCAATTATTCTAGAAAAATCGAAAGAGGCTTACTTGGTTGAGAGTTACTCTACAAGAAGCAGAAGGTCACACAATAAAGGGGACCTTTAGAGAAAGTAAACAACCGAAAATGTATTTTGGGTATGTTGCATATATGAAAAAACTCATTGAAACGAAACCTTACTCCTATGAATATGCAAATAAACATCAAGAGTGGAGGAATGCAATGCATGAAGAATACCAGTAAATCATGAAGAACGATGTTTGGAAAATTTTCCTGAGGCCAAGTGAAAAATCCATAGTCACTTAAAAATGGATTTACAAGATAAAGCATGCTACAGATGGGAGAATTAATAAAAACAAATAAAGTTTTGTAGCAAGAGGATTCTCTAAAAAACAAGGTATTTATTACGAAGGAACCTTTGCTTCTACAACTAGATATACAACAATAAGATCACTTGTTTCCTTGGCTGCTACTATGTGATGGAACATACATCAAATGGATGTTAAGACAAATTTTCTGAACAGGAATATTGATAAATAGGTTTACATTGATTGGCCTCAAGGATTTGAAGTAAATTAGAGGGAGACTCATGTCTACAGGCTTAAGAAGGCTCTGTATGACTTAAAGCAAGCACCTATATCTTGGTATGCAAGAATGGATGCATATATTTAAAGAATTGGTTTTAGTAAGAGTTCTGCAGGTCCTAACCTACACATCAGGGTGGTTCAAGGTGAACCAATCATCATACTCTTGTATGAGGATGATCTACATGTTACAGGTGTAGAGCATCAAATTCAGGAATTCAAGAAGCAATTAGCAACTGATTTTGATATGAAGGATATTGGTAATATGAATTACTACTTGGGACTAGAGGTTTGGAAGAACCTAGGTGAAACATATCTTTAGTATAAATTATAAAAACAATATGTATATCAATGGATTCAATCCGATTAAGAAATGTACTAAAGCAAGATACTGAATCCTTCTATAAATCAATTGTGGAAAATAAACATGATTGCCAATCACAACAAGTAAAGAAAGAAGCAAATCAAACCACAACAAAGATATTTTCCTAGCGAAAGCTTGTTGCTTAAAAACCCCTTATATTCTATTTTATATTCACTAAGGAATATGAAACAATACAATGCATTCTTTCTCACAAGAATCTTCTGCACTCTCATGAATGTCTCACACTAATCCAAACAAAATTAGGCCAATACTTATCCAATTCTCAACATGTATTTAGCCTTCCTTGCTCACGCAATCCATGTGGAATTCAATCCCTATTATTTAGGAATTTCAGCCTTACTTGACTGTGCAAACATCATGGGAAATCCTATGGTTTTTTAACTGCATCTAGGTAGTTTTCTAAAAATAAAATTGATAGTTAACTTCCCCTTAACCTTTGTCTCAACTGGGTCTTCATCACAACTGGAATGCATGCAACTATTAACAGTAAATAATAAGTCACTTGATAGATCACTGCATGTGAATTAAATCTGATTTAATTCACTTGAACTCTCACTAGTGCAACAATCAGTTACAACTAGTTAAACTGATTTTAACTCACTTAACTAAGTTAAATGATTTCTCATGCATTAAACTAATGCACTAACTGCAACTCAAACTCCATAACTAATAGAATCACTCTACATGCCTCACCAACCGCCCTCAACTTGAAATTCATGAGCTAACTAGGTCTATCACACTCAATTAACTATTACAAGTGATTATGAGATAAGATTACAATTAATTGTCCAATTTAATTAGGGAAAAATTAAATTAGACACATTTCCAATTTATTAAACAAATTGAATTGCACACTAATGTATCACTAGGACCCATCACTACATGACCTGTGGTCCCACACTAGTGTGTGTGCTGTCATGTTGTTTTTGGATGCCAGTTTCACTATTTCTTGTTGCAAATTTAAACGCTCCCTCTCAGCAAGAAAGGAATCAATATGTTCCGATCAGGTACCTTTGGAATGTTATTGCATGCGCACATGCAACTCTTGCATGCAACACTTCTCTAGTGTTGTTCACACATGCAACTCTTGCATGAAACACTTCTGAAACTGAATAGCCTCCAAAAAACTGAATCAATATAATGCATATGTCATTAGAGTCTTCTGACTGCTTCTAGCTACTGCACATGCCTAATGGACTCTTTGCGTTGTTGATATCTACATCCATGCACTTTGCACTGTTGCCAACTCTGATCTGTGCTCCAGTATCTGATGCCTGTCACTCTAATTTCTATCTTCCTAACATATGACTGCATCAATCTAACTGGTCTTTCCTACTATTGTTGTACTATGTGATCCTCGTAGCCAAGTTCGATCCATGAGACACACCATTTCAATGGACCCTTCCCAATTTCTTCTTGGGATTAATTATGCACATCGCCCCACCATCTCAATGGACCCTGCCAAATTTCTTCTTGGGATTAATTATTCACATCGCCCCACCTCACACTTGGAGGTATAGTTGCATGTACTCCCTCTACCCATATGGCTTGAAATTTCCCAATCCTGGAGGTCTTTGCATGAGTGGTTTCTTCCACTCCATGAACCTCATCTTGTGGCTGCTCCACATCTTAAGGTTCATCCTTAGGAACCAATAGTTCCTCATCTGCATACAAATCAAGCTCCCTCTGAAGGGACATTCACATGGATTTCTCACACTTCCCCATGGTACATCCCTTGCATGTGTCTATCTGTGCAAGAGTACCCTTTAGAAGCCCCGTAGAAATATGGTGCATGAACTTCAAAGCTTTTTGGTGTAGATGGCCCAATCCCTTGTGCCATAAATCAGCCTTATCCTAGCTCACCACTTTGTCTGCTTTACCCATCAATGATGCACAACCATATACATCATGTTTGTAGAGATTCTTCACACGAATCCCAATATTCTTGGCTTGTCCTGTGGCTTAGTGTCTAAGGAAAGATTTCCTTTCCCTGAAAACCACATCATAACCTCTATCCTCCAACATTGTGACTAAAACTGAATTACTTTTCAATATTGGTACATGAATTACATATTTTAATAAGAAGGGTTTCCTTGAATATCTCTGTAAGGTAACTATACCAATCTTGGTAGCACTGTACTGCCCGTCATCACCCATTTCGACATGCATCTAGAGGTCCTTCTCCTCCAAGCTACTGAAAATTTCTTTGTCTCCTGTCATGTGGAAATATGCACCACTATCCAAGTACCACATTGATACCATCGCACTTGACACCATGCATGCGATGAGTGAGAAGTCCAACTCAAATTGCGAGGCCAAAGCCTCACTAGCTACATATCCTAAAGCCTTCTTTTTCTTCTTCTTTTGTGGACAATTAGTGGCATAATGTCCATGCTTGTGACAGTGAAAACATTTCACTCTGGACATGTCATGCTCCTTGCCTTCTTCGCCGGTATCCAATTTGGAATAGGATTTCTTTCCCTTCCCCTTCTTTGCCTTACCAGCCAAGGCGCAATTTTCTTCATCATCTGTCTTAGATGAAGATCCATCCCTGGTATTCTGCCTGAATTATTCTTGCACCAAATCCGACCAAAGTTATTCCCAATTTGGTAGATTCTCCCTCACATTGACAAAGTCATGATAACTATGCCAACTCTTTTGAAGGCCTAGAAGAGATAGGCACACCAATTCATCATCCATGACATTAATTTTGACGCTCCCAAGATAATCTTCACATAGAAAAACTTGGTTAAATATTTCAGAATAGTGTCGCCTTTCTCCATTTTTATTTTCTTGAGATTTTCCTTCAGTGAAAATTTTCTATGATCACTTCTGATCTGAAACAGATCTTTCAAAGCCTTCCACATTTCATATGGAGTCTCTTTTCCATGGAGAATTGAGACAATGTGGTCTCGTACTCCCTCCAATGTGGTCTCGTACTCCCTCCAATAAGATCCTTCTTGCCTTTGGTACCTTCTTTTTCCAAGCATCAAGAAGAGCGATGCCTGCTGCTGCGGGCTTGGGAATATCATTCTCAATGAATTCTTTCAGCCCGTTGTCCTCTAACACTGCCTTCGTTCTTTCTTTCCCTGCAATATAATTAGAGCTACCCTTGAGTGCATACGCCAATCTCAAGCCATTGAAATCCATCTTGATCCGTTGTCACACCAAAGAATACTTTTGCAAATTCGACTGCTATTCAGTTAACTATTACAAGTGATTATGAGATAGGATTACCATTAGGGGAATTTTGAGGTCTAAAATGGGCCTCCTAAGAAAAATGTATAACCAAAATAAAATTTATAAGAACCAATAGGATTCAATATGATGATGTCAACCATGAGGGTGATTCACCATTTTTTAAGTAAAAGGGTAAAAAGATTAAAAAAATTAAAAAAAAAAGAAAAAAAGAAAAAAATTCAACTCATATTTTTACCTTATCTTGCAATTTTTTTACTCAAATTTCAAGCGGGAGTACTCGTTGGATGCAAAATTTAATTCCTCATCCAAGGAGTACCCATGTTGCATACTTTCGATGGACCCTGCTACACGAAAAATTAGAAATTCATGAAAAATGTGATTGCAATCATGTTTTTTCATGTATTTCTAATTTTTCGCATAGCAGGGTCCATCGAAAGTATGCAACATGGGTACTCCTTGGATGAGGAATTAATTTTTTCATCTAACAAGTACTCCCACTCGAAATTTGAGTAAAAACTTTGGGAGATAAGTTGAAAATATGAGTTGAAAAAGTAGTTTTTTCTTTTTTTCCCTCTAAAATTTGATGATGTCATCAAATCTTATTTTATTATTTCCACTATTATTTTATAATTTCCTTAGGAGGCCCATTTTAGACCTCAAAATTCAGCTAATGATTTTATTATCCAGTTTAATTAAGGGAAAATTAAATTATACACATTTCCAATTTATTAAATAAATTGAATTGCACACTAATGTATCGTTAGGACCCATCACTACATGAATTTTGGTCCTACACTAGTGTGTGTGCTATCATGTTGTTTCAGGATGCAAATTTTGTTGTTTCTTGTTGAAAATTTCAACATATTTTTCAAGGAAAACATGTGATCAAGATTCTTCAAAAATTTGGCATGATGGACAAAAAGATTATGATGAATCCTATGATTACCAATTGAAAGAAGTTGAGGAGTTCATATTCTAGTCTAGTGGATCCTACTTGCTACAAACAGTTGATATGTCCCTTGATGTATCTGGTAAATACAAGACCTGGCATTTTTTTTTTAGTGAATGTCCTTAGTCAATTTCAAATGAATCCAAAACGTGATCATTGGATTGCAGCCAAGCATATCCTAAGATACTTGTATGGAACCATAAATCACTGCCTCCGGTACACTGGTAATGAAATCCAACTCAAGCGATATAAAAATCCATATTGGGGTGAAAGTGAGACAAATCAAAGAAGAAAAATTGGTGGATGCTTCAACCTAGGGTCTTCCATGGTCTCATGGATGAGAAGAAAGTAGGATATAGTTGCTTTGAGTAGTGCTAAAGTTGAGTATGTTGCTGCAAGTGAAGTCTTTCGGGAATTTATTTGGCTTAGGAATTTATTATCAGATAGAAGACCCGGTGTTCCATGCTAGGACGAAGAATATACATAATAATTACCACTACATTAGAATCCTAGTATGAGATGAGGTCATGGAGCTACATTATATACCTATTGATGAACATGTAGCATACATTATTACTAAAGCATTAACAAACACAAAGCTTGTGTATTTGAGAAAAAAGCTTGGTTTGGTAGACATCTCTTCCCTATTTGAGAGGGAGTGATGTGGATAGTTCTTGCCTTTATGAGTCACACACTAGACTAGGAATAACAACCATAAGTCTTGGTGAAGGACATAAATAAAGAATGGATTCCAGAGGATTGGATAAGCATCTGAGTTTGGAACTTCCTATGGATTGAAGGATCTAGGAAAATAAGTTGTTGACAGATATTCTTTAAGGATTCACGATTGTAAATCCAAGATAATAATAGTCCTAAAATAACATGCCCAGTGAACATCCATATGGGGTATGTGCCTTAGAGTTATTGTGGAAGCTCACGTAAAGCCTCCTAGCATAATGCTCTCGGAAGAATATGAGATTGTCTAGTTAAGGCCTTCAAGGGAAGTGTTGGTTATGAGATAGATGTTTGAAAAAGATGGCATATCAGTCCAAATATTCTTATGAGAATGCTTCAAGATTGAGATTCCTTGTACCATGTAATGGGAGTATGAATACCTCCCTATTTAAGAGGGAGTGTTGGAAATTGTAACTAGGTTTGGTATTCATAACGACATATTTGTGATCATGACATTATATAGTTACATAAAGAGAGAAAAAATATTTTATGTAAAGAATGGGTTTCATGCTAAAGTCTAGGTCAAAATTATGTTCTTCATGATTCTATGTATTTCTAGGACAAAGAAGAAATTATGTCATATATTATAGTCCCAATTGGACTCATTGTAACAAAGAAAAATATTTATTTATTTCAAGAAAAATCAATTTAATTTTCAAATACAAAGTTGGATCCAGTCAAGGAAAGTTCATCCTAAGGGAAATTTGATCCCTCAAAGAGGCTATAAACATAAGGAGCATGACCTCATTTGGCACACTAAAAAATGCACAGAAGTTTGATCTGAAATATCGAAGGAAAAGTAGAGATATAAGGATGAATAAAGGAAGGATAAATCAAAGTTTCTTGAGCTAATATATCTCTCTCTCTCTCTCCCTCTCAACATGTGAAAAGTTAGGGTTTCTGTGTATCTATAGTTGCAGGAGGCCAAAATTCGAAGGAGTAATTGCAGGGCTGAAATTCAAGTGTGAAGTTGCAGTAGGTCGATGTTTGGAAGCTTCCTTGGAGAAGATCATGTTGGGGGGATGACTTGGTGTTTGGGAGTATTTTGAGCTTTGGCCTTTGGATCTTAGAAGTATCCTTGTGACTATATTCTATAATAATATTGTTAGCCTCCACAATGTCCCAAGGCTGAGAAAGGATATCGACAGAGGTAGCCTCAAACCAAGCTTTCAGTTTGGTAGCTAGCCCTAAAAACCTGAGAGGGACCTCTCTATGGAAATCACAACCAAGGTTTTGAATGGATGAAGAGTGGATTTTAGGCTAGTTAGGTCAGCTCTATGGTTTTGAAATTTTGATGGTTTTTCTGTTGGATCAGGAATGAAAACTAGGTAGCTAGGTCAAATTATCAAAGGGTTACAATTGCAAATATATGAAGGAGAAAGATAGAAATGTTTTAGTGATGGGCTAAGGGTTTTTTTGGTGTAGTGTAGGGTTTGAAAATGAAATGGGATATTAATGAGTATGTGTTCTGAATTCATTAAAACGGAAGGAAGAAAACATAAAATGACGTTAAAAAAAAACAAATATTTGTGAATAATTCTACTTATCAAAATTTTAGGAAGATCACTGAGGAAAGTAATATCTGGAAAGGAAATATGTATATCATTTATATAAGAATGTAACACATAAAAACAACATCAAAAACTCACTGCACATGAATTCCTAGACAATAGCTACAATTGGTCCTTTGATTTCCTGAATAAAAGCTAAAGTACAAGCTATAATAGTCTCACCCTTTGATGTCCAACCATCAAAATGAATATGAATTGCATACATGTAGACAAAAAAAAAATCCCCTCTCTTAGGGGTCGAATCCTAGAGTGGAGGAGCAGTTCACATGATTCCCTCACCTAAAACCTAAAGACTAGGGAGGTTAGAAAAACTCTCCTCAAGATAGAGAAACTAATACATTTTACCATAAAAGACATTTACAAGCATGTATCCACCTCATTTTTACTCTAACCAACATAATTACACATGATTAAATAATCACAAATCAAAAAATGAAAAATTACGTTCGGTATAGCTGATTTTTATTGATCAAATGGAGAAAATTAGCTTCTAGGAAAAAACACAGCGAAATATTAGCAAAATGCAACGTGCGAGGAGAAAACACAACAAATTTGGTGCAAGAGGCTTTTGGAGGCCTTCCTGAGGTCCAAATCATGATATTAAAGATTTTATATAAATATATTCATATATTCTACATGATATAATCCTCAATGATTGGAAATTACTGCTCCTATCCCTCCAAAAATGTATTCTCCCATAAGTACTCCAAAAATGTAGTGAACTTTTTAAAAACATGGCAGAAAGGTGTTTTTTGGGTGTTTGTTTGACATTTTGACCCACCATGTATGTCCCAGGGGCTAAGTTGATGTAGAGGCCATTAGAAACCCAAATATGCAAGAAATTGATCATTTTTAGGCCCCCAGAAAAAGCGTAGGGTGAGGCATGCTGCGTTTTTGGCCTAGGGACTGTGCAGAAATTGTCAAAAAGTCAAAAATCTTCAAAATTTTCCAAAATTTCTTCAGACTTGCTGAAAATATATCCATACTTGCTCCATGAAGTCCTGAGATGGAATGATATTCTATGAGGGAAGCATCAACAAGAAAATCCAACTTACCCTTATCTTCTTCCTTCATTAGAGTTTGTTTGAGTTTTGCCTCCAATTGCTTCATGTTTGCGTGAGCCACCTGATTTCTTGTGTAATAGTGCATGGACATGTGTCTCTGAATATTATTGTTCTTATTTTCCATCTTCATGAGTTTTTTCCAAATTACCATTGACTCTATCAAGCCAATATTCCTTGTCTTGCTCAATTTCTACCCGTATGAGCTCATTCACTGTCATTTGGGTCCTTGGTGGAGATGCCTATTTTTGTTGCTGAAGTGCACTTTTTAGGCCTCTAGTTCTTGGCCTCTTCATTCTCACCTACTCTTCATGCTCATCTGACTCATCTATTTCACATACTTCTTTTCCCTTTACATCTTCCTTGCTAACATCAACTTTATGCCTATTCAATAATAGTTGATTTACCTTCAATAACATAGTCTCCTACTCTAGGAATGAAATCAATAAATTTGACTTGGACAAGTTTTCCTTAAGTTATCTGATATCAAAATATTTCTACATGATGACCCTCTCTTCTTTTCTATGCTCTCCATCCACCTTCAAGTCTTCCATGTCAATGTTAAGATGGAATGGCTCCTCATCTTGCAAAGGTGCCTCATGCTATGATGGTGATCTCTGTTCTGCTGATGTAGGCTTGGCCCCTTCTATAATTCTTGTAGAAAACAAAAGCCTCCTACCTGTCTGATATTTTTGAGTCACCTCAGCCCTAGGTGTCCTCTTGACTAAAATTTTGATAGATGAACCAATTTCCCTTTGCTTGGATGGTGCTGATAGTGTACTTTGGCTAGTAGGCTCACTAGCAGGGGGAAAAAAGACATTGGACTGAATGAATGTCTCCCATTTGATGTTCATATGCACAAGTTGGTGCAAGACAATGATTTTTATGAGGGCATGGTGAAAAAGGTTGGCTTGATGATCACTATCTATATGTTGCACTTTCTCTACCATTTTAGCCAAGCTCTTGTAGAGGTAGTAGGATAGGTTGAGATGTTCTACCCCTGTAAAGTGCATTAGAAATCTGACATGATATTTGTACAATATTGAAAATATTCCCTCACATGTAAAATAAATCATAATGGCCCTCATCAATGTAGCAAAATTATTAAGAAACTGTCAAAAAGGGAAATATTTCTTAATGGCATCTTTGTAGTGACCTTTGATGAAGGATTTATAATTTTGCACATCCAAATATAAGCTCTTAAACCATTTTCCCCCTCTTTTTGGTATCCTTGTAGCTGTAGCTATGGCCTCAGTTGAAATTGTGAATCTCACCCCTGAAATTGTGACCTTATCCCTCCTAATTTTAGTGGCAAACAAACTTGTTAACTTGAAATGATATTTCACTTGCTGAATTTTCTCACAAAACACTAAACACCACACATTCTGAAAAAATTTCTTGGCCATTGAGGAAGGCATTAAATCATGAGTTTTTAGTGACTCAAATATTGATATTTAACCTCCTTTTTTGTAATATTTCCTTTCTCCCTCCATGTTGATTGTTTGCAAGGAAAAACCCTAGTGGGAAAAATAGGGGAAGTAGGTGAGGGGATAGGATGAAGGGATTAGGGAGGGGATATGAGGGTAGGAAAATTTAGGGAGGTAGATATGGGTATTAGGGAGCTTAGGGAAGTGGAAAATTATGAAATAAGTGAAGAAATTAGCCTAGGGAAATTATGCACAGTCCTAGCCCTAAAACTGCCAAAATCATAGTGTAGAAGATAGGATTTAGATGTAGGGGTTTGGGAAATGAGGGTGAGGGGGTGTGAGGGTTATGGGAAGTGTTTTTGAGTGTTAGGAAGGGTAGAATGTGTATAGGATAGGTGTTCTTTCTTTCAATTGGGAAAATAAAGCTCACCCACCAAAAACGTAGTGTTTTCACCATAAAAACAAGGAAACAAAGCTGATATGAGATGTCAATAGTTTAAACTTACTTTTATACTATTGATGAAACCTTTAGATTCCCCTGAGAACCCTTGGAAACAAGTTTGTTTCTTGTATGAGTGAAAACACAACGAATTTGCAAAAATGCAGCGTGGCTGTGTGGGGAGGGTGCCAATCACTTCTTTAGACTATCCTTTGATGCTGAATGTGTTGAGATAGTCTTTGTTGGTGAGTGAGTGCTCTATGCCAATGAAATGAGTGAGATAAATTATTTTTATGGTGTTTTATATCTTGTGGAAATCTTTTTCTTCATAGTGGTGTGGGGCCCACCATGTGCTTTTCACTTTTTCCTTGAAAACTTTGCAGTTTTGGAACATTATAACATATTAAATAATATTTGAAATAAAATTACATTTGAAACAAAAATTTATGAGAAATTTCCCTATTACTACTCCTTCATTTGCTGGATTTATTGATGAAATGACAAATTTTGGTGACTTAAACCCTAATGACCTAATGGTGACACTGAGCTGAATGAGGACCATGATGGTATGACTGAGATGAAAATGGTGACTTTGAAATGATGACTCATCCAATAGAAATATGGCAATGACCGGCACATGAAATTTTTGAAAGGAGCAGTAATAGGCCTAGACACACTAGCTAGTGACCAAATTTTTATTTGAAGACCTATTGAAACCATAAAAATTTGAGTTGAAACCCTAAAAAAAACTTTTTAAGAGCGCATTTGATCACTGGTGACAGGGAGAACTTACTGACATTAACAAATATAACCATTTTTATGGGTTTTCCCCTTGGAGGGGTTTTTCCCTGGCTTGGAGTCTATATCTTGTGTACTCTATCTTATTGTGATCTTCATTGTTTTTGGTAATTTATTAATGAACAAGAACTAACAAAGTAATAAAAGGAAAACACATATCACAAGTAATTATCAGGAGACGTAAAATTATATAATCTCTTAGTGTCCTGGTTTTCCAACACATTGTAAGCCCAAGGTCACAATTCAAAGCACTGTAACAACCATGTGAGGTTTTGTATGAGGTGCCCTAAGCCTATGCCTTGTTCTCACTGTCTATTTTTGTCTTTATTAGACCATGGCTATTCCCTTATAGTTCACTTCAGGTTCCTTTCATCCTGTGTAGGATTGGAGGATATTAAGTAAGCCTACCTGTGGATTCATGGTTTTATGGGAGCCTGCTTTTATAGGGTTGTATGGGGCAAGTCAACCAATTCCAAGGTACACGTATGTATCACCACATGGTTGGAGTATATAGAGTTTTTAGGTGACCTTTGATTTGGTGCATTATCTCTCAAACAAATCTCATGCATAGTACTCTCATTTTGACAAGTTTCACAGTTCCTAAGGTAATTCACAATTTCCAATGCAAAGTGTTCCTAGTGGTAAAAAATTCAACTTGTTCTTAGTTTGTTAAACTTGATTAGATGATTCCACACCATGTTGAATTTTAATAATAGGTGGCAATGGAAATTTACAACTTGGTCAAACTTGGTCAATATTTCAAATAATATTTTAGGTGGTAGAATAAGGCAATGCTAGGAAAAATGATGCATGGATTCCATAAAAAATGATTAACAAAAAAAGAGGAAGAACACTTAGGTGGCACATTTCTACAATTCCTCAAGGAATTACGGAGCCAACATAGGTTGTAGATGACGTGGTAGGGACAAGATGATATGGAAACGCTAGCCAAAATATGAATATTTTGAGAGAGACACAATTGAAATCGTGGTTGGTTTAGTCAAACCCAGGTGTTCGAATTTTCAAAAAGTACATGGCACTATAGATTCAATGAATAGGTGGCCAAGTCGTGTTAGTAAAGGAAAAAGGTCAAGTCTAGCTAGTTGTCAATGAAGTCAACTAGCCATTGGGTGGTCCAGCTAGACATTGGAGATTTCATGGACCAAGAATTTATGTTATCGACCAAGAAAATGGATATTAAAAAGTCAATTACTCTCCCTAAGGACCAAATTGATTTCCTAACCAAGTCAAATTTTCCCAAGGAAAAATTAGTGGGACATTGAGTTAATATTCTTTACTATTGTTCATGGTTAACCATATCGATCCATTAGCAAGGGAAATTGAGGACTAAATTGGGAATTTTGGGCTAATTTGATCCCCTAGTGGTCAAATTGTACCTAGTAATGAAATATAAAAATTACTAAGTCTCCAGCTTGTGGATTGCTAGTAAAAAAAAATATTTGAGGAGTCCAACTAGTCATTAGCTAGCCATTCAAATTAATCTATAAAAGGCTATCCTTCCCCATTGTAGCAGTTGTTTTCATATGAGATGCGTACCATAAAAATAATAAAGAGCTTCATTTTTGCAAACCATTTGTTGGTGTCTGGATATGAACTGAATTCAACCCTTTTTCCACATAAATTATCAACCCGAGGGCATTAGTTATTTCAAGACTAACGGAAAAGTATATGCAGATACAAGCACATGGTCCGCTGTAGATCACATGTTTAATATATAACATAAATACCATTGTAACAACAATGAAATGACTGCAGAAATAAAAGGCATCCACATCAATTAACGCAATTGTAAAAACAAATAAAGAATCACACCACACACAACACTACAAGGAAAGGAAAGAAGAACACAACACCTGATCACGAGAGTGGGCCCAACTCTCGGATCAGGGCTGCGGAAACTCAAAGATTACAGGAGAAACAACAAGATGCTATGCATTCAATTAATGATAAAAGATTGACTACAAATTCTGTATGTCCAAGGGTCTCTCGATTCACAGCCCGTATGCCTCTTTATATAATTGTCCTGAAACCCCCGATCCCTCTCAACGACTCCATGGTTACAAAAATACATCTTGTTACAATGGCAACCAGATTTCCCAGCAAGAAACCATAAGAAAGCCTAAGATAGTGCTGATATACCCATGGCTGTCACGCTGTAGCAGCAAATAAGGAAGACACTAAAGATGATGGGCTGTGCCTTGACTCGCAGCCGCAACGCTCCTGTTGTAGCCAGATCTAAATAAATATCAGAGTTAATATGTAGAAAGGTAAAACCTCCATGACAAATACATAATTACTCAAATATCCCATAAAATATAGGAAGAAGGGTTTTACCTCATGCTTTTAAGATAAATAATGGCACAAAGAGATAGAAAGATAGGGTAAAATGGGAAAGGAAAGTATACAAATATGGTACCCAACATCTCCTCCCAACTGATCTATATGCATGTCCTCATGCAGCTCGTCATCTCCTCAGATCCGGATTAGACTGACTGTGATCAACATGAAGCTGTGTGAGGTCATATTCTACAGCCATTTCTGTTCCTGGTGGCTTATATCCTTCTATCAAAACAACGTCTTTCCATCAGTCGGGTTCAACGTTATAAGCAGGAGCATACTGCGCAACTGACAACCATAAAAGGGGAAATTGAAATCTTAATCCCATCCATCTAACCCCACGGGTATGAATGTATGCAACATAATGCGGCATTCTTTCTAAGGCTCGTGCAAACTTAAGTGCCCCAAATGGTTCTCTTTCCTTGAAGGCTGAAGAAGACAACATCCATATTTTTTAACAACTATCCAGTGCTTCCTTGCGAAATTTCGTAATCTGGCCGACACACAGGTCAGTGCACCATTTCTGGGTTTCTGACATGTGTTCTTTACAACCCTCAATCTATAGAAAGGTATAATTCTTGTTGTAAATGTTTGAGGACTGACCATGCTCTCTTCTCACCATTAATGGCCTTTCGGCTTGATTTTATTCAAATGTATCCTAGGCCTTTTTCCATTTAATCTTATTGATCGTATAGGAGGTGAAAGCCCTTAAGTGGATGTTCCCCACGAATGGAATGGGGTTAAAGGACTGATCATGCTTTAAATAATACCCATGCATGTAGAGCTCGCACATTAAGTTTTGTCCTATAATATCATGAATTTTTAAAATACAAAGAAATTGAATGGGGTCCTCAATTTCATACCAAATCTCCTTATATATACTTCCAAGACAAAAGAAAATAATTTTTTCATGAAGGAATAAGGCATAGCTATGTGCAGGAGGTCTGCAGGCCATTACCTGCTGTGTTAAGGAGAACATCTTCTCCTTATCTGTCTTTAGCAACTGAACTTATTCTTCCAACTCTTCTATCCTGGCCTTCTATTTGGTCTGCTTCAGTCGTGCCTTGTATAATTGATCCATGTACCCTATGATGAATCCAATAGCCTGTTCTTGAACCCTAGCTGTTTCTTTCTTGTGGTCGCTCACCGTGTTAGCCACCTATAAAATTTGTTATATCAAAAGGTGGCTAAGAATTTTTGAGCCTTCAAGGAAAAAAATTTATTACTAAAAATTGTTGGCTCTTGAAGACTCTTGAAGGCCTCATAACTATCCTCTATCCGAACTTCACTGTTGTTCCCATTTTACACTTAGAAATCCTGCTGATTTCCAAGCCAGAATACTGCTGCAAGCACCTTTTTCCCCCTTCCCTTCTTCCAAAACTAACCTCAGTTTTTATCCCTCCATTTCCCATGAAAATCCCTCATTTTCATAATTTATCCCTTTCCCCTTCATCAAACCCCTTGACAAGGTTGAAAACTCCTTTTTTCGCCTTGTCGAAACCCTCAGATTCCCTTGAAAACCATTGAAAAATCATAAAAATCATATTTTAATGTATTGTGGACTTAAGCCCCTCGGGCTAAGTCTTTAGCCCCTCCTCTTAAAAACCCCGGTCACATTATTTCCCATATACCCCACGGCCCCGCAACCGGGCACCAAGCCATTTTATAATTTCCGCCAAAGTTTAAAACCTTTGGTTATATATATAAAACCTCTGTTTATATTAATATTCCGACGTTTTATTATTTTATTAAATTTTCTACTGGTACAAGTTTTAAATCGTTCCACACCATCGATCTGATCTGAAGATTGGACGGTGCAGAGTCCGTCTCCCGGTGGTCCCCACATTCCACTAACCCATCCCAAAAACCACGCGGTTTTCATCGAACCGCCTTTGGGCGACGACGGTTTTTTCCCGATCGCCAGCGATTCCACTCATCGATTGACACGTGGCCTGGCCACTGTTCACAAAACCACCGTCCATCGTGCGTTAATGTTCGGACGTGGATGCCGCGCGATATCGTCCTACACCGTCCGATCTGAGGCCGCCCATCCGACGGCTATCGCTCACCGAAGTTGCCCGATAGTTAACCAGGCTACGACGCGGCATTCAATAAATCTCCACCGTCGATCTGGTCTGTAGATCGACGGTCCATATTCCATCGCCCTTTTCCGTCGCCCAGTCAACATTTCCCGTTTTGAATTTCCCTTTCCCATTCCCGACCGTCGATCTTTGCGCGATTGACTGCTTAGATTTAAAACGTTTCTTCTGCCTTCCCTTTGTTTCCTCCGATCAATCTCGACCGTTGGATGATGCCATCCAACGGCCATGCTTCCTCCGCATGTCCTCTGCAGCAGTAAACCTATATACGCAGGATTTTATAATTTTTTTTTTATTTTGCAGGGTTTAAATGGTTTTCTCGCCATTTTTGAAGAAAATTCGAGGGCAGAGGATGACGATCTTCCTGCCTTCGATTCACCATAGAAAATAATCACAGGGTGTTAAAAACACGTTTCATCAGTGTTTCTTCAGGCATTGATGCCATATCGCCCCTGCGCAACCTTGCATACTAGAAAACAACCATGACTCGGGCTCAGTCAGAGAGTATCAGTGATGAAGACCAAAATTTATTAGAACAGAGGATTAAAGACATATTTTGTGGGGATTACGGCTAAGAATGTTTATCAAAAGCCTAATCCTCGATTTAAAACACAATTTAAAGAAAATATGAAGTGTTTTATCGACGGGAAACCCTCCATCGCCACAAATTGAGGCAAATTGATCCCTCTAGCTACCACGACGACACCTGTGCCTCAAAGTATTCAATCAGAGGCTGAATTTATTGATCAGGATCAGATATTTGTCTCAGCGCAGCCAGAAAGTTACTTCTGCAAGGAAAATTAATGCAAAGAACATCTGTAGAGTTACTTCGACGCCACACAGAGCCTCAAAGGTCAACAAAAGTTCCCATCGAGCTTAAATCTTTATGTAAATCATTTAATACAGAGGATATGTATGTAAGTTTCTTCATTGAGCCCCTCAAAGGCCAAGAAGCTATTAAGTCTGTGTTAATTTTAATTGAGATCTTTTTTAGATCTCACCTCCTCATTCTTCTATATATACTACAGCAGAAGATGAGTGAGGGGTTGGTTGTAGAACTTTGAAATATATTTGAGCTTAAACTTCTGATTGTAAATAGTGTTCACTGGCCCTTGGAGCTCTGCTTGTGATAGATTAGTTAGGCTGGATAGTGAAGATGATTGCTAAACTAAAACATTGGACCTGAGTACTGTAACTGGTTTGACATCAATAAACGAGTTGTTTCATGGAATCCTGGTCTATATCACTGGTGAAGCGCCCCTTTCTTTGTCATTGTTTTTCCTTCTATGTATGTCATATTTTTCACTTTCTCTGATAAAGAATAGCATTTATAGAGTTAGGACCTACTGTATATCAGTAACCTTCTCTCGCTGAAAAGCTTTATCTCAATGTTTTCCTCCAATTTGTTTATTTAAGAATGATTGAATACAGTTTAAGCAGTTAGGAATGTTGGAGTTCCCTCATCCTACTATTTGCTTTAAACATTGTTCTTGAAAGTTATTTTCCTTATTTTTCTTATTAAAGATAACTATGGAAGATATGGTGTGCCCTGGTCCTAGTTTTTCTCCAAAAGCAGATTCTGAAAGTTTCTCTTGGTGTTGATTGAAAGCAGAATAGGTTTAAAATTACTTTATCTGATCTTAAGTTTAAACTTCGTTTCCCTTACATGTTTTCATACTTTCTGAAGGTAATTATGTGTATTACTAGATTGTTTGTCAATTAAGCCGCTTTAATACAAACTTGCCCAAGAAGTCAATGGTTAGCCCTGCACTTGGTTGGTTTTAAACAGTTACTTAAGAGGCTTTCCTTGTTTGGACTAACTATAAATCCTTTGTGAAATTATTATTAATTTCCACCCCTCCAACACTTTATTGTTTCCATTCCATCACTCTAATCTCAATAATATTGTGATATAGATGACTTTACCCTTGGATCACTCTTGATGTTGTTGTTCAATTAAAGCCCTGTTATGACTGCATAGCCCAATGGACTAAAAACTAGTGTTATATCTATCTTTTTAACCTATCTATTCTATCACTTGCAACTTCTCACCTTTGAAACTCTTTGCACTTAGGACTTTCCACCTCAAACAATATTCATGCTCAACCATTCAAAAAACAAACAAAACCCTTGGCCTTCATAACTAGCATAATATCATTACCCTAAACTTCAAAGACAAATCCATCTTTGCACTTTTTGGAGAGATCCCTCTCCGGATTCAGGAGGTCTAGATCCTAGAATCCCAAATTTGGTTGAAATAATGTTGCTTCTGCAGTCTTAGTCTCACCAATCTGCTAAATTACATATTCCTAACATTTCTGGCGACTCCACTAGGGATCGAACCCAGAATATTTTCATCTTTATAAAACCTTGAGAGTAAAAAGAAGCCTTTTCAAGCACTACCAAGAAAGGTAATTATGATAAAACTTGTTTGAATCAGTGAAAAACTAGGTAAACCCTAGGATTCCCATAAGTCTTTGTCTAACCTTGAAAAATCAGCTGGCTTAGCCATAAGAGTAGACTGTCTTTGTCTCTTAACCATAGAAAAGTTTTGAACAAAGTTAGGATATTCTTAGAAACCACAAAATTGAAAAAGAACTCAGAAAATACCCAAAAATATTTCAGATTGGTATTCAATAAACATGGTGGTGGACCATAAAACCTTTTACCTTTGAAAATAGCTAAAAAAAACTTCCACTTGGCGACTCCACAATCCTTAACAGACCTTAATACTCCACTAAGAAGAACCCTTATCATTGTAATATCTTTCAAACTCAGTTAGAGGACTGTAGGATTAAAATTTCGGTAAACAGATTAGTTAACCTCTCAAAGATTGTCATACATGGTTGAAATTTTCTTGTTTGTTTGGGTCTGAAAAACACAACATAGTGGCTCCTAGAAAGATTCATACTAGAGCCTATCCTGACCCTGATCCACCTGAGTTGGTTGATAACCCAGAAAGTATCCTTAGGAAGTCTCCTAGAATTAAATTATCAACTATTTTCAGATCACCCTTGAGAGCTAATTCAGTCCCTGAAAATCATTAAGCTCTACAACAATCACAAGTTGACTTAGTAAATCCTTTTAGAACTAGGTCTCTTGGTGACTTAGATTAGTTAGATTCCGAGTCTTCACTTTCATCTCCTGAAACAAGTGAACATCCTGGTAGTAGAGAAACAACACCTCCTAATTTGCAGTTCCTTCACAATTTAGGTGTCTCTCATCCAAGATCAGCTCAGCAATCTATTCCTGGTCCATCCACTTCTGCTCACCCTACATCCACTGTTCAAACCACTCCACTTCATCCCACTTTCCCTTTTGTTAATCCACCTCTTATAAATCCACCCCCACCACATATCATGGCAACATGGTATGCTCCCTTAGTCCTCCATGCACCATTAGTCAATCTTCCACAGGACTATCAGTCTAAAATTCCATTATATGATGCTAGCAATGCTACAACTGCATCACAACATGTGGATAAGATGAATGACTACTTTGACAGAAATGAAATTGATGATGATTCTGTCAAACTTAATTATTTTCTCAGAGCTTAGGGGGAGAAGTAAGAAAATGGTTTAAAGGTTTAACCCCCCATAGTATTAATGATCTCCAAGCCTTCCATCAAACATTCTTAAATAAGTGGGAAGTAAAGAAGAATCCTTTCCAAGTCCTTTCTGATTACAAGAACCTCCATAGTAACACTGGGGAAAGTGTGCAAGCTTATTGCACTAGATTCAATAGTGTGTATAATGCACTTTCCCCATAACTAAAACCTCCACAAGGCTCAGCTTTAAGCAAGTTTCCTGAAGGGTTTGACTTTGACATGACCTATCAGCTGAGAGAGAGAGATTTTGAAACTCTTTAAGCTATGCAAAAAGGTGCTCTTTCTATGGAAGTCAACTTAATGGAGAAGAGAGCAAGAATGAAAAATGAAAAGAGAGTATCTTTTAGAGAGGAATCCACACCTTCTACTTCCAACTCAAAGATGGAGAAAATGATGGAAGAAATGATGAAATAAATGAGCATAATTAAGAGAGCACAAGCAAGCCAAAACCAAAATGATCCTCAAAATAGATACCAGAACCAAAACCGGAATTTTAGAAGAAACCAACCTCCAAACAAACCTAGAGAAGATGATCAGTAGATCACTCCTCCCTTTCAGCAAAACTATGTAAGTGAGGTTGAGGAAACAGATGAAATAGCAGAGGAGGATGATATCAACATGCTGGGGATAGACAATGATGACTTTGAGATTCATTATGATATAAAACAAGGTCTATACACACCTTATGATGACAAAAGAGATGATGATGAGAATTATTATCAAGACATGGAAAATGTCATCATAGAACCCCAAAAAGAATATGAACTTAGAAGCAAAACCAGTCAACAAACTCCCAACAACAAAACCTCTGAAAAATCTTCACAAAACAACACTGCAACCAAACCTCAAGTTGTCAAAAAAAAGGATAAAACAGTGGCTGTAAATTCTGGTAATGATAAAGAGAAAGGCACTCAAAACAAAGAAAAATAGAGTGCAGACCTTAGTATTACTAACACTTCAGCTAGTACTCCTGTGAAAACAATTTTGTCAAGCGTAAATAAAACAAATCAGCAAGCTGATATTGCTGATAGAATGACAGCTAATAAGGCTAAAACTAGCACTTTAAAGGGTCAAATTCCTTTCAGCCTAGAGCAGGAAATTTCAAAGATCAAAATCTTTGTTCCCCTCACTGAGTTAGCAAACTCAAAACAAAGAAAAACAGAGTGCAGAACTTAGTAGTACTAACACTTCAGCTAGTACTCCTGTGAAAACAATTATGTCAAGTGTAAATAAAACAAATCAGCAAGTTGATGTTGCTGATAGAGTGACAGCTGATAAGGCTGAGACCAACACTTTAAAGAGTCAAATTCCTTTCAGCCTGGAGCAGGAAATTTATAAAATCAAAATCTATGTTCCCTTGACTGAGTTAGCTACCCAACATGTATATAGAACCCAAATTTTGAAGGCTTTGAAAATAGAAGAAAATGAGGACACATTCAATCTTAATGATGACCAACCAGAGCTGATTTTTGGTCCTAATATTGAAGGTAGATATCAAGAGGGACCTGTTCCTCCCTTTTATGTAAGTTTAAACGTTCATGAAATTTTTTTGCACAACGCTATGCATGACTCTGGGGCTTCTCATAATTTAATTCCAAAAGCTGTAATGGAAAGCCTAGTTCTAGAAATCACCAGACCTTACAAAGACCTTTACTCCTTTGATTCCAGCAGAGTAAAATGTTTAGGATTAATCAAAGACCTCTGTGTTAACTTAGCCCAAATTCCAGCCGAATGTTTAGTCATTGATATTGTTGTGGCTGATGTGCCCCCAAAGTATGGAATGTTAATATCAAGATCTTGGGGGGCTAAGTTACAAGGGACTATGCAAATGGACATGACCTATGTGACTATCCCTGTTTTCAATCAAACTAGAAGACTTTACAGGGAGTCCCATATGAAATTCACAGTTACAAGTCAAGACAAACCACAAAAATCTCCCCTGTATTCTGTAAATACAGGCCTAGATTCTTTTATTATGTTTAAATATGAAACACTCGGTGAACAAATCACTTTATCAGGATTAATGGCTGACAGGGAGGAAGAGGAACACAACGCAGAAGTGTCCAAACAGTTTGCTGCAGTTGAAGACATTAGCAAACTAGACAAAGGTCTTGAGCTATAGGGCAGATGTCCTTTGCTCTTAAACATTCACAATCAAGAAAACAACCCTCAAACAAATGCAAATCTTAAGGAATCAAAACAAATACAACTAAGTGCTGAGTTTCCACAACAACCTTTGAGCACGTTAGTTGAAGAGGACAGTAACTAGGATGAAACTAAGAAATGTCCTCTATGGAGTATGTATTTTGATGGATCCTGCACTAAGAACAATGATGATGTAGGTGTTTGGATTACTAACAATGAAAATAACCACATAGAAAGCATTTCTTGCAAACTAAACTTTCAGTGTTCCAATAACATAGCATAATATGAATCCCTTCTCTTAGGCTTACACCTGTTGAAAAAGTTAGGAGCCAGAAGAATCAATGTGTATGGGAATTCAGAGTTAGTCATTAGACAAGTCAATGGGGAATATAACGCAAATCATCCCGGACTTAGAGCCTACCGAAACGACGTCATGGACCTTTTGAAAACATTCAAGGAGTCCAAACTGTTTTTTGTCCCAAGAAAAAGAAATATTGCAACCCACAATTTAGCTTTTGCAACTAGAACATGATTAACGCCATATAACACCAAATAATGCACAACTCAGGTATAATTTAGACCAGCTGTACCTGATAATGATAAATATTGGCAGGTGTTTGACAATGACAAAAAAATAGAAGACTTCATGCAATTCAGAAATGAATTAAAACTAAACAGTTCGGACTCAGACTATGAAACAGATTGCAAGGAAGAAAATTGTCTTGATGAAGAAGAACTGTCTCCTAAACCTACTAATATAAACCTGTTATCTAGCAAACTTGGAAGCGAAACAAAATTGAATGCAGAGTTAGAAACATAGGAGTTAGAAACTCCGCACTCTAAAGATGAAAGTTTGCCCAAGGGTCTAGCCCCTTTAGAATAGTTGTTCGATTTTAACGATGTGGCAAATAAACCAAAACTGGAACCTGTAGAGACTGAAGTGGAATAATGTAATATAGGCAGTGAGGAAAAACTGAAAATAATTAAATTGTCTAAGACTTTACCAGCTCACATTAAACTCAAATACATAGAGTTGTTTAAAGAATTTTCTGATGTTTTTGCATGGAGTTACAAAGATCTTAAATCCTGTGACACTGAAATAATACAACACAAAATTCCCCTCAAAGAAAACCAAAACCATTCAAACAGAAACTGCACAGAATAAACCCTGTTCAGTTGCCTTTGGTTCAGAAGGAGATCATGAAAATGTATGATGTTGGTATTATTGTCCCTATTAGATACTCTGAGTGGGTGTCTAATCTGGTGTCTGTTAGGAAGAAAACTGAAGAAATCAGGCTTTGTATGGAATTTAGAGACTTAAAAAAACCTTCATTAAAATACAACTACCCTTTACCAAAGATGGATCATATTTTACAAATGGTGGTAGGGTCTAGAAGAATTTCTTTGCTGGATGGCTATTCAGGGTACAATCAGATCTTAGTTCACCCTACTGATCAATTAAAGACAACATTTACTACACCATGGGGCACTTTCATGTATGTGAAAATGCCCTTTGGTCTAACGAATGCTGGAGAAACTTTTCAAAGAGCCATGGACATAACATTCTCGGAGGAACTGGGCTTCTTCATCATTATATACCTTGATGATGTCACTGTGTTTTCAAAAACAGATGAAGAGCACTTAGAACATTTAAGAAAGGTTTTCAAGAAGTGCAGAAAGTTTTGGATATCTTTAAAACCTAAGAAGACACTATTCGGTCTCCAAGAAGGTAAACTTCTTGGGCACATTATTTCTAAGGAGGGTATAAAGATAGATCCAAAGAGGATTGAGGCTATATTGCAAATCTCTCATCTTCGAAACATCAAAGAGTTGCAATCTTTCATTGGAAAGATTAACTTTTTGAGAAGGTTCATCCCCAACTTGACTGAACTCCTTAGGAATATTACAAACATGTTAAAGAAGGAGCAAGGGGTAAAATGGACCTTGGAAGCAAAGAAATCCTTTGAACTGGTGAAACAAGCGTTAACCAAAACACCGGTTCTTATAAGTCCTGATTTTTCAAAGGATTTTTATATTTTTTCATTTGCATCAGTACATACCATAGCTGTTGTCCTTTTACAAAAAAATCCACAAGGACAAGAGCAGCCTATTGCATTCTTTAGCAAGGCATTGAGGGATTCCCCTTTGAAGTATAACATTATGGAAAAGCAAGCTTTTGCTTTGGTTAAAGCTTTGAAAGAATTCAGAGTGTACATCCTTCACTCACACATCATTGCCTTTGTCCAATACTCAGTTGTTAAAGACATTCTAACACAGGACCCAGATGGTAAGAGAGGTAAGTGGATTGCTGTTATCCTTGAATATGATTTAGAGATAAAACCCACTAAACTCATCAAAGGCCAAGGTCTAGCTAGATTAATGGCTGAATCCAACTTTGAAGTTCTTGATATTAATATGATTAATGCTTTGGATGACCAAGAAGAATTCTCAACTCCTATAGTTGAAGATCATTTTATGAATTCTCCTTGGTATGCTGATATTGTTTATGTTTTGTTTAATTTGAATACACCTCCTAGTTTGACAAAAACAAAGGCAAGATTCCTCAAATTGAAAGTTGTAAACTATTGCATTATAGATAGATGTCTTTATTGGAAAAATGCAAGTGGTGTATTGCTTAAATTTTTGCCTGAGTTTGATGTAGAGAAGGTTAAATACCAGTTCCATGAAGGAGAGTGTGGAGGCCATTTGTACTGGAAGACAACAAAATTTTGAGGGCTGGTTTCTATTGGCCTACTCTTTTTCATGATGTGCACAAAATGATCATAGCCTGTCACAAATGTCAACTTTTTGAAGGCAAAAGAAAACTGCTACCCCTATCTCTACATCATATTACTGTTGAAGCCCCATTTAAACAGTGGAGACTTGAATTCATAGGAGAAATCCATCCACCATCTTCTGCCCAGCATAGATGGATTCTCACTGCCATAGACTAAATCACTAAGTGGATAGAAGCCATACCTTTTAGACAGGCCAATGATTCAGTTATCATAAAATTTATGGAGACTAACATTCTCTCCATATTTGGCTGTCCTACCAAGATTATCATTGATAATTCAACAACATTTAGATCAAAGAAGATGGTTGAGTTCTGTAACAGATATTAGATAACATTGGGGCATTCCACGGCCTATTACCCTCAAGGTAATGGACTTGCAGAATCCTGAAACAAATTTTTAGTGAACATAATCAAGAAACTGTTGGAGGACAACAAAAAGTCTTGGCACACAAAGCTAGTTCATGCACTGTGGGCTGACAGATTGACTTTGAATAAATCCATTGGCATGTCACCTTTTCAGCTGGTGTATGGTACTGATGCAATTTTTCCAAACAGCCTTGGTGTACCAGTAATGAAGTTGATTCAAGAGTTGCAAACTGAAGATAATGACATGATCAGAAGAATAAATCAGACCATCCATCTTCAAAAAACCAGAGAGGAACTTTACAATAAAGCATTACAGAAACAGATCAGCATTAAAAATATTTTTGACAGAAGAACAAAGGCCAGCAATTTCAAGATTGGGGACAAAGTTTTAAAGTGGGACTCAAGAAGGGAAGACAAGGGAAAGCATGGAAAATTTGACAACTTATGGCTTGGCCCTTACTCTATTCATTCAGTTGCTGGTAACAATGCCTATTTTTTACAAGAGTTGAATGGAGAAGAATTGTTTGGAGGTCCTGTCAATGGCAGGATGCTTAAACATTACTTCTCTTGATCCATGATATGTTTTGGAGCCTTTTATCTTTTTTCCATTATAAATATTTCATCCAACATTGCATTCAAAGTTGTAAAAATAAAAAATACAAAAACAATGAAAGAAAGAAAAGAGGCAGATTGTGAAAACAAGAAAGGTATAGCCCCATGCCAAAAAAGAGAAACAAATTCTGCAAGTGTGCAAGCTTAAATGCCACTCCTACAAAACACACTTCTAGTTAGTCAAACAACCTAATTTTGACTAATTAGTTTTAAATTTTCTGCTGATAGGATAGTGAATTCGATTTTCCAAACTGTTTAATCTTGGCTTATCAGTAGATAGTTTAGTGTATAAATTAAAGGTTCAAACAAGCTCAAAATCTAAACCAGAGAACAAAGGAGGAACAAATCGAACAAAAATCAAAACAGAGCTGTTAAAAAGAGAAGGCAGTACTTTGAACTTTCACATCTCAAGCCTTCCATTTTTTGATTTAATTTTCTGCAAAATAAATGTCTATGTGCAGCTTGTCTTTATGCCATGGACCAGCATCAAGTTAGACTGTTCAATCCTGACTTGAGTGCTTTTCAATTTCTGTTGTAGAATTTAGAGAATAAAAATCTGTTGGACAGTTTAATCCCAACAGATATTAGAATAGGTAGAGAAGCATCTGAACTCAACTGTTTAATCTGAGTTCAGGGAGAAATAAGGAGTAGAATTAGATTAGTTTTATGCTTTCAAAAGAATAAAATGTTGTAAAAGATTATGCCAATCCAAGTGAACTCTAATGAAGAAAAAATGTTAAATCAGTAGGATTGGGTAGGTAGAAATTTTGTATTGATGAAGATCCATTATTTTTATGGTTGCTAATATGTTTTCAGAGAAATTCATCTCAGCAAAGGAAAAGTAGCCCAATGGATCAGGCATAGGTCAGCCTCCCAGAGAATGCAGGTCTGAAGTTCTTGATGCCTTCAAGAAGGCACCATCCCCAAGTGGAGTCACTGTTAGCCAACTATAACATTTGTTATACCAAATGCTAGCTAAAAGCTTTTTGAGCCTTCAAGGAACAATTTTCATTGCTAAAAATTGTTGGCTCTTGAATACTCTTGAAGGCCTCATGCCTATCCTATGTCCAAACTTCACTGCTGTTCCCATTTTACACTTAGAAATCTTGCTGATTTCCAAGCCAGAATACTGCTGCAAGCACATTTTTCCCCCTTCCCTTCTTCTAAAACTAACCTCATTTTAACCCTTTCATCTCCCATGAAAAATCCCTCATTTTCATAATTTTTCCCTTTCCCCTTCATCAAACCCCTTGACAAGGTTGAAAACTCATTTTTTGCCTTATCCGAACCTCTCTAACCCTTTGAAAATCATTGAAAAACTATAAAAACCCACATTTTGGGCATATATTGGTCCTAGCCTTTTTTCCCATTGACCCTCGATCACATCATTTCCCATGCGCCCACGACCCCGCAATTGGGCGCCTATTCGCTTCAAATAAAATAATTCTCAGCCAAAGTTAAAACCTTGGTTATATATTAAAAATCGTCGTTTTTATTATTTTATTATTTTTCCGCCGGTTCAAATTTTAAACCATTCCGTGCTGTCGATCTGATCTGAAGATCGGACGGTACGGAGTCCGTCTCCTGGTGGTCCCCACATTCCACTCACCTTTCCAAAAAATCGTGCGATATTCATCGCACTGCCTTTGGGCGACGGCAATTTTTTCGTGATCGCCAGCGATTCCACTCATTGTTCGACACACGTCCTGGGCACTATTCATAAAACCGTCATCCATCGCGCGTTAACATTTGGACATGGACCCCGCACGATATTGACATCCACCGTCCGATCTGGGTGTGCTCATCCAACGGCTATTGCTCACCGAAGATGCCCGACAGTTAACCAGGCTACGACGCGGCATTCAATAAATCTCCATCGTCGATCTGATCTGTAGATCGACGGTCCATATTCCATCGCCTTGATTCACCCAGTCAACGTTTTCTACTTTAACTTCCCGTTTTCGCTCTCGACCGTCGATCTTTGCGCGATCGACAGCTCTGATTTAAACATTTTTTCTGCCTTCACTACGCCTTCTCTCGATCAATCCCGACTACTGGATGATGCCAACCAACGGCCACGCTTCCTCCACGTGTCCTCCACAGCAATAAACCTGTATATGCAGGATTTTTTAATATATTTGTTTGTATTTTGCAGGGTTTAAATGGTTTTCTCGCCATTTTTGAAGAAAATTCGAAGGTAGAGGATGACGATCTTCCTTCCTTCGATTCACCAAAGAAAATCATCACAGGGGTTAAATCCATGTTTTCATCAATCATTCATGAAGCATTGATGCCACATAACCCTGCGCAGCCCTGCATACCAGCAAAAAACCATGAATCGGGCGCAGTCAGAGAGTATCAGTGATGAAGACCAAAATTTATCAGAACAGAGGATTAAAGACAGATTTTGTGGGGATTACGGCTAAGAATGTTTATCAAAAGCCTAATCCCCGATTTAAAACATAGTTTAAAGAAGATCTTAAGGGTTTTATCAATAGGAAAGCTTCCACCGCCACATCTGAGGCAAATTGATTCCTCCAAGCTGTTGAAATGCCACTTGTGCCTCAAGGTATTCAATCAGGAGTCGAATTTATTGATCAGGATCAGATATTTGTCTCAAAACGCAACCAAAGAGTAAATTCTGCCAAGGAACTTAATGACAGACATCTATAGAGTTACTTTGATGCCACACAGAGCCACAAAGGTCAACAAAGGCTCCCACCGAGCTTAAATATTTATGTAAATCATTTAATATAGAGGATATGTATGTAGGTTTCTTCATTGAGCCCCTCAAAGGCCAATAAGCCATTAAGTCTGTATTAATTTTAATTGGGATCTTTTATCAGATCTCACCTCCTCATTCTTCTATATATACTATTGCAGAAGATGAGAGAGGGGTTGGTTGCAGAACTTTGATATACACTTGAGCTTAAATTTCTAATTGTAAATAGTGTTCACTGGCCCTTGGAGCTCTGCTTGTAATAGATTAGTTAGGCTGGATAGTGAAGATGATTGCTGAACTAAAACATTGGACCTGAGTACTGTAACTAGTTTGACATCAATAAACAAGTTGTTTCTTGGGATCCTGGTCTATATCATTGGTGAAGTGCTCCTTTCTTTGTTATTGTTTTCCTTCTATGTATGTCATATTGTTCATTATTCTCTGATAAAGAACAATATTTATAGAGTTAGGACCTACTGTATATCAGTAGCCTTCTCTGACTGAAAAGCTTTATCTCAATGTTTTCCTCCAATTTGTTTATTTAAGAATGATTTAATACATTTTAAGCAGTTAGGAATATTGGAGTTCCCTTGTCCTACTGTTTTCTTTAAACATTGTGCTTGAAATTTATTTTCCTTATTTTCTTATTAAAGTTAGACTAGAAAAGTGATGGTTGTCCATGTTTCTAGCTTCTATTCTCCAAAAGCAGATTCTGAAAGTTTCCCTTGGTGTTGACTAAAAGAAGACTAGGTTTAAAAGTACTTTATCTGATCTTAAGTTTACACTCTGTCTTCTCTTATATGTTTTCATACTTTCTGAAGGCAATTATGTGGATTACTGGATTGTTTGTCAATTAAGCTGCTTTAATACAAACTTGCCCAAGAAGTCAATGGTTAGCCCTGCACTTGGTTGGTTTTAAACAGTTACTTAAGAGACTTTTCTTGTTTGGACTGACTATAAATCCTTTGTGAAATTATTATCAGCTTCCACCTCTCCAACACTTTATTTTTCGCATCCCATCATTATAATCTCAATAATCTTGTGATGTAGATGACTTGCCCCTTGGATCACTCTTAATGTTGTTGTTCAATTAAAGCCCTGTTATGACTCCATAGCCCAATGGACTAAAAACCAACGTTATATCTATATTTTTAGCCTAGCTGTTCTATTCACTTGCAACTTCTCACCTTTCAAACTCTTTGCACTTAGGACTTTCCACCTCAAACAGTATTCATGCTCAACCATCCAAAAAACAAACAAAACCCTTGGCCTTCATAACTAGCCTAATATCATTACCCCAAATTTCAAAGAAAAATCCATCTTTGCACTTATTGGAGAGATCCCTCTCCGGATTCAGGAGGGCTAGATCCTAGAATCCCAAAGTTGGTTGAAATAATGTTGCTTCTGTAGGTTTAGTCTCACCAATATGCTAAAATTACAGATTACTAACATGTAGGACACTTGGGCTTGAGCTGGATACATTTCTAGAAGGCTTGAGAACTAAGAATAAGAGTACACCTATTGGCACAATTAGACTGAGATTTAATAATCTTGGTCAAAAGTGGTCAAACAGGGCCAGTCTTTATGGAGGATCCCTAGAAACTAGGTCAAAACTCTTATTTTGTGGGATTTTTTAGATTGTGATGGATTTGATAGATGAATTCAACTTAATATGATAGGATAAGGATAGTTATGATTACTTGAGCTATTTTAGATGAGCTTGTTAGATATTTTATCTATTTAAGCCTCAAAATTTGAAGGCTTTGTTATGGAACTTGTATGACTTATTATTATTATTTCTGAGACTTGGAGACATAATTTAAGATCTGTTCTATCATATTTGATGCTGTTACATGTTGGTTGATTGATTGAAGTCTTAAGTAGCTAAATTTACCTTCAGTGTGTGAGGCAAGGATGGAGGGCCCCCACACCAAGCTAAGTGCACTTCTTAGTTTATTTCGTAGCTGCAATTTCTGAATTAGCTTGCTTATGTTTAATTTGTTTATGATGATTATTTTTGAGTATTGATGAATCTAATGATCATTCTTAACCTGCATATGAAAGGAAACACAAGTGTTTAAAGTTAAACATTATTTCTATGTAATCAAAATTTTCAGTTAGAATTCATCTTTACATGCCTTTACATGCTTTGATTGCTGATGGATCTTAATCTTGTTTCTATTCTTCATATGAAGAGACAAACCAGTATTTAAAGTTAAATACTTCTTCTATCTGATTAAGAGAACACAAAATAAGATTCATCTTTCCTTCTTTTTTCTGAAATATTCTTGTTTTAAGAATAGCATTGCTAATAAATGAATATATGATGAAGGACAATCAGGACCTCTTCAGTGAATAGCCTCTTCAATTATTACTTCATGTATCTTAATCTATTGTTTAGTTAAGTTTTTGATTTCTAATTCACATGGTAATCTTGTTAAGAGAAGGATAAACAAATCTCTTAAGTTAGGAGATTATTTTTCTTCTAATTACACATCTGAATTTAGAAATTGTTTAAGTTAGATTTATATTTGTAATATGCATTTCCCTAATCATCAATAAACCATCTTCTGAATTGATCGCAACTGAAACCCATATACTTTGGGGATGCTCCTAAGCTCTACTAACCTGGATTGATAATAAATACTTGCATTAGTTTACAACAGTAAATTGACCCAACTACAATCGAATCTCCCTTTAAAGGGAACATCTCATGGCCTTCTCTTCATCACACTTCACATCTCTATGAACAAATGTCATCATGTGAGATGGCAGGTACACCTAATAGTTGTTAGGTGTATCAGTGTACACCAAAAATATGCCCAACTTTGTAGTTGGCTTTAGATTTTTCTTTGCGTATTTGGAAATATGACATTAAATTGATGAACCAAAGATCCTAAAGTGTGACACATCTATTTTCTTCCCTGAAATATATTCTTCTGGTGTACTCATCCTGAGAATATAATGAGGACTTCCGTTCTGCACATATATTGTTGTGTCAAATGCTTCAACCCACAAATGCAATGGTAGGCATTGATCATGCAACACCGCCCATGCAACTCCCACAATACTTATGGTATTCCTCTTAGCCACTTCATTTTGTTGTGGTTTATGGTGGGCTATTAACTCCTGTCGAATGCCTTCCTTTGTAAAGAAGTTCTTTAAATAATTTGACACATATTATCCACCTGCCTTCACTTTCCTACCAGTGTCTTTCTCAACAAGTGCTTTAAATTCACAAAATTTGGAGAATGTCCGGTCTTTCTTATGCATGAAACAAATTAGCACTTACGTGACAAATCACCAACAAATATAACATAATACTTTTTCTTTTCCATGGAGGATGTCAAGAAAGGTCCACACACATCTGAGCGAACTCTTTCGAGGACTGCTTGTGCTCTACTATCCTTATCATGAAAGGTGGATTTGGTGTACTTTCCCAATGTACACCCTTTGCATGTATCTTGTTGCTCTAGTGCACCCTTGGGAAGTCCTGTAGAAATATGCTGCATGATCTTCAAAGATCCATGGTGAAAATGGCCAAGTATCCTATGGTATACTTCATCAATGTCTCGACTCTGCACCTTGTATGCTTTCGTGCTAAATGTTGCACAATATTCTACATCCAATTTGTAGAGGTTATTCACCCGAACCCTGATCTGCTTCACTTGTCCTCTGGTGATGTTTCTAAGGAACACATTTTCTTTGGTAAAGATGACATCGTAGCTATGGTCTTCCAACATAGAAATTGAAACTAAATTCTTCTTCAAACCTGGAACATACATGACATATTTTAATGTGAGAGGAGAACCACACTCCCTTTGAAAAGTAACAATATCAATATTTATCATGCTATAACTTCCATCATATCCCATCTTGATGTGCATCTAGAGGTACTTATCCTCCAATTCACTGAAAAATTCATTGTTTCTTGTCAATGGAATGAGGCTAAAATATCCAGATACCACAAATTACCCATCGTTGATGTCACCATGCATGCAATGAGGGTGAAATCCAACTCAAATTGTGAATCTAGTGCTTTACCCGCTCCTCCTCCTGAGGGCTTCTTGTCTAACTTCTTGTGTGGACACTTGATGGAATAGTGTCTGAGTTCATGACAGTGAAAGCACTTGATTTTCAACAAGTTTTTCTTCTAGCCTGCCTACCCAAATTCTACTTTGGATTGGAATTTCTTCCCTTTCCCTTTCTCTTCCTCTCTAGACAAGGCACATTTCTCCTCATCCTCAACCTTGGATGATGTCATGTGTCTGGTGTTCTGCCTAAAAGTTTCATGTACCAAATATGACTATAATATTTCCCATTTTAGTAGTTTCTCTCTCCCATTGAACAAATCTTGATAGTTGCGCTAAATCTTGTGAAGGCCTAGAAGTGCTAGGCTTACTAAATCATATTCTACAACCGTAACACCAACACTCCCAACTTCATCACAAAATTATGTGAACCTAATCAGGTACTATGGTATTCGGTCGTCCTTCTGCGTTTTGATATTCTAAATATTTTCTTTGAGTGCCAACTTCCTGTGGTCACTAATGTTCTTGAACAAATCTGTCAATTTCTTACACATTGCATATGTAATTTATTTCCAATGGATATTAGATAAAATATGGTCTCATACTTCCTCCAATATGATCCTCCTCACATTGGCTACCCTCTTCTTCCAATTTTCTAGATTCTAAACATCAGTTGTTGCTGGTTTCATGACATCATTATCAATGAATTCCTTAAACCCATTATTTTCCATGACTGCTTCCATGCAGTCCTTCCAAGCAATATAATTCTATCTACCCTCAAGGGAATACTCGAGCCTTATACCATTAAATTCCCTCCTTCTACATCTGCAAAATAGATCCGCAAAGAGAACTTCAAATTCTCTTCTCTACTCTGAATCTAGCTTTGATACCATGTTGAAATTAATTGTAGATTCAAAACTTCTCATGTAATGTTCTAAAACATAAGAATCAAATCTACTCTACTCATTTTTAGAATGCAATTCACGATTGAGAAGAAATATAAAAAAAATGTGACATTAATTAACACACATACATGAGGATATATATAGGAGAAAGAAACTGATCAAAACCCCTTCCTATCTGTATTGCATTAGACATAATATAGAGAAGAATGCTTTCTCAAGCCTGAGAAACCTATGCACAATTATAATCTATCTCACTGCTTCACAAGCTGTCTTTGGTCAATAAGTAACCAAATTTATGCTTTCACAAGCTCGTATTTCCTTGTGTTTTTTCCTTGGGAATTAGCCCCTATTATTTAGGGAAAATCCTCATCCATAACTACACAATCCCTATAGGCCCTTCTCATACCACATGCATCACCTGTACAACTTGGATACTTATAGAATTGATAGTGCACTTCCCTTGAACTCCAATCTCAATTGAGAAACTTTTATTTCATGCATGCATGAGCTAACTATGTTTGATTAATCAGTTAACTAGTTGAAAACTGAAGATGCAGCCCACTGCTAGACCTCCTACTAGTTCCTCCAATATTTGGAACTAGTTTAACTGAATTTAACTCAATTTTACTAAATTAAATTGTTACAACAGAAATTAACTCAACCTTGGCTCCTAAATTTAGGAATCACTCTACACAACTCAAGTTAGTCCCTCAACTAGAATTAACTGAACCAACTAAGTGAAACCAACTTAGTTAACTCATTCAAGTTGTCTTGTGATGTGGAATTACAATCATTCTCCTAATTTAATTCAAGGGAAAATTAAATCAGGATTTTCTTGTTACAAGTTTTCGACAACATTAGACAATGGCACAATCATTGCTTTCAAAGTGATACACTTTTCCACATCATGAGGTGCATACATGAAGACTATAGAAGAATGAAAGATGTTGGGAAGAGTCGAACATCGAAATATGGCGAGAATGTTGGGCATATTCTTAAGTTTCCAAGTAAAATTGTTGATTATGGAATTCATCTCACAGGGAAGCCTGGATAAGCATTTACATTGTAGTAAAAATAATTGCAGGTTGGGTCTAAAAAATATGACTCAACATTCTCAAGGACATGGCTCATGGAATGACATATCTTCACCATCACTGCAAGCCATACCATTATTCATTGCAATCTAAAACCTTCCAATGTTTTAGTGGATAAGTCGATGATATCCCATGTTGTAGATTTCAATATTTCATGCTTGATGATGTCGGAACAAGCACATGAAAATTCAACAAAAATAGCCTCAAGGGATACCTCCAGTCTTGTGATAGGATTTGTTGGTTACATTTCACTAGGTAAACACTAATAAACTTGATTGATTGAGCAATATTTTATATCGCTATATATGAGTGATTAGTAAAGGTTATATATATATATATATATATATATATATATATATATATATATATATATTGATTACATAATATCATATATGATGGCACCCATCCATGAAATGGGACGTAAACAACTACAACATCTTGATGTTGGAAATGATGACAAGAAAGAATCCCACAAATCCACTATTCTTAGAAGAAGGGAAATTAGGTTTGACATTATAAAGTTTTGTGGGTGATGCATTCCTTGACAGATTGTTGGTGGTGATTGACGAGAATTTGGTGGAGGAGATTAGAAAGGAAGAAGAAGATGAAGAACAAGAATCACATGATGTAAGTGAAATTATAGGTCATGGAATTGTTGTGTGGTTGGAGAATATAATAATTATGTGCACCAAAAGGGATCCTCATGAATGACCGACCCTTCAAGAGGTTGAGGCATCCCTAGAGGAGTTGGTCGCCAAAATCCACAAGAGTTTAGAAAATGGGCTGAATTTCCTTGGATAGGGGAATGGCCAAACCATTTTAGAATATAATTAGAATGTATGTTTATGGAATAAAATGATTAGATTACATTACTCCATTTAATGGTTAGCACATATTTGTGGAGTAAAATGATTTGATTAGATTATTCCACTTAATGTGAATTTTTATATCATATAATTTTTATTTTAGATGTGATTATATGTTAGAGGAGTGTTCTTTTAGTTTCTAGCTGTTGGTTACATTTACTTAGGTTCAAAGATATTTTTTAGTTAATTAGTTCTCTATATTGATATGGGATCGAGAAACTTTCACAATTAATTGATTATGCAATCTAAATTATTTATTTATCTTACACACACACACACACACACACTTGTTTGTATCATTCTTTAATCAATGTAAATGCATTTTCCAATTTTATAATTAAAATATGATAATATAGTTATCATTATATTCAAGTAACTTTTTCTTGTATGCCATTCCCCTCCAATATAGGAAAACATAAATATACATATTTACATTTTAAAAATCTCTTTATAAACTACGATTATTTCTTAATCATTAAGAATAATGATTATTGAATAATATGCTTCTTAGTGGTTTAGAGTGATTATTATTGAATAAGATATTTTTTTAATGGTTTTGAATACAATTTATAATATTAAGTGGAAAGAGATTTTTTTGAAAACAAATTTATGAATAGTTTGAACAAGACCCCTTCAATTTTTACATCACATTTTTTTATTAGTTTTTTTGAAGAATAAATATTATTAAATAACATTTATTGTAAAATTAATATCATGTATTAGTTTTGGGATTTATGTATAGTTAATGATTTAAGATTTTTTTTATTAACTTATTTAATAGATAAAAATTGTATGTTATTATTATTTTTTTGCTATATAGAGATTCAATATGATTATGAAATTTTATAATCATATGAGGTGATAAGTTGGAAGGGTCTACTTTATGTGTGATGATAATTTGGATGACCTTCCGCAAAATTTTATTACCAATTTTATAGTCGCCCATAGCTTGTATGACAGCATTACTCATAGTCTTACATATTTATTATTAAAAATGTCAGTCATCATCATACTTAAGATCTCCACATGTGAAATATTCAATATTACATTCTTGGATTGACATTTGATTCATTAAACAATATAATATTGTGTATTCATTGTAAATATGTATCTCGATTCAATAAATAATTTTTGGTTTATACTTAGCAAGAATGTGCTTTCTCTAGACTTAAGGAGATTTCAATCTTGTCTAATAGGATTTGCATTCCTGATATTTGTTAACACTTGGAATAAGTAAATATAACATGCTTAGTTTACCTTATTTTTGGTAGGTGGTTTGCAGGTTTACAACACTAATGAATGTTGTCTACAAATTCTGACATTTTGTTGATCTAATTATGATGGTATGTTATAATTGGTGGTAGTTGGCCTATGTATAGGGAAAAAATTATATAGTGACAACTAAATATGAAATTGATATTTTATGAGGAAGGCTTATGCAAGTGGGTCTCAATTTGGAAAAAATTCCCTATATTATTAACCCATTAAGGAAATATTGCGAATATGTTTTGCTTCTTCTTGGAATACTTCCAATGATTCTCCATGTAAAGGATATGAATCTCAAGTGAGGTATATATAGAGTTGCTTCTATGTTGAAAGCTACAACTCCTATCAAGACAAGAAGCGACATGGTATACATCCATTGAGTGCTTGAGAAAGTAATAAAACTCATAACTTAGGATTTTCCAATGTTTATTATTCCTTGGATGATCATATTTAGGACTTGTTATTTCTACTTGTTGATAATGCTATATGAGTATCCCAATTTTTGTACTCCATTGTTGACCCGTTCAAGGAAAATTTGAAGGATGGGAAATTATTTTGAAGTTTAAAACATTGGCGAATCTCAATAGTCCCTAATATGCAAACTAAAATTTTATTGATATATTTGTAAAATTATTCAAATTTATAATCATTTTCTATATACTCTCTATATGATGTTGACGATTTTTAAGTTAAAATAATTTTATATTGTAAATTTTTGGCGAATCATTTTTATAAAAAATGGAAATTGGCAAATCTTTTTTTGGAAAAAACATGGAAAATTAGCCCACTTGCAAATATTAGCCCCTAAAATTTTCCATGGACCCGTTGGATCTTTTCAATTAAATTATGTATGAATTTTAAATAATTATTTATGATGATGAAAGCCAAACCATATGAGCTTAAATAATGAACCCATGTGTAAGTCAAGTAAATGTCTCGTGTCAATTTCTAGTGTATACCGCAAGGCCAAGGCCCAAATAGTGAGTGGTTAGACATATAATTGTGCTAAACATGTTTTCATATGTACCATGTGGTGATACCTTCCATTGTGTATTCAAGATATGTAAATATTATTTCAAAATTTAATATAAAGGTCTAATATGGTTGTGGAGATAACATAAGAATGATTGTGGTTTCACTAGCAAGGAATAGGAAAGTAAGCCCAAGGGTGAAGATATATAACAATGAGCATTAATCACCATGCATGCACTCAAGGATAGTTTCTTCTTTGGTTTTTAATGTATCGTGGCCTATTGATCTCATCTCATTTAGTCATTTTTGTTTCTCATTTAGTTGTATTTTTAATCCACAAAAATAACCTTAGAATGTATTAATGACCCTCAATTCATTCCTAATTCTGAAATTGATTGAAGAATTTATCGATTATTCTTGGACCATCCAAAAAAATAACCTTCTATATTTGATAAATGTAACCATTTGGATTCACTTTATCACTCCCTTTTCCGTGTTGAGGATATGCTACTTATTCCAACTTGGCATTTGTAAAGTAGTAGTAAACATTCTAATTTAAAAAAATAAATAAAAATAAATAAATAAATAAGTTTAAATTTAAATTTAAAATTAAATTAAATTTAAAATTAAAATTAAAATCAAAATTATATTTAAAATAAACTTAAAATAAAAATTAAATTAAAAATTAAAATTAAAGTATTTTTTTTCTTGTTCTTCCAACCAACCACCTTAAAAATTTTCTCCTCAATAATTACTATATATATAATTATTCCTTTTCCCTAATCCTCACAATTCTTTTCAAAGAATATTTGGCGTTCACCCCTGAAGATGGACTCACTTAAGAAGTCTGAAACGTTGGGTTATTAAAAAACTCGGAACAAGTTATTCCTCTATGTTGAAAGCCAATTCACCTATATGGATTCTCTCTTTAAAAACATTCTCATTTTTGAATTTTTGCTGGGTACATTTTCTTTTATCACTTTTACCTAAAATCTAGCTAGAAAATCTGGCTAGAAATTTAGAAGATTTTTTGTTTTCAAATATGAGTTATTGAGATTGCACAAGTTAGGTGTGATAAGAATTTTTCAAGGTATTAAATCCCTTACCGCATTCAAAAATGAAATTTAAGCAATGGAAATTACAATTTAACCAACTCCTATTTAATTACATTTTGGTGATGATTAATAGAAAATGTTTATACAATATAGTGTTTATACTTATTCACTTCTAAAGTGGCAATTCGTGTCCATATTTTCGTCATATTTCAATTCCCTATGGAACATTTCCATCTGACCTTGCTCTATAGGGTATTTGACCCCAATACATGTCATCCATATGAAGCATCCAATCCTAATGTCTTCCAACAATTGGTGGAGTAAAATATAGCCTACTCAATTTACCTTATTGTTGGTTGTTTGTTTACATCTTTACAACATTGATGAATGTTTTCTAAAAATTCTTACGTTCTGTTGATCTAATTATGATGGTTTGTCTATGATTGGCGGTAGTTCTCCTATGCTTTGAAAAAAATAATAGTGACAACTAAATATGAAATTGATATTTTATGAGAAGGCTCACAGAAATGGCTCTCAATTTACACAAAAATTTCAATCCCTATATTTCTAATCAAATTAATGAAAATCTAAGGAATGTGTTTTGTTTCATCATGGAATACTTCCAATGATTCTCTTTGTAAAGGATGAAATGTTTCCTTTATAAGAATCTTAAGGGATGCACATATAGTAGTTGCTTCTATGTTGAAATCTACAACTCCTATAAAGGCAAGGAGTAGTATTGGCATCAATCCATTGACTGCTTGAGAAATTAATTTATCTCATACGTTAGGATTAACCAATGGCTATTATTCCTTGGATGAGCATCCTTCTTTATAATATTGTAGGAGTATGTTAATGTTTATACTCTAGTTTTGACCTCTTATATGTATTTAATTAAATTATGTATAAATTGTAAATAGGTCATTATGATGATGGGAGTTGAACCATATGAGCTTAAATAAATGAAACTGTGTGTAAGTCATGTAAATATTTCATGTCAATTCCTAGTGTATAATGCAAGTACAAGGCCCAAATCATGAATGGTTGGGCATATAATTATGCTAAACATGTTTTCTATGTACCATGTGGTAGTACCTTCCATGATGTACTCAAGATAAGTAAATATTATTTATGAAAGTAATATAACTTGGTCCAATGTGGCTATGGAAAGAACATGAAAAGGCTATGGTTTCACTAGTAGGGAAGAGTAAAGGATGCCTAAGGGAAAAGGTATATAACAATGAGTATTAATCACCATGCATACACATGAGGATGGTAGTTTATTTTATTTCATTGCACTATGGCCTATTTATTTCATCCAATCCAATCATTTTCAATTCTCATTGAGTTGTATTACTAACTCGTAAAAAATAACCTTAAAATGTATCAATGACCCTTAATTCCTTACTAACTATGACATTGAGTGAAGCCTCTATTGATTATTCATGGAGCTTCTAAAAACATAACCTCCTATATTTGATAAATGTAACCATTTCGATTCACATTGCCACTCAATTTCCCATGTTAAGGGTAAGCGAGTTACATTGGAGGAATTTTTTAAATAGTATAAACATTATACCTTTTGGTTTTTTCCTCAGTAGCTTTTTCTGATCACTTCTACCCAAAATTTGGCAATAAATTTAGATGAATTGTTGGTTTCGCAAGTATGAGTTGTTGAGATTGCATAAGTAAAGTGTGATATGGGTTTTTAAGGTATTGAATCCCTAAATTCATTCAAAAGTTCAATTTAAGCAATGGAAATTGCAATTTAAATTACCACTACTTAGTCAAATTTTGATGATGATTAGTAGAAAAGGTTTAAAAAATAGAATGTTCAAATTTTTTCATTTTTAAAGGGTCTATTCCTCTCCAAGTTTGCATCATTTGACAATGCCCTATCGAACATTTCCTTATATCCTTGCTCTATAGTGCTACACCCCACCACATGTCATATATATGAAACATCCAAAGAGATGTGATTGGTGGATGCTTGATGAAAATATAAGAATTGCACCCATTATTGGTGAATAATGGAAAATGGGGAATTCTAAGTTAGAGATGCCAAAAATATCTATGAAATTTTCAAGTGGCAATGCACAACCATTAATGACATAGCTCTGTGTGTGTGTGTGTGTGTAAAATTTTGAATGCAATTTAATGTTAAAATTATTTTGATTTATAAATATGGTAATATCATGATAATTTACAAACAATATGTAATATATTGTTTGAATAAGACAAAATGTGTAAATTATTATTACAATCAATAGAATATTAATTAATATTATTATTACAATAATAATATATGATCTAAGATAAAATAGATTTTATATTAATTGATATTATAATTTTTAGATAATAATTTTTTTGTAAGCAAGAAAAATTTCATTATATTTTCAAAAAATTACATAGAGTATATGAATGGGTTGACATGTATATATAGTGTCTAATATGAGTACATTCTAGGTGCCAAAACCATACTAGATTGGAGCATACTGGGGAGAGGTCATCTGCCCATAAGAAGGAAATTAGAAGGTCCTCTGCAAAATTATGATAAAAATTTTTGATATCACAATAAATTAACAAAAACATGCATAATAGAGACTAGGTAAACAATGACATCAAAGTATCACAAGAAAAATAATGAAAGAGAAAAAATTGAGAGAGCCTTTCCTGGAACTTGTTAATCGGCCTAGACATGATGGGAAAGGTAATGAAAAGGGTTGTGTAGCCTTCTAGAAGCGATCGCGGTCGTCTCTACTCAACGAACATGCCATATGGGCCAGTGGGGGATTTTGTTGGAAATTTCACCTTTTATAGTGTGTCTAGAAGTAGTCTTGTTGGCTAGAGTTTGAAATTTCTCCAAGGGACATTAATTTGAGCTTTCTAATGGGCCTCCAAATTAGATACAAACTAGGGCCCATCAAACCTTTCCTAGGAACATAAAGGCTATATTAAATCTCTCCTTATACACTTAATAATATTTTGTTAGCTTTAATAAGTCCTTAGGAAGGTTTAGAGATAATTCCTTATTATGTTCCTCATATTTTTTGATTTTGTAGAATATTGTGAGAATATTGGGTAGATTTTGAAGATTTGGAAGATGAGATAATTTAGTGACTTTCTCCCTGCCACAGGATGCCACAAAATGGGACAATAAATGAATAAAATATCATGAAATCATTGATATATTAGGGAGATCCATTAATTGATAAAATATACAGATGTGTTTCGTGCTACAAGAGAAGCCATAACTTAGTATTTAATGAAGATTCCCATTGTTGTGAACCAGATCAACTTTTGGAGGGATTTTGGAGGGGGAAGTCGCCTCCTTTCACTGAGTATGCTTCCCCATTAATTTTTATAAATAAAAATTATAATTACCCTCTAGGGGCATGTTGATTTAAATTATAGACTTATAATTTTCGAGCATAAATTATCAACCCAGGGAAGGTAAGCTTGAGGGATGTCGTGCAAAGTATATGCAGGCTTAATACCTCAAGTGCTTCTCTAATTAAATCAGACACACATACACAATACTAATGCCTCTTTTCTACATCAACAGTTGGCAGCAAAGGCTATGGAGTGGATTCAAACATCCCTCTATTGCTCTTGATATTGTTGATGTTGATAAGGAAAGATAAAGATCAAGCTTATAACCATAAGAAAATCAATTTAACATTCAAAAATTAAGACCTGATTAAATTAATTTAAAAACATTATCATATAAACTTCAACATTCAATAAATTGACATATGATTCTAAAACTCAGAAACGAGAATAGTGTTGGGGTGAAGGAATTACACTTAAGTAAAAATCCTCAACACTTAATTGTCAACCCGGGGGATTCATAAACTTAGAGACGAAGCATAGGCAATGCTAGAGATGGTATGAATGTTTCCAATCTCAACTCCTACTTTTGAAACGAAGAATTGCAGATTCAATCTTTAGATAAGAAGGATTAAAACTCAAATCATCAAAACAATCTGAGGCTAGAACAAGAAGAAATGTACTTGCAAAAGAGATTCAAAGATAAAGAGGAGCAATCACTCTAGCCAAATATTGAATAGCTACTGAGAATGTATTTCCTTCAGCAAAGACACTTTAGTAGATTCCAAAAAATGGTCCCCTTCAATCTTGCATATATAAAGATATTCTTCATGCTAAAAATCAATCTTCCACTAGTGCAGTCTTCCTGCACTGGTGCAGGAATCAACGATTTATGCAGAAAGTGTAAAGTAATGTCTTTACTAAAAAGGATTTTCTTCGTGCAAGGGATTTGAACTTTCTCAAGTCCGCAGCACTCAGATCCAATACCAAGAAACTAGTTCTTGTACTCAATCCAGGCTTCTTGCACCTTAACGTATGATCCTTGAAATCAATAATTCATTACTACAGTGTGATAAAACAGTAAAGATGAATATCTGTAAAGAATAAGAAAAAAATATTTTTAATTAAAATATGACTGAAAGAAAGAAGGCTATTAAAAGTAAGCTAAAAAGGCTTGTTGCATTATATTATCTAACGTTGGTGCAAGAACAGTTCTCCTTCTTGCACCAGGGAGAAACCAAACCAATGTGCAAGAAATCGACAACACACCAACATGCACTAGTGCAGGAACGAACCAGGCAAAAGAAATAAACCAGATCGTGTAGAAAATAAATAGCACACCAACGTGCACTCGTGCAGGTAACTCCTCTTGCTCAAACCAGGCAAGGGAAAGAAATCAACTATGCAAAAAGCAACTTAACTACTTCACGCGGTAGATCTGATTTGCACTCAAACAGAAATTCAAAGACTTCAAATTAAATCACACTCAATATTTTAATCATAAACTGCAAGAACAACAAGGAGGGAGAACGTGCTGGTTTGGTTGGGCCTTGACCAACCAGCATGTTTCCCTTTCAACCGAAAACGCTACTGAGAATTAATTCATCAAATATTTAAGCCAAAGATGAAATGTACAGAACATGAGGCGGAGCTCTTCGTATTAGACTCTCAAAGAAATTACATACATGATTACATATCCAGCCCAGATTTGGGCGATAACACAAAATAGTCTTGTTACCGCCTCCTGGTTCTATTCGATTCCTAAAACATTGAACTGTTTGTCCTATTTACATTTATGCTTATATAGATCCTTTTGGACACAGGCCAAAAGGATCGTTTACCATTACATAGTCAATTATAGAAATCATTGCAACAAATTACATAACCGATTTGTAGAATAATCTTTCAGCCTTCAAAATTAGATCGCTTTTACAAAATGGGTTGCGGCTATCTCCAGTTGTCCGTTTCTCTTAAGTCTGATCTCAACTACTCTCGATTTGCCAGTTGTCATAGATGGGACTCGGCTACCTTCAGATATATCCTCATTGATCGTATCCAAAATAGGCAGTCAACCCAAGTGATCCGGATTTGCTGCCAAGATTCATGTCGCTGGTGCTGGTGCGGGATCTGTTCTGCACTAAAAATTAGCAATCAAGATAAGTGATCATCTATTAAATAGCATAAGAGGTAACGATAAGTTATGAAAGTAATTCTAAGCAAGAAATCACATAATAGATAGTTAATAAATGCTAAGATAAGTTAAAAAATGTAAAATATGAAGTTTATGCAAAATGTGTCATCGTTCTCGCACTAGTGCAGGATGAGGGTGCATAAGATAAGTAAAACAGGGTAATGATTATGATTTGGAAAGGGAATAATGGTAAAAAAGAATGTAATTTAGGGAACTAACATCCTCCCATCCCTAAAATATTGTGTGTCCTCAGACAACTTTTTTACCTCTGCAAAAAACTAAAATTTTTGAATTCTCCAACTCAATCCTATTCCGGCATGTTTTCTTCAGGCTGCACTGTTTTGGCCTTCTTCCTCTTGATATGCCTTAAATTTTTTGAAACCTTTTTTAACTGCCTGAAATAGAATCTAGCTTGATATTTCCAAACTCCAACCTCACTTTTCTTTTGCTTGAGCTCTGCCATCAATTCTCTGCTTTATTCCTTCTCCTCTTGTGTTCTGGTCACAAGCTGCTCCAAGTTTCGTACTTGGAGTTCTAATTCTGCTATGCGAGCAACAGGAGTTACTTCCTCTATCTCAGCAGGGGCTGTCACTGGCTTCAGAACTTCTATACCTCCCATGGTCGCATCAAAGAACTCTTCTTCCTGTAGTCCTTCTTTTTCCGGTTCCCCTCCCTCAAGTTCTTCTTCTGGTTCATCTTCATCTTCTGGGTTTTCTTCCTCAGGCTCTTCTTCTTCTTCTTCCGAGTCTTCTTCCTCAAGTTCTTCCTTCTCTTCCAGGTCTTCTCCCTCAGGTTATTCCTCAGGTTCTTCTTCCTCAACTTCTTCTTCCTTTGGTTCATCTTTGTCCGGTTCCTTGTCTAATTTTTCTTCGTCTTCTTCCAGTTCTTCCTCTCGGGCTGTGGCTTCTTCTTCTACTGGTGCAGGATGGGGTTCCATATCCTATGAGGTTTGTGCTTCTTCTTCTACATCAGAACCCTTTCTCTTCTTTTGGGGCTTCCTCATAAGATTTACTAGTGGAACATCATCCCCAATTTGTGCAATATTCGACGCATCTGCAAGAACCAACAACCTGTCGTGTTTCGAGGTCTATGCTTGTGCACCGGTTGTTTCCTTAGTGGAAGACGACGCCTTCTCTTCTGTTGATTTCTCTATCCGCCTCCTTTTCGCACTACTGCGAGAAGGATTTTCCTTTCTGTTTATCTTCAGGCCCTTGCTTGTACTAGGGGCCTCTGTCTTCTCTTCCTCTCCCGAATTCCCATGCAACTGTTTTAACAACTCTTCCCATGTCATACCTTTGCTTTATAATTGCTTTAAGACCAATATTTTTATCAGGCCATGGTGGTATAATCGTACATCGGCCTGGTCCTCCCTTCCATCCTGTACACTTCTGGCCATTTTATCCAAACTTCTGAGCAAAAAGTAGGGGAAGTTCATCCTCCAATGAATGTGTCGGCCTCCTTCAAAATGTTGTAGTAGTATGAAATGATACACCAAGGTAGAGGTGTATCTCCCTTCGCAGGTCACAAATTTCTTCAAAACAAACAGGAGATCCTACCATTGACCTAGCAGAGCTTTGCACGGAACTCCAGACTTCCAATTGACCTCCATCTTCTTATCCACGACAAAATGTTGCCAGTGTTTACCTTCTAGCTTCTGGTTTTTGAACCATTCTACTCTCGTATTCTCCAGACCTGTTGCTGCGGCTACAAATCTCTTCGTGACTTTGAATTTGAGTAGCCCAATTCTCACTTGGTCATTTTTAAAACTTCTTGCAAATTGTAAGGTGACATCCCTGTCATACCCATCGAACTTCTGTAGGAACTGTAAAAATCCCGACTCCCACAACAATGGAAGAGAGTTGCGAAATTCGGTAGTTTGCTCAATCTTACTGAGGGATAGGGGTTCATTTCGGACGGGCGGCATTACTGCTATCGGTTGTGAACTGAGTTTTGAGGTTTGCATGCAACACCCGGGGATCAACTTTTCATAAATAGGAATATAACCGTTCGTCCATCGTGTCTCTGATTTACCTACCGTAGGTACTTATCATTCCTAGTCAGGCTCAATTGATATGTGCGACGACGGTTTAACGGTCAGGTACAGCGATGACGAGATGTTTGGAATGAAGGTAGGAGCGGGGGAGTTATGAGTGAAGGAAATTTCACATTATGGCGGAATGGGGTGGATTATATGCAAATAACGATTACACGATTTCACATTCCTTCATAATTACAAAAAAATACTTAGCATTCATTTAAAAAGATCATGATTCTTACTTAAAAAACTTTGTACTTTCAACTAATTTCCTCCTAAGTAATATAATAGCATAACCGCTTATAAATGATATAAAGAACATCATATAACTTTTCATCATGAACACTTTCTTATGCCCTATGATAATACTTGGACTATGTATGCGGTAAGTTGTGTACTGTATTGAATCTTTGCGCATAAATCTGTTCTTGAGCGCATTGTATATTAACAACACTAATTGACGCCAAATGCTTGCAACCTCAAAAGCGGAACTCTAACCCCAAAAGACTCAAAAACATGAAAAAACCTCAAAAACAAAAAAGTATTCGAGAATGCATGGTTTTAGAAGGTCAAGTTTCAACATTATGTAAAATTATGCTAAAACAAAATTGTTTTCTTGAAAAAAAGGATTGAAAAAACACCACAAAAACAAAACCTTGATTGGTAAATGAAGATATTAAAAAAAAAAAATTGTCATATTTTTTGGCATTTTTAAAAATAAAAATAACCCCCATTTTTTAATTTTCAAATTCAAACATTAAAAAAACCTAAAATTTAAGAAAAAAAATAAATTTAAAAAATAAAAGCATTTTAAAGCTTAAAATTTAAAAATATATAGGAATAAAAAAATAAAAATAAAAACAAAATAAAAATTTTAATTCAAACATTAAAAAACCTAAAATTTAAGAAAAAAATTAAAAATTAAAAATTAAAAAAAAATAAAGATTAAAATTTCAAAATATATAGAAATAAAAAAATAAAAATGAAAACAAAATAAAAATATTAAATTAAAAAGAAAAGCAAGTTAAAAAGGAAAGAAATTATAAAAAATAAAATATAGAAATTAAATTTAAAAAAGAAAAATATTCGTTTAAATTAAAATAAAAATTAAATTTAAAAAAATATATATTATTAAAAAAACAAATAGATTTTAAAAAAATATATTAAATTTAAATTATAAAAAAATTATCTATATATATATATATATATATATATATATATATATATATATATATATATATATATAAACTTAAATTAAAAATATATATATTAGATTTTATTAAATTAAAAAAAAATGTTCATATTAAAATAACAAATTAAATTTAAAAAAATAAAAAAATAAATTTTAATAAATAAACGAATAAACAAATAAATTTTGAAATAAAATTAAATTTTTAATATAAAGAAAAAAAAATTGTTAAAATAAAAAGTTAAAAAACTTTAAAAATCAATTAAAACTGAAAAATTGAAAAAAATAAATTAAAAAAAAACATATTAAATAAAAAATAAAATAAAAAACAAATTAATTTGAAAATATTAAATTTAACCAAAAAAATCTAATTTTAAATACACAATTTTAATTGAAATAAAAAAAAATATAAAAATTTTATGTAATTAAAAAAATAATAATAAAAAAGTTAAAAATTAAAAAAAAATATTAAATTCAAATAAATAAATAAAAAATACAAAATTTACTAAATTTTAAAAAATTAAATGAAAAAACTAAACATAAAATTTAATAAAAAAAATAAAAAATATGAAAAACAAAAAAAATCAATTAAATAAAAAAAAATACAAAATTTAATAAAAATTATTAACAAAATTTAGAAAAAAAAAAATTGAAAAAAAAAAAAACTTCAAATATAAAAATTAAATTAAAAAAAAATAATTTAAAATTTTTAGAATTAAAAAAAGAAATTAAAAAAAATCAAATTAAAAAAAATAAAATATTTAAAATTAAAAAAATAAAAAAATAAAAAGAATTTTTTGATCATGGTGGCGCCACCAATAGGCCTCTCGCCCAGGTGACGGCGAAGGCTGGCCGCTAGGCAGAAGGCCAATTCCGGGAATCGCCCTCCCGCGACGCGGGAGGGCAATTCCGGGAAGCGATTCCCGGAATTGGCCTCCCGCGGCAGGAGGGCGATTCCTGGAATCGGCTTGAGGGCGATTCCCAGAATCGGCCTCCCGTCGCGGGAGGGCGGCGATTCCCGGAATCGGCCTCCCGCAGTGGGAGGGCGATTCCAGGAATCGACCTCTCACTGCGGGAGGGCGGTTCTCGGAATCGACCTTCCGTGGTGGGAGGGCGATTCCTGGAATCGGCCTCCCGCGGCATGAGGGCAATTCCCGGAATCGGCCTCTTGCCGTGGGAGGGCGATTTCGATCGGTCAGGGAGGCTTTATAAGGCCATCGAGCGGCGGGTCGAATGTAGCCTCCGCCCACCTGGGCCAACAGAAATTTCGCTCGTCACGCGCCTCCGCTGCCGCCACCTACGTGGGAGGCCGACTGGCGGCGCCACCATGATCAAAAAATTCTTTTTATTTATTTATTTTTTTAATTTTTAATATTTTTTTTTAAATTTTATTTTTATTTTTTTATTTTTTTTCAAATTCAAAAAATTTATTTATTTATTTATTTATTTTTTTAATTCAAATTTTTTATTTTAAATTTAATTTGTTTTAATTTTTTTTGTTTTGTTTTTTTTTTTTTTAAATTTAATATTTTAGATTAATTGTTTTTTAAAATTTAAAATTTATTCATTAAATTTATTAAATTTTTTTTTTAATCTTTTAGTTTATTTGGTTTTTCATTTTTTAAATTTATAAATTGTTTAATTAAAAAAAAATAGTAAATTTATGGATATTTGTTTTTTAATTATTTGCACGTGGTTTTTTTCATTTTTTTTGTTTTTTAATGATAGTTTTTTTTATTATAATTCTTTTATTTTAATTTTCATTTTCAATTTTAAAGTTTTTTTTTTTTAAATTTGTTTTTTTTGTTAATTTTAAAATTTGTATTTTTGTTTTCTTATTGTTATTATTTTTTTAATTTAATTTTTTCTTTTTTGTATTTTAATTTTTTTATCTAAATTTTAATTTTGTAATTTAAATTATTTTAAAATTTTCTATTTTAATTTTTTTTTTAATTATATGGATTTTTTTAATAACTTAGAAAAAAATGTTTTTGATGTTTCTTTTTTTTAATCTTTTTTGTTATTTTTTGTTTTTTTTCTTTAAATTATGTGTTTTTTTTCAAATTTTGTCATTTCTTTTGATATAATTTTCGAATATTTTTGTTTTTTCTTTTTGTTTTATTTATTTATTTTTGTTTAAATTTTTTATTTTTACGAGTTAATTTTGTTTTTTTTACATTTTTATTGGAATTTTTAATTTATATATATATATATATATATATATATATATATATATATATATATATATATATATATATATGTATATATTTTTCATCTAAGTTTTGTGTTTTATTACCAACATGAAAATCACCACTAAAAAAAAAAAGGTTGATGCTGTATCAATACGTTTCAAAATTAGCATGAAAATCACCGCTCTAAAAAAAAAAGTTGATGGTGCATCAATACGTTTAAAAATTAGCATGAACATCACTAACATTTTAAAACAAATATTCATACTTCATAAATAAAAATATTAGAGTGTCAAAAATGTGCTAAAAAAAAAAAGAAGGTGATTCTGCATCACCACTTTTCAAAATCGGGTGCTTTTTATGCTACCAAAAAAAGTAGGTAACAGTGCGGTTACCTATTTCATCGGTAATAGTATTATATCATATAGGAAAATATTCTTGCACTAGTGCAAGCATAATGTTAAAACAAAGAATTAAAATATAGGATGGATTTCACATGATTTCTTTAACTTATTCTAAATTTTGCTTCAGAGCACAACCTTCTGCTCTTTCTATGTAGGCTCTTGCAATGAACTTCATGAGGGAATAAAGGAGCGGGAAAAGGAAATTTTAGAATGGGAAGGAATTCTGTCACAAGGATTCCAGGAAAGTACCAAAAGAGGGAAAATAGAAGTGGGATAGGAGCAAAATTTCAAGGTTAAAGTGGGATATCTTCGAAGCGGATAGGGTGAAGTTAGAAGAATATGGGAAGGTTAATTATACTAGGATTTCGAGAAGAAAGCTGAGGGAAAATTATGAAATAGGATATGAAGAAAGGAAGAAAATTTTTGGAAGGTCTTCCTGCATTGGTGCAAGAAAAATAACTGCAGCGAGAATTAAGCGTTACTTGGAAATAATATCCATGCTAATTACCCCAATTGTACAAAGGTTGGTTCTTGCTGAAACTGCTTTTACTTCGGTGGTCACTAGCATATCTAAAGATCAAGCAACATTCTCTTTTTATTATAAATTTTTGATCTTCCCGCTAGCAAGCTGGTTTTCAGGTTGATCCTTCTGCAATCATGTCAGCGGATTGATTTTCATAATTACAGGAAATTATTTTTTCTTACTTTTTTTTTTCTTTTTGTTAATTTTTTCGAAGAAGAGGGATTCAAATTTTCAAGAGGTTGGTATTACCATTTACCACTACAGTCCCAAATTGCTACTGAAGTTGTTGTGTAAAATCTTTCTTGGCAAGTCTTTGAAAATATTTCTTTAATCTATGTCCATTTACCAAGAATATTGTATCCTGTCCATCAATAGTTTTGACTTCTATAGCTCCATTTTCAAATACTCGGATTACTTCATATGGTCCCATCCAATGTGTATGAAATTTCCCTTTAAAAATTTTAAATTTAGAATCATAAAGGAATATCCAATCACCTAGTTGGAACTGGCTTTTCTGAATGGACTTGTCATGCCACCTTTTCCGTTGCTGTTGGATTAATATGTTTTGCTGAACAACATCTCTACGAAATTCATCTAACTCATTTAACTGAAGAAGAATATGTTGTTGTGCCTCAGAGAGATCAAGTCCTAGCTAAACTGCTGTTATGAAAGTTTTGATCTAGAACTCAATCGGTAACAAAACTTGTTTGCCGTATACTAGCTCATATGGTGTGTGCCCCGTACTATTTCTCCAAGTGGTTCTGTATGCCCACAAAGCTTCTGGTAATCTTTCAGCCCAATCTTTCCGATGCATATTCACCATCTTTGTGAGAATGGACTCGATCACCTTATTTGTAGATTCCACCTGGCCATTTGCTTGTGGGTGGTACGATGTAGACTTCCGGTGTCGGATCTTTTATTGCTCCATCACTCCTTGTACCAGATTAGAAATAAACTGTGGACCATTGTCAGAAAAAATTTCTCTAGGCACACCAAATCTAGTAAATATTTCAAAAAAGAGAAAATCAACAACAACTTTTTTTGTAGCAAAAGAAATAGCTTTATCTTCCACCCATTTTGTAACAAAATCTGTACAAACCAAAATATGCTTTTTACTTAATGATGTTGGATTTATTGGCCCTACAAAAGCAATGGACCATTTTTCAAAAGGCTCAATCATAACTTGAGGGTATAAAAGCATTTCATTGGTTTGATTAGGTTGGTGCATTCGTTGACAACTATCACATCACCTGACATATTGCTTGGCATCCTTAAACAAGGAGGGCCAAAATTAGCCAGAACGTAATATTTTATATGCAGTTCACTTGTCAGCGAAGTGGCCTCCACAAGATTCATCATGCGCAGATTTCAATATGTCAAACACTTCCTCCTCTCTTACACATCTATGGATAATCAAATCTGGACCAGTGTAAAAGAGGTCTCCTTGAATCCAGGAGTATGTAGCACTTTTCTGAATAATATTCCACTTTTCACGAGCGGGAAAGTGAGGTGGTGTATTTCCAGTAACCAAATAATTGGAGATGTCAGCAAACCATGGAGAATCTGTAGACACAGCAAAAATATGTTCGTCTAGAAAATCATCATTAACAGGAGTTACATCACCAGGATTATTTAGTCTAGGAAGAAAATCTTCTACAGCATTCGATTTTCCTGGTCTATCAACAATAGTAATATTGAATTCCTGCAACAATAGAAACCACCTAGTCACTCTATCGCTAGTCAATGGTTTTTTCATCAAGTATTTAATTGTGGAATGATCAGTATGAACAAATACTTCATATCCTGTGATATAGTGTCTAAACTTATTAATTGCGAAAATTACAGCTAAAAACTCTTTCTCTGTAACTGTATAATTTAATTCAGGAAAAAAAAATTCTTACTAATATAATAAATAGCATAGGATTAATTGTCTTCCTCTTGTCCTAAAGCTGCGCCAACAGCCAGATCTGAAGCATCGGAAGAAATATGAAAGGGTAGGGACCAGTTTGGACCTCTCAAGACTGGGGCCTGCACCAACTTTTCCTTCAATGCTTCAAAAGACTGTTGGCAAGCCGTGGACCAAGAAAACTCACTATCCTTAGCTAGAAGTCAAAAAAGTGGAGTAGCTATCGTAGAGAAATTTTCAATAAATCTTCTATAGTAACCAGCATGTCCTAAAAAACCTCTTACTTCCCTTTGAGTTTTGGGTGCAGGAAGATGCAGAATGATTTCGATCTTTGCTGGATCAACCTGTATACCCTTTTTAGAAATCAGATGGCCAAGTACCACTCCTGCTTTGTACATTAATCTACATTTCTTATCACTCAAATCAAGGTGGGCCTCTTGGAAATGAAGAAGTACTTTCTCCAAAATTTCGAGAGCTTCCTGAAAAGAATTACCAAACACAGGAAAGTCATCCATATAAATTTCTACAAAATCGAGATCAGCAAAAATAGCCAAGACTACCCTTTGAAAGGTAGCCGGAGCATTACATAATCCAAAGGGAAGCACTTTATAAGAAAAGATACCCCATGGGCATGTAAAAGTAGTTTTATCCTGATCTTTGGGTGCAATCTGTATCTGGTTATAGCCACTGAAACCATCCAAAAAGGAGAAATATTTCTTTCCTGCAAGGGTATCAAGCACCTGGTCAATGAAAGGAAGAGGGAAGTAATATTTGAGAGTGGATTTGTTTAATTCACGATAATCAATACAAATATGCCACCGTCCATCCTTTTTAGGCACTAGCACTAATGGAGAGACCCACTGACTATCAAAAATAGGATAGATAAAACCAGCATCAAAAAGCTTTTATATTTATTCTTTCATGACATCTCTTAGAGCTGGATTCATTCATCTTTGGGTTTTTAGAATAGGTTGGGTTCCTTCCTGAATATAGATATGATGTGTACAAGTTTCAGGAGGGATCCCTTTCATGTCTTCATAGCCCCAAGAAAATGCACCAAGATGGTTTTGCAACAAATTCACAAGTTGTTCTTGCTGAGATGGGTCTAAATCTGAACTGATATTCAAAGAATTACCAGGAATAATCTCAACAACAGTAGTATCAGGCTCCAAAATACTCAAAGGAGTGGTCAAAGACAGTGGTATAGAAGAATGAGAATCATGGTTTTCTTGGAAATCTAGGCTAAAAATCTGGCTCAAAGGCTCAAAGTTAGGCATGGTGTCTAGATTGTTCAGGAAATCTTGAATTTCATCTTCTTGTGAAGACCCAGTATAATGATGAATAAGAGTAATAGACTGAGTCTCCTCATCAATGCTTTGGTCCAACCATAAAGTGTCTCGGAGATCCTGAATGGATCTGGCAGGGGGGGTATAGGGTAACTTTCTTCCTAGAATCTCCATGTGAAATATACATATCTTCGAAATGACATCCAATATATGCATCAGCTGTAGAAAGCCATGGTCGACCCAAGATTAAGGGATGTCCTCCTACCGGGTTCTTTGGCTAAGGCACGATGAAATCAACAGGATATTCCCAAGAATCCAATGAGATGATCACATATCCAATACTCCTTCAGGCTTAATTTTGGATCTATCTGCTAATTCAAGCACAGTGGGAGTAGGGCGAAGATGAGATAACCGGAGTTGATCCATGGTTTTCTTAATCATTACATTAATGGCTTCCCCTAGGTCTATAAGAACATTAGAGACAAGGACATTACCAATCTGAATTGTGACAACAGGGTTTCTGGGATCAGTATATTTTTCCATAAACACACATCCCGTCATTAACTCTGCTGCCCTACCAACAAATTGAATAGTTTGGGGTTCCAATCTCTTCCTCCCTGGTTTCTTGAGACAGAGTTCCCTAATAATCTTGGTACAAATGGGGATTTCTTTAATGGCTTGGAGCAAAGGTATCTTAATGAAAAGATTTCGTAGTTCTGATGCCAAATGAGTCTCAGAAACAGGCTCTCTTCTTTCTGTTACTAGCCTCTCTGGGAAGGGAGGCTAGTTGGAAGAAGATGGCAAGGACTCAGAGGGTAAGGGCTACTTAGTGACAATTTTCGGAGAATGGTTCGGAGTTTCCTCTTCCCCCTTCTCTTCAACAATCACCATAGGTTGTTTCTGATTTTCTGGTATGACAGTCCTTCCTGATCTTAATTGAATATCATGAAATCCAACTGGAATAGACCGGTATTCTAATGAAATGAGTAGGCAATTGAGGAGGTCGTAAGGGTGGAGGTAAAGGTAATGGGGTAGTCTGACTCGGAAGTTGAGACATTGGATAAGGTACATGTGTAGATGGGTATGGTTGCATAGGTGGCTGGTAGGAATGTGGAGAATGAGTTGGGCCTTTCCAACCTTGTTGCCATGGTTGGGGAGGTTGCCCATGCTGATACTGATTTCCATACTGCCACTGCTGATGAGAGTTAGGATATGAATATGCATATGGATTATAACCAAAATAGTGTGGAGGAAATTTAGGAGCCATACCTGCACCTACCTGAGGTCAATGTCTTCTTGCTCCCATAGCATACAATTTTTCAGCTTCAGGCTTCCCCCTTGTAAATACTGCTTTAAGTCCAGGTATAGAGGGACATTTTTCTGTGGTATGGTCTTCTACACAAATAGAACACTTATTAGTTTCTTTCAAATTAAGAGGGCATTCTTTAGGGGGATGCTTGTCTCTACATTTAGGATAGAAAATACATAATGACTCTTGTTCCCTCATAAGTTTTTGTTGAAATTTTAAAGAGTCTAACTGTTTAGTGACAATGTTCATTATATCAATTTTCATGTTTTCCATTTTATTTTCCAGTCCAACAATCATAGCATCAGTAGATTCAGTTTTTCTATTTTTATTTCGAGTTCCTCTACCGGATCTATACTGATTCCTTGAAAATTTCCAGCATAATTCACAAATTTGATCAACAGTTTGCTAAGAAATATCACCTTGTCCTAACAGATTAAAATTATTTCTAGCATTATCAGTAAGTCCTCTTAAGAACAAGGTTCTAATAGTGTTGGGATCAAGCCTAAGTTTTGAAATTTGTAAAATATACAAAAATATTTCCAAATAATCTTCAAGCATTTCATCATCATCCTGTATGATTGTAAAAATTTCATCCTGCATGTCCCGAGTTTTACAATATTCTTGATATTTCGACAAAAATACCCTTTTCATTTGGTCCCAGGAAGTTATGGTGTTTCCTCCTAACCCCATAAACCAGTGCAAAGATGAGTCCTTTAGGGTAACAGGAAATAATCTTAAATTCTGAGCCTCAGTTGCATAATCATAACTTCTACACAAAATATCGAACTCAGATAGAAAAGAGTCAGGGTCTTCATGAACTTTACAATGGAAATGAGGGAGAGCTGACGGTGGAATGTTCTTCATCTGTGACACAGTGTCAGGATCCACAATTGGAAACAAAAAAGTATATTGTCCTTCACTTACCTAGTTATCACAAGTTCCTTCCAAATGATCTCCTTGGTCTGCCATTGTTTCCTTTTTTCTTGTACCGCTTTCCATAGGTTGATCCACACCTGAGCTATAAGTACCAGAATATAGGTGGTTTGTTCCTGCATGATGGGTTTGGATTGAATTGGGCTTCCTGCTTACAGAACGAGACCCAATGTTAGAAAAATTCTTTTGGCCCTTAGTGGGCTTCGAACCCTTACCTTTCCTAGGCATTCATCTCAAAAAGAAAGAAAAATATCAAAACAATTTCTAATAAAGAATTCTGTCAGAAATCAATCAACACCAGTAAAAACTCCTTCAAAAATACTTGCAAAAATAAAGGAAACTTGCCTCTATTACACAATCAGAAAATTCTTACCAAATCAAATCGCCTCCCCGGCAACAGCGCCAAAACGTTGGAGTGCAGGAATTACACTTGAGTAAAAATCCTCGACACTTAATTGTCAACCTGGGGGATTCGTAAACTTAGAGATGAAGCATAGGCAATGCTAGAGATGGTATGAATATTTCCAATCTCAACTCCTACTTTTGAAAATAAGAATGGCAGAATCAATATTTAGAGAAGAAAGATTAAAACTTAAATCATCAGAACAATCTGAGGCTAGAACAAGAAGAAATGTACTTGCAAAAGAGATTCAAAGATAAAGAGGAGCAATCAATCTAGCCAAATATTGATTAGCTACTGAGAATGTATTTCCTTCAGCAAAGACACTTTAGCAGTTTCCAACAAATGGGCCCCTTCAATCCTGCATATATAAAGATATTCTTCTTGCGAAAAATCAATCTTACACTAGTGCAGTCTTCCTGCACTGGTGCAGGAATTAGTGATTTATGCAGAAAGTGTAAAGTAATGTATTTACTAAAAATTCTTTTCTTCATGCAAGGGCTTTGACCTTTCTCAAGTCCACAGCACTCAGATCCAATACCAAGAAACTAGTTCTTGTACTCAATCCAGGCTTCTTGCACCTTAACGTATGATCCTTGAAATCAATAATTCATTACTGCAGTGTTATAAAATAATAAAGATGAATATATGTAAATAATAAGAAAACAATATTTTTAATTAAAATATGACTGAAACCAAGAAGAGTTTTAGAAGTAAGCTAACAAGTCTTGTTGCATTATATTATCTAACGTTGGTGCAAGAACAGTTCTCCTTCTTGCACCAGGGAGAAACCAAACCAATGTGCAGGAAATAGACAACACACCAACATGCACTGGTGCAGGAATGAACCAGGCAAAAGAAATAAACCAGATCGTGCAGAAAATAAATAGCACACCAACATGCACTGGTGCAGGTAACTCCTCCTACTCGAACCAGGAAAGGGAAAGAAATCAACTGTGAAAAAAGAAACTTAACTACTTCACGCAGTAGATCTGCTTTCCACTCAAACAGGAATTCAAAGAATTCAAATTAAATCACACTCAACATTTTAATCATATATTGCAAGAACAACAAGGAGGGAGAACGTGCTATTTTGGTTGGGCCCTTGATCAACCAACGCATTTCCCTTTCAACCGAAAACATTACTCAGAATTAATTCATCAAATATTTAAGCCAAAGATAAAATGTATAGAACATGAGGCAGAGCTCTTCGTATTAGACACTCAAAGCAATTACATACATGATTACATATCCAACCTAGATTTGGGCGATAACACAAAATAGTCTTGTTACCGCCTCCTAGTTCTATTCGATTCCCAAAACATTGAACTGTTTGTCCTATTTATATTTCTTCTTATACAGATCCTTTTGGCCGCAGGCCAAAAGGATCGTTTACCATTACATAGTCAATTAAAAAAATCGTTGCAACAAATTACATAACCAATTTGCAGAATAAGCTTTCAGCCTCCAAAATTAGATCGATTTTACAAAATGGGCTGCAACTATCTCCAGTTGTCCATTTCTCTTAAGTCCGATCTCAGCTACTCTCGATTTTCCTGCTGTCATAGTTGGGACGTGGCTGCCTTCAGATATATCCTCATTGTTCGTATCCAAAACAGGCATTCAACCCAATTGATCCGGATTTGCTACCAAGATTCGCGGCACTGGTGCTGGTGCGGAATCTGTTCTGCACTAAAAATTAGAAATCAAGATAAGTGATCATATATTAAATAGCATAGGTGGTAACGATAAGTTACAAAAGTAATTCTAAGCAAGAAATCACGTAATAGATAGTTAATAAATGCTAAGATAAGTTAAAAAATGTAAAATATGAAGTTTATGCAAAATGTGTCATCATTCTCGCACTAGTGTAGGATGATGGTGCATAAGATAAGTAAAACAGGGTAATGATTATGATTTAGAAATGGAATAATGGTAAAAAAGAATGCAATTTAGGGAACTAACAAACAGTAGCTATGAAAATAATGTTATCACTACATAAACATAATCAAAAGAACACACTGCTGCAACTAATATAGTTGTGAGCAAAGGGGGCCCTCCCTCACTCGCAACCCCTTCAATATTAAAAGGGTTTACTAAGTAAAATGGATAGAACATGTAACTTTATACTAATATGGAAAATATTACAGTAATATACAATCTGATATGTTCGATCAACCAACCAACCTCCTTGCAAATGAAACATAGTGAAATTTATACAAGTTCGAAGGTGTCTACTTTGCCTGAATTAGGAAAGCTACTATGCTCAACTATTTACTATCAATACTAGAAAATAATGTCAAAAATAGCTCTACTAAGTCTGATCCATGACTGAAAGCATGGATCGGGCTAATTTGTTACATTGTTGGAGCTTTCCCTCATGCGGCCAATGAGAAGAAGATTGAAGAACTGGGTAGTTTCGATTATGAATCTGAAACAAACAATAAGACATAGTCCATGTAGGTGGATTTCCCCACAAAACCCATGTTCCCGTTCGTTTAGAGATTAAGTGGAACATACCCAACCATCGATTCTGCTGTAGGAAAGATGGGTGGCTGCAGGATATCTGCATCTATAGGAATTTGCTGAGTGTCTGCAGGAAATTGGTGACCACGAGCTTTCTACATGAAATCATGGAGCTGCTTAAAATCATGATTAATATGCATGAAACTTTGATTATTCGACTTGATAATTCAGTTAAGAAACAATCAACATAAGGAATACTTAAGAAAAAGGTAAAATGCCACTTTTTAAGTTAATTTGCATACCTTAAGCACATAACACCCTTTTGGTAAAAAATTATGTAATATAATCAAAATAAGTGTAATTAGGGGTCAAGGAGAGTTCAAAATGGGAGAAGAAAGGTCTTAGAAGGCTGTCAAAATTGAGAAAAATTGGGACTGAAAATCTCCCCCACACTTAGCTTCTTGCATGTCCCTTATGCAAGAAAAAATATTTCACCCTTAGAAGAAAATTAGTCCTTTCCTTGTGTTGCAGATAATGCATCCAAATGGTCTAATTGGGCCCTACTAGACTTTGCCTAGACCTGACTCCTATATGCTTCATTATTTTTCCTTAGGTGAACAATATGGGGTTTTTTCTTATTTATAATTCGGGTTGCCTTCTGATGCCACTCATCATGCTCTTTTTGAATGCATAGGATATTTTACCTCAGGGTTTCGTTCTCCTTTCGTAGAGCCCACTCTGACACAGTAAGTTCAGTGATGATTTCATCCAATTCCTTCCAATATAGTTTTTTTTGGGGACTTCCCTCCCCCTCATGTTGTCCTTAGGAGGACTGGGGAAAAATAGGCTCCTCCTGCCCTTGGTGGTCTTCTGTTGTCTTATTCTCGCTTTCCTGTTGTGATGGATCTTGGAGGGACACTACTTCTTTGTCGATAAATTCAACTGTCTCAACCTTCCCTTTTTCTTTGGACAAGCCTTGGGGCTTTTCTTTCTTTCTATCAAGTTTTATTGGTGGTACCCCCTCTTCTGCAATTTCCTTTCTTTCTAGCTTTGCAACTTAGCTCCCTGTAAATCTCCTAGCGGGGGTGGAAGTGCCCTTCAACTTGGGATTTTTTCTCGTGGTTTCCCCAGTCACTACCACCTCTTCATCTTTCCCATCTTCCTTTGCTAGTAGACCACAAGTTTGTGGCTTCTTCCTTGGAATTTTTACTGGCTTTTCCTCCTTAATTTCTGAAGGATCAGAGCCCTTCTCATCTTCCCCGAAATAGTCCTCTAACAAGAAATCTTCCCCTATTTTCTTCTTTTTATGCAAAACCTCTGTCATGATGATTTTAATCAACCCGTGGTGATAGAGGTTATCCTCTATGTGTGCTACCCTTTCCTTAGAGGCAGTGAACATTTTCATCAGTGAAATTCTCAAATAGTAAGGAAAATTCAAAGGCCTATCTTGAAAGTGGCGGAGAAGGTGAATATGAAACAAAAATGCAAGCCCAAAATGACCTTCACACGTAATGTATTTTTGTAGGAAAGACAACAGGTGTCGATACTTACTTCGCAGGTGTTCCTGTGGTATCCCTTTACTCCAATCGGGGTTTGCATGTTCTTTCTGAAGGAAGGATACACAAATTCCCTTGCCAAACCACTGATTCTTGAACCAACACTCCTCGTCCTGTAGGATGCCATAAGCTTGAGCCACTAGCTCCTCTATCAACCGAAATTGGACATTCCCCACTTGTGCTTTGTCACCATTTAGATTTAGATTGAAGTACTTTGTTACCTCCGAATTATGCCCACTAAATTTCTGAAACAGAGGTAGCCACCCTGCCATTTCTAGTCATTCCTTACCGCGAGGGTCAACATATAATAGTGCGGAAACTTGCAGTTCAATTGAATAGTGGAACACATTCTTGACATGGCTAGGAACGAGAGAGACAAATTTAATTCATCTCACAGAGACGCCTCTAAGATTTTTCAGAAAAAATAGACAACGATAGTTTAAATTGGAAGTATTAGGGAATATGGAAACTTTTGAAAATGTAGGTCATGATCATGATTGTCATCATGATCTGACCTGCGGAATGGATATCAGAAATATAAGCAATGGATGTGTCAAAGTTATGATGGTTTGCAATGGAACTCAGTTTATGACGTAACAAGTCATTGCTACGTTCTTCTGCAAGGGTTACCTTGGCTTACATTCATGCAAATTTTAAAAATCAAAGCATAATTACCTTTCACCTTAAGAATCCTGTCACCAACTGTACCTTACCGATATTACCTTCCAACGGTCTAGTCCCTGGATGATGAATGCCTTTGTCTTGAAATGATAACCCACCTTGAAATCACATCAAATGCATGATTGTATAGTTCATGATCTCAACCAATAATAAAAATGTTAGTACTTTATCAGATTAATTTAAGCTAATGTTCTGTCTGCAATTTTGTTCTTTGGGAAACCCGTGGCGTTGCTGCAAGAAATGGAACCAAAACTTCTAAACATTCTATAGGAAATCCTTCTACAAGAAAAACAGTTTCTTCCCCTTTTTGTATAGTTCATTGCACATGAATGAAGGTGCTTATGTCAAATGTGCAATGATCTCATTAGATTACCAGCCATTAAGGTGAGTTGTTAACCAATGCGTGGCCCATCATCATTAATGAGAGTGAGGACCAAGGTACTATGATGCATTCTATCAGGTGTGAATTTATGAGCTGTTGTCAAACCCCCTGTAATATCTAGTAGTCAAGGAGCCATAATGAATTCCCATTTCTACTGGCGAGATAACCTACCATTAAGGCATACAAGCTTCAATGCATCACAAGGCTCTAGTATTGCACCAAGATAATTTGTTGATGTCGATGGGCCAAGATTGTTGGAAGGAGGGACTTAAGGAATCCCACATTAGTCCAACATTAGCAAGCCAAAAAATTAATTGAAAAACATAATTTATTCATAGGATCCCAAAGGATCTACTGACTTGTGTTTCTAACAAACCTAAGGCAGTCCATGCTCACCAGATTTCAATTTTAGAGAGTTTGAAATACTGAAATATAAGACTCCAAGGGGGATCTTTTTTTGTAACTAGTGCATTGGCGCCGGAAAGAGGAGTAAACATGTACCTAATAGACACTCCTCTCATGGTTTATTGATCATGAGATGGAACAAAGTGAGCTAAATGTGTTAGCATAAAATCCAGAAGAGGTTGTGAGAGGAATGACTCCTCCCACCATTTCCAACTCCTTTTTCTTCACAATTTCTTCCACAAATTTCTCCTTAGATTAGGGTTTGTGATATAGCTTGAGTCTATTCCCATTCACTAATAAGGTAACATTCCCATCATCAATAGTTTTAACTTGAACAAATCCATTATAAAAAAAAAATTCAACTTGATAGGGACCCAGCCAATGTGTGTTGAATTTCCATTTAAAGTTCTTGAATTTTGAATCATACAACAATGCCTAGTCTCCCTCTTTGAATTGCTTCTTATTAATGTATCTTTCGTGCCATTTAGCCCATTTTTGTTGGATCAGATCAGTATGCTGAAAAGCATCTTGCCTAATATCATCCAACTTATTGAGCTGGAAGATTCTCTGCTACTGTGCCTCATCAAGGTCTATACCCAAATGTGATGCCATCTTGAAATTTCTGATCTTAAATTCAATAGAAAGTAAAACTTGTTTTCCATACACCAATTCATATGGAGAGAAGACAATGGTGTTTCTCCATGTGATCCTGTAGGTCCACAATGCCTCAGGAAGTCAAACAGACCAAAACTTCTTATGTAATTGCACTTCCTTTGTAAGGATTGTCTCCAACACCTTATTGTTTTATTCCACATGCCCATTGGCCTGTGGATGGTAAGGGATGGAATTCCAATGAGTAATATGATATTTATGTACAATTCCATACACAAGCTTTGACAAAAATGGGTACCCTGATCAATAACAATTTCCCTTGGTACCCCAAATCTTACAGAAATATCAGAAAAATAAAATATACCACTGATTTCTTTGTTTCTCTAGGTAGTGCTCTTTCTTCCACCCACTTTGTAACATAATCAGTACAAACAAAAATATATTTATTACCTTTGGAAATAGGATTTATGGGACCTATAAAATCAAGAGCCCACCTCTCGAATGGTTCTATGAGAACTTGTGGCTGCAAAGGCATTTCATATGATTGAACAAGCCGCCCTATTCTCTGACAGCTATCACATTTCCAGACATACTCCTTTGCATATTTGAAAATATGGCCAATAGTAACTTGAGCGGAGGATCTTGTAGGTTTTTATCTTATCTGCAAAGTGTCCTCCACAGGGTTCATCGTGACAATATCTCAAGATATCATATAACTCATCCTATCTGACATACTTGTGAATAATCAAATCAGGTCCAATGAAAAAGAGGTCTCCCCTAATCCAAGAGTAATCAACATTTTTCCTAACAATTTTCTTTTTCTGATTAGCTGAAAAGTAGGGTGGAAACTTTCCTGTTGCAAGGTAGTTGGCCATGTCTGCAAACCAAGGTGTTTTGACATAAATGGAAAATAGATTCTCATAAGGAAATATACCATTAACAGGAACGTAATCACCTGTGTGGTTGAGCCTAGATAGGAAATCAACTACCTGATGTTCTTTTCCTGTCTTGTCCAATACTATGATGTCAAATTCCTGCAACAGCAAAAGCCACCTAGTGATATTTCCATTAGTGACTGGTTTGTTCATGAGATAACAAATAGCATAATAATCAGTGTGTACAAAAATTTCATAACCAGTGATGTAATCTCTAAACTTATTGATAGCATAAATCACATCAAGGAATTCTTTTTCAGTTACTGTGTAATTCAATTTTGTAGAAGTTAAATTTTTACTAACAAAATAAATAGCATGGGTTACGAGATCTTCCTTTTGACCCAATACTGCTCATAAGGCTGAATTAAAGGCATCAGTGGAAATGTGAAAGGGAAATTTCCAATCTGGCCCTCTCAAGATGGGTGCTGAAGAAAGCTTTTCCTTGAGTGTATCAAATGCAACTTAACACTCATCATTCCAATGAAATTCATATTCTTTAGTCAATAATTTAAACAATGGAGAGGCTGATTTTTTAAAATTATCAAATAACCTTCTGTAGTAGCCTGCATGTCCAAGGAAACTTCGAACTCCCTTTTGACTGGTTAGTGGGGGCAACTTTACAATAACTTCGATCTTAGTTGGATCAGCTTTAATTCTTGCAATAGAAACATGATGACCCAAAACAATACCCTCAGTCATAATCATAAAACAATTTTCATTACTCAATGCAATATTATTTTTTCTACATCTCTGCAAAAATTCCTTAATATTATGTAAATCTTATTCAAAAGTATCACCCATTACTGTAAAGTCATCCATATAGACCTCTATGCAATCATGCAAAATGTTAGAGAAAATACCAAGGACCGCCCATTGAAATGTGACTGGTGAGTTGAATAGACCAAATGGTAATACCTTATATGCATAGGTACCCCAAGGAGATGTGAATGTTGTCTTATCCTATTCCTCTGGAGCTACCTTAATTTGATTGTACTCGCTGAACCTATCTAGGAAGGAAAAATACTTCTTCCCTTCTAGAGTGTCCAATACTTGGTCTATAAAAGACAATCAGAAATTGATATTTTAATGCAGCTTTGTTTAGTTCCATATAATATACACACACTCGCCATTTATCATGTTTTAAGGGAAAATGACCAGTGGAGATACCCACTGGATATCTGAGATATGATAGATGAATGCCACATTTAACAATTTCTACAATTCATTTTTCACAATTTCTCTTAAAATAGGGTTCATCCTCCTTTTTGGCTATCTCACAGGCCTAGTATTTTGTTATATATAGATATGATGAATGCATGCATCTGGGTGAATGCCCCTCATTTTTGTATATTCCCAAGAAAATGTGTCTGGAATTTTTTTCAATGCTTGAATTAATCATTTCTCTTGTTCAGGAGTAAAGGTTGGATTGATATTTAAAGCTTTTCCAGGAAAAAATTCAGCTACCTTACCCCCCATTTAGTCATTGAATATGCAAGGAATGAATATAAAAGGGCTAAATGTAGTTCAGTTGTTGTACTATGTTCATAAAAATCATGCATATTAGTAATGATATCTAAATTATGACTAGACTGCCCTTCTAAATGCTGCGGAAAATTAGGATTAGAAATACAACAATTTATTAGATTTTCTTCTATGTTTTCCTTAAGGCTCATGTCTTGGGAAATTGTTAAACCTGGTTGGGTACATTTTGAATCATGCTCCTCTAATTCAACCCAATCAATATTTTTTGATCTTAAGATGGGTTTAGTGGGGGGGATACAAATTGATATGCTTTGTTTTAGCTCCATGAGTGATGGTCATGTTTCCATACCTACACCCGATGTAAGCATATGTTGTGGCTAACTAGGGCCTCCCCAAGATCAAAGGATGCCCTTCCAATTTAGTTTTAGGATGAAGAACATATAATTCTACAGGGTACTCCCAGGAATCAATTGAGATGGCAATTTCTTATAATACCCCCTCTGGATTTACCTTAGACCTATCTGCTTATTATAACATGGTAGGAGTAGGATGTAAGTCAAATGATCCTATGTGAGATAAAGTATCCATAGTCATCACATTGATGGCTGCACCTAAATCAATTACAGTGTTCTTTATGGGATACCCATTGATAAAGGTGGTAACCACAGGGATTCCAGCGTCTGCATATTTCTCTGTAACAAATTCGATAGACATAATGCTTGCAAGTTTCCCACCTACTTGAATTGTGGAGGGTTCTTTCTTCTGTCTTCCTGGTTTCTTGGTACATAAATCCCTCACTGTCTTGGTATAAATTGGGATATCCTTAATTTATTGCAGTAATGATATCTTAATGAACACATTTCTCAGTTCAGACACAAGATCAAACTCGGGTATTTTATTTTTATTTCCAAACTCTCTGGAAAAGGAGGTTGGATAGTATGGGATGAGGAAGGTTCTTGTGATATTGAAGTGGTTTGTTCTGCTGGCTTAGGTGTGTTTTCAACTTCAGGTATTTCCATAATGTCTTCCTCTATAATCTCTTCAATTTTTTTAGGCTGATTCACCACTTTTCCTGATCTAAGTTTTATTTCTTGCAGTGACACAGGAAATTCTTGTAACAACAAACATAAATTTCCTACAGAGGTTATTGTGTAATACAATAAGTAGGAAAAGTGGGATAAGTGACCACTCCAATATTGTGAGCAGATTGGATGGTTTTTTGTTGGGGTTGGATACTGGCTAAGCAGGAAGTTTTGTGGGATGAGGTTGATTTGGTGGGGCAGGAAAATGATTTTTCTGTTGTTGTGGTGGATAAAAATTCTAAGATGGAAAATTCTGTACAGCAGGATAAGAAAGTTTCCCCTGCCAAGGTTGTTGTGGAGGCCAAGGCTGCCAAGGCATTGGAATATTCCACATATGATACTGAGCATAAGGAATTTGAAAATGTGATTGTGACATACCTGTAGGACGTGGTTTCCATGGAATTTGAGGTGCCATTAACTAAAGTGCATTGATATCTCCCTGATCTGCTATATATGTTTCTTTAATCTTAGGAAGAGAAGGACATTGATCATTAGAATGCTCAGATTCAAAAATTTGACATACCTCTATGCTGTCTGCAAGTCATTCCCTTAGAGCATGTTTCTTCCTACATTTGGAGCAGAACATGACCAGGGCTTTCTCCAATTCCTCTTGTTTATTATGAGCTTGTAAAATATCCAATTGTGAAGACAAAGTGCTAAGAATATCAGCTTTAAAATTTTCAAATAAATTACCCATTTAAGCTCTTCTTACTCCAGCTCTGGAAACTGATATGACAAGCCTAGAAGAAGTGTATCTTGACCCCCCTCCAAATTTAGAATTTCTCCTTGAATATCTTCGACACAAATCACAGACATAATCATAACTTAGATTTGATACATCATCTGCTCCCATGAAGTTTAAAATCTCCAGAAATTCTGGTCTGATTTCCCTAACAAAAATTGTCCTCTTGGTTTCCTTGCTCAATTGATTCATCTTGGATCTTTGTATATTCAATTTAAATCTCTCCACCAAGTCCTCAAGACTCTCCCCTTCCTTCTGATTCGTGCCAAAAATTTATTCTCTGAGGTCTCTATTCTTACAATAATCTTGATACTTCTCAAGGAATACCTTCTTCATTTCATCCCATGTGGAAATGGAGTTTGAACCGAGACCCATAAACCACCTGAGAGTTGCATCCTTCAATGTGGCAGGAAACAATTTCAGCTTCTTAGCATTGGAAAAATAGTCATAGCTTCTTCATAACACATCAAATTCAAATAGGAAGGCATCAATATATTCACTAGAGACACCACAAAAATTAGGCAAGGCCGAAGGAGCAATGTTTTTCATCTGAGTAGCTCCATTAATCTCCCTGATAGGAAATTCAAATGTGACCAGTTCCTCTTCATTCTCATTATATTCCCCATACATGTTATCAGTATCCTCTAGATGGGCCATATCAGACCAAGAGAGAGTAGGACATTTGTAAACTAAATATTCTTCAGATTCAATGGTCCGAAACTCCAGTTCTTGACTAGGATTAATGAGGAAATCCTCTTCAGGATGACCACTAAGCATAGATGTTGACTTCCTTACAAGAGGAGGTTCTAAATGGGAAGAAACATAGGAATTCCCAACAACAAATTCTGCTGTAGAAGTATTTATCTGCTTTGGGTCAACAACCAAGCCCTTTTCAGGACTACAAACCTCTTGTTCATATTCTTCTTCCCTTGCTGCCTTGTTTCTTACAAACTTCCTTGTTTTTTCCAATTTATTAGTAAATGAATTGGTGCTCACACCACCACCAAAACATTTGAAAATATTGGACCCTATTCATATATTATGAAAACAAATTCAAAAAAATCTACTTACCAAATAATTAGGACATGGCTTTGGAAAATTCTGATCTCTGCAGGTGCATAGGCCTTACCCTATGTCTTACCGCTTCGACTCCCCCTGTTGGGTGTGGAGCCTGATTATCTTGTTTACTTTGTATCACAGCATTGGAACCCTATACCTTAAAAGGGGCGGCAACGCCGCCCGAAATTAATCGCTGCCGTGGGGGGTCTAGGGGGGGGGGGCGGCAGCGCTTTTCAGAGCCCCCCCTGGCGGGGGCTTTCAGGGGCAGCGCCCCCAAAGCTAAAAACAGATGTAAAATTTCCTTGTGAAAGTATAGTAATTTCTAGTCAATCTGGGCCGTTCATTAGGCAAATGTTCTGACGGTAGAAGTTATGTTTAGATTAGGGTTTTTTGCCCTAGAAGGCAACCCCTCATTTTTATGAGGGCATTGTATTGCTGCTGTGTATTGTATGTGTATTCTCGGAGCGAGAAATAGAGAGGGAGACAGAGAGAGAGAACAGAGGATATTACAGCGGATCTGTTGTAGGTTTTTTCTCTTGATTTTTGCTGGATAACAGAAAGGAAGGACTCGCTGTTCAGGGTGGACGTAGCCCAAACTGGGTGAACCACGTATATCTGTGTCTCTCTGGTTTTATGTGTTTTGTGTGCTTGTATTTTCCGCATATTTTATGTGTTGCATTGCTCAATAATATATAATTTCTTAACAATTGGTATCAGAGACGAAGGTCTATTTGGCTGATAAACTCGCACGAAAGAAGGGTTCCTGGTTCGAGTGGGAACAATGGCGGAAGATGGTAAGTTTAGGGTCGAGAAATTTAACGGCCAAAACTTCCCGCTGTGGAAGATGAAGATGGAAGATTATCTGTATCAGAAAGATCTGTACCTACCATTGAGCAGAAAAACAAAGAAGCCGGCGGCCATGACAGACGCGGAATGGAACATTCTCGATAGAAAGGCACTCGAAACAGTACGGTTGTGCCTTGCGGCGTCCGTCGCCTTCAATATTTTGAAGGAAACAACAACAGAGGGTTTGATGCAGACGTTGGCGAAACTATAAGAAAAACCCTCAGCCTCAAACAAGGTATTCCTTATGAAACAATTATTTAATATGAAGATGTCGGAAGGTGGATCTGTTGCAGACCATTTAAATGAATTTAATACAGTTACCAGTTAGTTAAGTTCTGTAGGGGTAAACTTTGATGATGAAGTTAGAGCTTTGTTATTCCTGTGCTCATTACCAGAAAGCTAGAATGGTTTAGTTATGGCCATTAGTAACTCTGTCTCTGGATCTAGTACTTTAAAGTTTGATGATGTTGTGGGTGCTATCCTTAGCGAGGAAATGCGACGGAAAAGCTCCGGTGAGACATCAGGTAATGCTTTGAGTGCAGAGTCTAGGGGAAGAAGAATGGAAAGAGGAAAGAGCTCGAGATATCGCAGTAAATCAAGGAAAGGCAGATCCAAGTTCAGATCAGGAATAGTGTGCTGGAATTGTGGAAAGAAAGGACACCTAAAGAAAGACTGTAGATCTCGGAAGGGAAAAGAAGGAGACACACAACAAGAAAACAATCATGAAGCAAATGTGACAAGTGATGTGTTACAAGATGCTTTGATTCTTTCTTTCGAAAATGTTACCGATTCTTGGGTTGTAGATTCAGAGGCTTCATTCCATGCCACACCTGATAAGAAATATTTTCATGACTATGTTCAAGGAGATTTTGGACAAGTTCGTTTGGGTGATGATAAACCCTGTAAAATTGTTGGAATGGGTAAAGTTCTTGTAAAACAACAGAATGGAAACCAATGGCTACTAAAAGAGGTAAGGCATGTTCCAGATCTGAAGAAAAATCTGATTTCAAGAGGGCAGTTAGGCGGTGAAGGTTGTGTGACAACTTTCACAGATAAAACTTGGAAGGTCACCAAAGGAGCCCTGGTAATAGCAAAAGGCGAAAAGGTTGGTACATTGTATTTATGCAATGGTATTTCTAACTCTGTTAATGCTTTAACTTCCAGAGGAGCAGATGCAGCATTATGGCATCATAGGCTCGGACACATGAGTGAGAAGGGAATGAAGATTCTTCACTCAAGAAATTTGTTGCCAGGTTTGAAGAATGTTGATTTGGATTTCTGTGAGAATTGCATTTATGGAAAAAAAGAGAGAGTCAGATTTCTCAGAGTTGGGAAAGAAAAGAAGAGTGAAAAATTGGAGCTTGTGCATACAGATGTATGGGGACCTGCTCAGGTATCATCTCTCGGTGGCTCTCGTTATTATGTTACTTTTATTGATGATTGTTACACTGAAAACTGTCACCTTGACATTCTGCTGACTGTATGAGCTCATTATTACTCATACTTCCTCCTTTTGCAAGTCTAATATACCAGCTCCTCATATTAAGCTTCAAAATCAGAAGAAAATCCCTAAAATCCCCTAAGAATTGGTATCGCACTTTCTCTATGCATTCCCTGCGGTCCCGCACCTAAATCTCAGCCTGCATGCGGAACCATACTGCACGTTCTTTGTGTAATGGGTGCGGACCTCTCTAAAACATAAAAAAGCGAGAAAATGAAGATTAAAAAGTGAATTCCAGGTGAATTCTAGAAGATTCTAGACGGGAATTTTTGGAATGGATACGCTTTGAAGCTGATTCATGCATCCCTCTCTTAATGGAGCTAACCCCTTGATGTAAGGAGCTTATCCCTTTGAAGGAGGATTCTATCCCTTTATATTTGGAACTAGAAACCTCCTCTCTTTCACTATAAAAAGAGGCCTTGGGTAGCCTC